>JAHLJS010000003.1:69682391-69848465 GCA_038502445.1 Eremochloa ophiuroides | reverse complement strand
AAGAGAATGCTCTATCCTCTTTATTCTACATCAATAGATAGTTAGAGAAAGGGAATTAGTGGGAGGAGATACTGCAATGGTTATTTTGTTCATGCATGCAATTGAATAGGAAAAGGGAATTTGATGTGGGGGCATTATTATTTATGAATGAGGGGAAGAGAAGAGGTGACACCATGAGCGAGGAGGCTGCATATGCACATAAAAGAGAGGGGAAATATTATAAAGGAGCAAGGTGTGTCTAAGAGATTAAAGAAGAATGAATAGGTGCATACATTTTTGCATGAGGAGAAAAGATTGGCGTGGGGAAGCAATAGGAGAAGATGTTTGTCCTGTACTCATGCATTTGAGAGGAGATGGAAACTGATGGAGTAAAGAGCACTTCAGGGAGAGATGAGACCGTGTGATTAAGGGACAATTTGTGCATGTGAGGAAGCGGAGGGTGACTATGGACTGCGGCATTTCCACATTAAAGAGAGGTGGAGGGGCTGGTTTGGGCTTGGTCCAAAATGTAGACAAAAATTGGATGTGTAGGCGATTGATCCATTAGCGAAAAGAGAGAAGTGCGGGTTGTCATGATGGGCTAGATGAAAGCACGGGCTCAACGCAATTTAAAATTCATTTGTGTGAATGAATGAGAGATGAGAAAAGATTGGCCCAATGAATTCATGGACCACAAATGGACTGACAACTCTAGAAAGAAAATAAAGGAGAGAGAGAGAGAGAGAGAGAGAGAGAACATATCATGCTAGATTTTTGTAGGATAATGGCAAAGATTTGATTGGAGTTTTAGATATTGATTTGGCATTTGGGAAGATGAGGTAGGGATCAAACCTAGGCATAAGAGAAAACATTTAAATTCATTTTTCAAACATAAATACTATGCAAAGGCATGAATGCAACAAACCATTAAATTGAGTTCCAAAAATTTTAGAAACACACATTTTCGACTATCTAGAATATGAACAAATTAACTAAAGTTGGAGACTTTTAGAACATTGATAAAACCATTTAATGTTGTTTAGTGTTTTCTAGGTCACATCCCAAAATAGAAATTTTGGGGTGTGACAGGACCTCGGCTGCCAGCAAGGGTGGAATCAGTGGTCGATGATGCCACTGTTGAGCTCACATGGCTTCATGGTGTCGTTGTTGTCCATTGATAGCCTGTGCACCAAAGACCAAGCTCCATCATGTCTCTGAGTTTAGCTACGGCCATCAAGTTGATATTACTAAAGTAGACCATGATGATGGATAGACCAACATACGAAGTCAATGGCGATCACCTATGGTTGCCAAGCTACAGCATCCTCACCGTCGAGAGTTCGATGATGCGTTAGGACACCGGATTGAGAGGCACGACGGGAGCTCTCTCATTGTGCACACACCGTCACTACTTGAGCTCATTACGCCAAATTGGAGGACCTAGACTGCTAGGCTCTGACCCTTCAACTAGCATCTGCCTCCTCAAAGACCAATTTAAATCTAGTAGCCGCAATGCACAAGTGATGCAGCCTGTAGTTCCAGTTTCTCTTCCTCTTCCTCCAGAGAACAAGGTGCATCACCGGTGGTCATCCTCCCTTGGAAATGACACCATGAGGAAAAAGGGTTGAACGTCAAGGCTTGAAGATCACCATGCCAAAATGCTAGCCCAGGACAGGCTCTAACCCTTCAAACTAGCAGTTGCCCCCTCCAAAAGCCAATTTCAAGCTAGCAGACACCTGCTCAAGTGATGCAGCCTGGAAGAGGATCTTCCTCCAAGAACAAGGTGCAACATTGGTTGTTGTCCTCCAATAGCAGTGGCACGAAGAAGAACGGGTGATCGTCACGGCTTGAGCTCGCCGCGCCAAAATGGTGGCCCAGGACTGCTAGGGCTCTAACCCTTCAAACCAGGAATTGAAGATGGCCATCACGTCTATGTTTAGCTATGAATGAGTGGGAGCACACACGATGGTCCTGTGGGTGAACCATTCACCACAAAGCAAAATGTGTGTGAGCGAGACATTCACCTCCCTCCGGCATGTCTAACCTCAAGGTACTTTTTAGTGGACGAAACATTGATAAGCTTGTGGTGCATGGTGGGAACCTCAACTGCAGGCAAGGGTGGAATCGTTGGTCGATTACGCGTGTGTCGGGCGCAAACGTCTTTATGGTGCCATTGTTGTCCATCGATAGCCTGCACACCAAAGACCAAGTTGCAGCGTGTGTCTCCAAGTTTAACTATGACCATCAGGGTTGATATTAGTACATGTAAACTTTCTACTTCTTAATTCAAAGATGCTCAAATATTTTATGTGATCGAAAAAAATGCACGCAAATTTATTTGTTGCTAGTCACTCATCGTCCTTCCTCCCCGACGGCGGGTTTCCTATCTAGAAATGGCAGAGGCGGTGATGAGCGGTTTCCCGGCGGCGATGAGTGGTTTCCCAGCGGCGAAGACTTTTGAGCTAGCATATGAAAGTCTGATTTAGGTTTTAGTAACAGAAACCTAGTTGACTATCAAGAGCCCTTGCAGGAGATGCTTGAAAGTGTCTCTCTTCGTTCTGCATCATGGCAAGACGATACTGGCGGGGATTGCCTTTCCTAGTCTTGCAGGAGATTGGAATCCTCGTAACTTCATCTGCAGATCATGCGAGAACTTGACTCTACCAGAGCTCTACCCCAACAGGTGTTCTCGTGGATCATGCCCTGCAAAAGTCAATATTAGGGAGGCCCTAACCACTTTGGGCGCATGGGATGCCCTTCTTTTTGATACGTTTCACTTGCAAGACTCTTGTGCAACGTGTAAGTACAATCGTCTTGTGTTCCTCGAGATGAGGGTGATACGGATACACAGTGAAGAGATTGCCCATCGGAAGCCTTGGTGAGTGTGTAGGTAACTCTTCTAGAGGGTGTTGCTCAAGCGATGAGGAATGTCCAAAAGAGTAGACCGGCGGATGCAAACCAACTATGGTCATGAACAAAATGACACAGAAGTGGGTGTGCTTGTGACACCCAATTCCAACTTGTCAACAAAGCAGGCGGCTCAAAGAGGGAATGAATTGGGAAACTGACGAAATGTTGGCTTTACTACCAACGAAGGAGCCGACAGACAAAACGGTAGCAGTGGAGGAAGAGGTGGAAGAGTATGATCCAAATGTTGGGGGGGCTTGACATGGAAGCAGCTGGGGATTGCCTTTTTCTATTCGGGAAGCCGTATATGTGAAGGTTCTTTTCATAGAGATCAGCCAAGCCTACAGACTACAAGACATAATGGAGGCGCGTCCCTTGTTTGATAATCATTTTGTATTGGAGTTTGAAGATGAGAAACTATTCAAGTATGTCACCAAAGGATAGCCAAGGAGGCATCGAACTAGGAGATGACCTTATAGTAGTATCATATGGTGGGTGATTATGGGTGCAATTCCATGATGTACCCATACATCTCGTGACAAAGGCCTTTTGTGAAGGTTCTGGTGAAAAGATTAGTAAAGAGGTTGTCCAGGTAATAGAATCAATTAGTGATTCCTTGTGTGTCTGTCTTATGTTTCCTTTGGAAGCACCCTGCATATCTTTGTGGAGAAGGTGAAAGTGCACGGTCTATTGTTTTTCAAAGTTAAGTATGATTTTTCATGTCTGCTTTCTCTATGGATGGATTGGCCATAATGAAAAATAAACTGTTGACGGTGGATAACGTCAACTTTTATTAGAACTTTAGACACCAAAGGATACATGAATACATACTAGTCTAAGGTTTTAACTAACAGTTTCCACGAGTTTTGCATGTTCTGTATTTTCTAGGGGCTATTCCAGAAAAGCATAAAAGAAGGGTTAAAGAGCATGATTACCACATAACTTAACCGCCAAGGAAACATCATCACGAGAACACTAGAAGCATCTGGAACACACCCGAGGCACCGAGACCCGAGACCCCCCAAGGTGGGGCCGGCCGGCGCCCCCTGCTAGGGTTTTGTCCCACCTTCTGGAGTCTTCTTCCGCCGCCTTTGTAGAGTCATCTCAGCCCTTGTTTCAAGTCGGTTTGATCCTACGGCACACGTGCATCCCACCGGGCTATAAATAAAGGGGCAGACCCCCCTAGAGGCATCAACCCATCATTCATTCAAGGCATCAAGTCCTCAAGCCATCAAGAGCCTCCTAGTTCATAGTTCTTGTCTAGTTAGATTAGAGAGTAGAGGAGTTCTAGTTCTTCGGCGGATCTGGAGCACCGGCATCTGTCTGGAGCACGGAATTCGGTATAATTCTAGTTCTTTCTCTATTATTGTATTCTTCATTATGATTAGGGAAACATCGTTCTTAATAGTTTATATGTTCTTGATTACAATAGTCTTTGTCTACTTTGATTATATGTCTAGTATAGTTGGTTTGATCTTATTGAATTCATGTAATTACTCGTATAGCGTTTATTCGTGCATACGATGGATAGATGATGAACGATATGTAGACGTGGTGTCTAGGTATTTTGTTTATCTGCGAGTACACCCTGATGTGCCGGGTCATGTGGTAGATCGCGTAGGTGACAGCTGCGTTGAGTCCTCTGTAGTCCACCCCCCGTATGTAGGCCAACAGGCATGGTCGCGAAGTTGCGTGATGACTCTATTTCACACCTTTCCTAGATGATGCCCTTTGTATGTGATCATGATATAGGATTAGTCTAACAATGATTGCTAGATGTAATTGCACTGATTAGAGTTATTCATTGATGTAGTTATAGAATTACCTTTGATATTAATTCCTTAATTTACCCATTGGCTAGCTATTACTATGACTAGAGAAGTGCTCTGATGATTATCTTTATTTATCTTGTGACCTCTACCTGTTATGAGCAGAGTAAATGACATCGGTAATGTCACTTATCCATTATATACCATCACTATCAATATAATAGATTAAAGTTTATCCTAGTCCTTACCAGTGGTATAAATATAAATCGACAACCTGGTAGAACTCCCTAGGTAAAATGCTACAATGGTATAATTATCTGTCCGCTTGCAGAACTGATCTTAGTTTATATTATTTATATTTATTTCTGCCTAGTCACATAGATTAATATATGAAACCTTTATTTATTCTTAGCATTATTAATTAGGGATGACAACCTAGTTCTTGCATAAGAATGTTGGTAATAGAAAAGTGGCTAGTTGCTAATGACAAGTTAATTAATTACCATTCATCTTCTAATCTCGCCTCTCGCATTAAAAGTTATATAGTTATATTTGGCGATGTTAGTAGATGTCAACAAGCATTTTTGGCGCCATTGCCGGGGAAGGCACATTAAACTTAGAAAATATTGATAGCATATGTATACATAATGGATAAGATTGTATTACCGATTGATCTCTAACTCAAACAGGCACACCCTTGTTTTTTTATCATTTGCTTATCTTATTCAGGGTGATGAATGAATGGTTTTTCTCTTCCAAATAATTATATTGATGATCCAGAGAAACTCCTGAGAAGAAAGAAGTTTGTAGAGACGAGGGAAGATCCCGAATCACTATCAAAAACACCCATCGTTTCTCGAGCTAGTTTATCAAAGGAGCCAGCTCCAACAATGGAAGAAGAACACTTAGAAGAAGATTTATCTCCTGTGTTTGAAAACATGGCTGAGAAGACGCTGTGCGAGTTCTCTGCCCCAACAACAGAAAACATCCGGACTGGACCAGCAGTCAACACGGGGGAGAATGGATTCAAGCTCAAGCCTGCTCTTATCACCATTGTTCAAGCCAGCCGGTTTTGTGGAAAAGCTCATGAAGATGCAAGTGCACACTTACAACACTTTTTAGAGATTTACAGCACCTTCACAATTGGAGGAGTACCAAGAGATGCTATTTTACTCTGTCTTTTCCCATTTTCACTTTTGGGGAAAGCCAAACAATGGTTCTACGCCAACAAATACAAGAACACTACATGGGACCGATGCTCAACTGCTTTTCTAGCAAAGTTCTTTCCTACAGGCAAGACAAATGCTCTGCGTGGGAAAATCTCAAGTTTTCAACAGCAACATGATGAATCATTCACTGAAGCATGGGAGAGATTCCAAGATTACATTGAAGACTGTCCTCATTATGGGATAGAGGATTGGCTACTATTGCAGACCTTCTACCACGGGCTTATCTCAAGCACCCGTGAGTCCATAGATGCTGCAGTTGGAGGAGCTTTCCTGTCACTTAAGCTTCCAGAAGCTCAAGCACTTGTTGAGAAGATGGCCTCAAATTCAAGCTGTAATGAAGAATGTACTCAACCTCGCAAGAGAGGATGAGGCATCCATCATCTGAAGGAGACTGACATGATAACTGCCAAGCTAGACCTCATCATGAAGAAGCTCGACATAGAGAAGAAGGAAGTCATGCATATCAATGATTCTCGCATGACCTGTGAAGAATATGGAGATTACGGGCATTCAGCTGCATGTCAACTGCCCTACATTGCAAGAGGATGTGAACTTCATCAACAACAACACCTACTATCGTCCTCAGCAAAATCAAGGATGGAACCAGCCAAACCAAGGATGAAATCAGCAACCTCGACAAGGTAATTACCAAGGTAACAACCAAGGTAATAATTATAATAATCTTCCGCCTTTAAGAGATTTAGTTGCTGGTCAATCTAAATTGTTAGATCAAATGTCTAGAAAGGTAGCCTCGAATGATAAAGCTTTAGAAAATATAAATACTAGAATGGATACATTTGCTTCTGCTATAAAGAATCAGCACAGCTTTAATAAAATGTTAGAATCACAATTAGCTCAGTTAGTTGCTGTTGTCCCTCCATTTGAGAAAGGTAAGATTCCGGGCCAGCCGAAGGATTTAGAAATTGCTAACCTTGTTGATATTCACAATGCAACACAATACCAAATTGAGCCTGCAGATATACAGTGGATAGATCACTCACTACCTGAGAAGATAGGAGACCCTGGAAGACCTGTGATTCCTATCTCTATAGGATGTCACAACTTTCCAGAGGCTATCTGCGATTTCGGCGCAAGTGTCAACATAATGCCCAAGGTAATCTATGAGAAAATTTTAGGTGATCCTTTGTTGTACACAGATATGCGTTTGCAGCTTGCAGATCAATCTATTTGCTACCCCGAGGGAGTACTAGAAGAAGCTGTTATCAGAGTGGGGCAATCATATGTCCCAATTGACTTTGTGATCATGGATACTGGAGGAGATGAGAAGGCACCCATTATCTTGGGATGACCATTCTTATGCACAACCAAAGCTATCATCTATGCGGAACACGCCAAGATTGTCCTCTCCATCAAAGATAAGAAGGAGAGATTTTCATTCAAGCACCGCATCCTCAAGAATCCAGCAGTCCCGAAGCAATTCCATCAACAAGAAGAGCAACAACAACAACCAGCACCCAAGAAGAAGAACAATAGAAAATGGAGGAAGAACAAGCCCCAGCATGTACCTGAAGGAACCGCTCAGCTAATTAATGCCATAAACACAGAAAATGATCATATGCTCCTGAAACCATTTCCAACAAAGAAAGGTGACTCAGGTGTACCAATCATTGAATGCACAATCAGAGACATCACTTTTCCCGACACCATATGCGACACTGGATCAGGCGTCAACGTAATGTCCAAAAAGGTATATGATGAATTATTTGATGATTTACCATTATACCCAACATATATTCAGTTGCAGATGGCAGACCAATCACTGAGATTCCTTGAAGGCGTAGTCAAGGATGTAATGGTAAGAATTCAAAATAAATATATACCCGCAGATTTTCTAGTTCTTGACACATAGGGAGACGATGAATCGCCTATTCTTTTGGGAAGACCGTTCCTCTACACCGCCAATGCTATCATCCACATCGGGTCTGGACAGATCCACTTCAACCTACCTACCGGAAAGGTACGCTGTCAATTTAAAACACATCTTAACCATGAGCAGATCAGGAAGCAACGCAACAGAAGGAAACACCAAGCCCGCTGTCAGGCTACCCAGCCTCACTGTGGATGGGAGTTCCCTGGTAGAATTGTGAAGTATGAGGACTGCTATAAGGAGCAAGAAGAAGCCGTACAAGCACCACGCTGGAGTGAGTGGGAAGCGGAAGCTGAGAGGATGGAGATTGCTAAGGCAGAGAAAGAAGAGATCCAGGCACAAGTGGAAGAATGGATAAAGAGAGACGAAGAATCAAGAAAAACTTACAAGGAAGAGTTGAAGCTAGAAAAGAGAGAAGCAGAAGAGACAGAAAAGAGATGGAAGGAGAAACAAGAAGCACCTGCTACACCACCGCAAAATAGGGAATTGACTGAGGCAACCTCAGACAATGGACCTACTAAGTAAGTACTCTCCTCTATCTAAGTCATGTCGGTAGACTTTAAATTCTGGACCCTAGCCATAAGGTTAGAATGGTAGTTATCTAATTAATTTAGCATTCATTAGTAATTTTGCTTAGCACATTTATTAGTACAATCATTTTTGCATAAAAATATTAAACCAACAAAAATATTTACTGCTTTATTTATTGCATCATAAAAGCCAAGCCCCGTGTAAATACACCTATGGTAACCCTGTAGGCATATTTACTGTGGCGGCATAGAAATAAAAATGATTTATAGATGGTAGTAGTATTTATAGTTGCTTTGTTGCATTATAAATATCTAAGCCCCATGGAAATAAATATTCCCTGTGATGGCATAAAAATTATTATTAGCATGTATACATATTTGATTTCTACAAAAGAAAATTAGAAAATCCTAAAGAGCAAATCCTGTTAGAATCCTGCTAAAATCTATTAATTAAAATCAACTCAAAGAATAATCAAAGTTCTCATTGGCTGATCGCTAACCCCTTGATAATTCGAGCCTCAAGTTTTAGTTTTCTTGTTGGAGTATA
This sequence comes from Eremochloa ophiuroides, assembly GCA_038502445.1. Lineage (NCBI taxonomy): Eukaryota > Viridiplantae > Streptophyta > Magnoliopsida > Poales > Poaceae > Eremochloa > Eremochloa ophiuroides. The sequence goes on along the minus strand of JAHLJS010000003.1, from coordinate 69,839,616 downwards.
ACTATGCAGGAATAATATTATGACTAAGGAGAGAGTCTATTAGTGGCACCCACCAGGACTGCTGCTAACCAACTCACTCTGAAGATCATTCAAGCACCAAGTATTGCAAACATCAAGCTTGGGGGAGGAGCATCCCCTAGTTATCTGGTAACTTTATCTATGCGCTTATTAAGTCTACTTTATACACACATAAAATGCCAAAAATATATGGGCACATGAAGGTCCACACTCTTAGAAAAGTTTCCTGATTAGGTAAAGAAGCTTAAACTTCTACTGGAAATATAAAATCGATCACTTACCATGGAGTGGTATTAAAACTAACCCATCTCCGTAAGGTTTGGTATTTTATTGGCAATTGAGTTTCATAGCAAAATACAAGATTAAGGAGCTAGTCAACCCGACGCCCTTACACTGCCAATACACACCTCAGAAGGATCACTCAATTTGCAACATCAAAGACCCTGTCAAACGTCAAGCTTGGGGGAGGGCACCCTCCAATTAAAATCCAACTAAGTATAAGTTTCCTATCCTATTTATCATTATTACTATATCGCTCTTTCGCGTGAGTTTGCTAGTAAAATAAAATCTGAAAACCAAATAAATATCTATCTATATATAGAGTTTGTTTAGAGTCAGTCTAGGCTAGAACTAAATTAAAATTGATGAACATTAAAATTTTGTATTGGAGATGATGAATAGTTGCTCTGTCACAGTACTTTTCAAATGCCTAGTTGTCAAGCTTAAATTCTCCTGAGTTTTAAATATTGCTGTTTTAACTTAAGAATTTACTCTGAACCTGAAACTTGTGGAGGCATATGTTTAAGCTAACTCTAGGTAATTGATTGATATGATTCATGAAAGTTGAGGTACTATTTATCTTATTCCTAGCATTACTAAGTTCTGGAGATTTATTTCAAAAACTTAAAATTTACATGATGAGCTCTTGTATGACAAAATGTGAATTCCTACCAAAGCCATATATATGATACATCTAGATAGGAAAACCTTTTGCACATTCATGCTGCTTGCTTTACATTGAGTTTAGTCAACCTTTGTTGAATACCATATGAGAGTCTTGTCATACTTTTAAAACCAAGATCACGTACACACTTCAGCACATATGCATTATTCCTACCCTGGGAGTAATCGCAACCATTTCCACTTTCATCAATGTTCATCATGAAAATGTTCTCTCCTGCACTGGGAGTGAACACCAAAAATATATAAACCCCATAGGACAGCCATGTTATAATTGTTCTAAGTTCTTATTATCTCTCCAGTTATTTATATTCAAAGGATACATGTGGCTATGCAAAAATATAAAGGGAGTAAAAGATGGACAAGTGTCCCAGCATTAAAACAATGGGTACTAGATGCCCGCCTCCCAAATGAAAAAAAAAGAGAAAAGAAGAGAGAGAAAGAGAGAATAAAGATAGCCCATGTGCTCCTCCAAGTTACAAAGGAGAGTGAATCATTTTCAAAGAGCAAAAGTAGAATTAGAAATAGCCACTAAATACCACATATACACATATCCATCATATTCCATACACATGCACATCTTGGTTTGATTATATGCCTCGATTCTCTATGGATCCATTGTTTGACTTTACAACATATGAATTGCAAGTATGCGTAAACCTTATTATTGCCACTCCTATGAGCTCCACTGTAAATCCTTAGTTATGGGGAGGCATAACATTAATGCCTTAAGTGAGATCCACAAATACCATATATACTGAGAGACTTGAGGGTGTCATACAATTAAAGCTCTGAGTTTTATTTTGAAAACTTGCAAAACTCCGGAATGTTGGTACTGTGAAGAATTTGCTACATAGTGCAAGACTTGATTGTTCTTTCTTTCAATTACTCAAGACTGAGGCAAGGACAGAAAAGCCCCATAGTTAAAGGTAAAATGGGTAAGTTTAAAAGTTAGATCAGTTTTGTCTAATCCGGAGGAGAATCTATGTTTGAAGCGTGTGTACTTTGGGAAGTATGAAAACATTGTTACTCCTGATCCAATTACATTAGTAATTAGGTTTAGTTCGTTTGCCAAGGGACTGGCAAATAGGTAAGCTTGGGGGTGTTGTTGACGGTGGATAACGTCAACTTTTATTATAACTTTAGACACCAAAGGATACATGAATACATACTAGTCTAGGGTTTTAACTAACAGTTTCCACGAGTTTTGCATGTTCTGTATTTTTCAGGGGCTATTCCAGAAAAGCATAAAAGAAGGGTTAAAGAGCATGATTACCAAGTAACTTAACCGCCAAGGAAACATCATCACGAGAACACTAGAAGCATCTGGAACACACCTGAGGCACCGGGACCCGAGACCCCCCAGGGTAGGGCCAGCCGGCGCTAGGGTGGGGCCGGCTGGAGCCCCCCTGCTAGGGTTTCGGCCCACCTTCTGGAGTCTTCTTTCGCCGCCTTTGTGGAGTCATCTCAGCCCTTGTTTCAAGTCGGTTTGATCCTACGGCACACGTGCATCCCACAGGGCTATAAATAAAGGGGCACGCCCCCCTAGAGGCATCAACCCATTATTCATTCAAGGCATCAAGTCCTCAAGCCATCAAGAGCCTCCTAGTTCATAGTTCTAGCCTAGTTAGATTAGAGAGTAGAGGAGTTCTAGTTTTTCGGCGGATCTGGAGCACCGGCATCTGTCTGGAGCACGGAGTTTGGTATAATTCTAGTTCTTTCTCTTATTGTATTCTTCATTATGATTAGGGAAACATTGTTCTTAATAGTTTATATGTTCTTGATTACAATAGTCTTTGTCTACTTTGATTATATGTCTAGTATAGTTGGTTTGATCTTATTGAATTCATGTAATTACTCGTATAGCGTTTATTCGTGCGTACGATGGATAGATGATGAACGATATGTAGACGTGGTGTCTAGGTATTTTGTTTATCTGCGAGTACACCCTGATGTGCCGGGTCATGTGGTAGATCGCGTAGGTGACAGCTGCGTTGAGTCCTCTGTAGTCCACCCCCCGTATGTAGGCCAGCAGGCACGGTCGCGAAGTTGGGTGATGACTCTATTTCACACCTTTCCTAGATGATGCCCTTTGTATGTGATCATGATATAGGATTAGTCTAACAATGATTGCTAGATGTAATTGCACTGATTAGAGTTATTCATTGATGTAGTTATAGAATTACCTTTGATATTAATTCCTTAATTTATCCATTGGCTAGCTATTACTATGACTAGAGAAGTGTTCTGATGATTATCTTTATTTATGATGCTTGATCATACTTATCACATTTATCTTTATTTATCTTGTGACCTCTACCTGTTATGAGCAGAGTAAATGACATCGGCAATGTCACTTATCCATTATATACCATCACTATCAATATAATAGATTAAAGTTTATCCTAGTCCTTCCCAGTGGTATAAATATAAATCGACAACCTGGTAGAACTCTCTAGGTAAAATGCTACAATGGTATAATTATCTGCCCGCTTGCAAAACTGATCTTAGTTTATATTATTTATATTTATTTCTGCCTAGTCACATAGATTAATATATAAAACCTTTATTTATTCTTAGCATTATTAATTAGGGATGACAACCTAGTTCTTGCATAAGAATGTTGGTAATAGAAAAGTGGCTAGTTGCTAATGACAAGTTAATCAATTATCATTCATCTTCTAATCTCACCTCTCGCATTAAAAGTTATATAGTTATATTTGGCGACGTTAGTAGATGTCAACAGAAACATCACCAGGGAAGACATGCATGTAGAGAGGAATTTGGGAAGTAGCTAAGGCTGTTTCCGTCGAGGAAGGACACTAGAAAGTTGATATAAATACCACCGACAAGGAGTTGGGTGGTGAGGGCTCTAGATTTCTTGGGGTCTCACAATGACAAAGTGTTAACGACCTCATACTCTAATTCTTCAAAAACACCATAACAGAAAAGCACATGGGGTGGACATTGATCTTCAAAGGCAGATGTGTCTTCAACGCACCCACGATGGCGAGGTAATTGGGAGTGACAACAAGGATACAATAGGTGATTTAGTGCTTTGCTATCAGTAGTTGTTGAATACATGAATACCTTGCTACAAGTGTCAAGGACATGGTGGTTGATGTATGAAGCTAAAGATCTCACGAACCTTGCTCTTTACAGTGGACGATGAAAATTTGGCAGCAAAAACATAGGCGGTATGGTAGGGCAAAGGATCATGTCTCTCATGTAGAGTCCACATGAGCTTTAGCAAGAATTCAATGGTTGGCTCGCTCAAGGGAGGTTAGATGCAAAAGAGACCAAGGCATCGATCTTATCATAGCAACTCTAGCGAGCCAAGGTTCAAAAGGGCAGTCTAGCCAAGGGGCCTATAGTCCAGTTGGTTAGAAGGACCCAGCGGCACTCTTCAGGTCCTGGTTTCGACTCCCTGTGGGAGAGAATATAAATAGGTCTGAGAATAAAAAACAAAAAAATTGGTTGGGGTTTCCCTTGCTGACTTCGGTCAAAAAAAGGGCGGTCTAGGAGTTGAGAGAAAGGGCGGCATCAATAAGGTGATGATAAACAAAGGGACTTTGAAGGATCTATTGAGTAAGGGTAGGGGTAGAGGATTGAGCCAGGGAATGTGTCTTGGAGAGAACGGGGTGGCTCTGATGATGGTGCAAGCAGGGGTAGCATCAAGTGCTCCACATCTAGAAGATATCGACATGGAGGATGTCTCTCTTGCTAAGCACAGCAAGCTTTAGTAGGTGCCTGTTGATCCCCCTGATGGGACCTTGATTTGAATCCTGTCTGGTGCAACGAATGTGTTAGCTTGGAACTGGCGGGGGATGACAACCTCCGGTGAGTTTATGATCTAGATGCGTTTGTGTGTCTTATAGCCCTAAGCCACTATTTTTGCCCAAGACTATGGTTAATGAGTCATGTGTGAAACAACTCAAATAGATATTAGGTTTGAAAGGGTTTTAGCTTCTAGCTGGTATTAATGGCCGTAGTGGAGGCTTAGACTTGTTTTCAGATGATAATTTATAAGGAAAGCTTTTACCCCTTAGGGATAGGTGTCCCCCCTTCATGTTTATCTACAGTGAGCCTCGGATTGAGAATAGACACTGAATGTGGGAAATCCCTCAATACTTAAAATCTTGTTTGATTGAACTATGATTTGTTATTGGAGATCGATTCCAATGAAGCACTTTGGCATTTTGAACACTTCTTTTGCCATTAGGCAAGGGGAAGGGAGATTGGAGGCCTTCCGAGAGGCTATGAACTTCTGTGAATGAGGGACATCGACTTTTTGGGTTTGCCCTAGACGTACGATAATGGACAACATGGTTCACGCAATATCAAAGTTAGATTGGATAGCTAGGGGCATGGCCACCCGAGTTGGTTGAACATGTTCCCTAACATAAATATTACTCATTTTGTTTCTCCTTATTCTGACCATTTACCCCTTTGGATGCGGACATCATAGGAACTGTGCACTGTCCGACAAAAGAAGCAGGACTTATCCAGCAAAATTTCTAGAATTTTTTTGTTCCCACCTTCTCTTTTTTCTGCTTGGGCTTGTCTATCTGTATCTGGACACGGCCACTCGTCCCACCCCGAGGCCCGAGCACTACGCATACTTTAATCGCGTCGACGCAGCGGACTTTGGAAAACACTTTGGAAAATGCTAACACACGTGCACTAAGGTGTGAGACACTTTGGAGTGTTAGCACATTTGGAAATGAGGTGAAGCTTAAAGGGTAGAGAGGGGTTTGGGTCCTCTCTCCCTCCTGCCGAGCAAGCAGAGACATTTTAGTGCAAAATCAAGCGTCAGACGCTAACCCAGCTGAGCACCGGACTATTGTTCTCCGTTCGATGGCTAACCCTCACCTGCACTGCACTGAGAGCGTCAGACGCGCTGGGTGTAGCGTCGGACTATTGATCTGAGTCCAACGCTGGTGGACGGTGTGAGAGTCGAACACTCTGGGGATCATCGAACACTGAACACCGGACCATTTCTTCACCGTCCGACGGTGTGCACCAATAACGCACAGTTGTTTAAAGTTCGTCAGACGCAACTCGTTAGTCTGACGGTGAGCGTTGGACAAAGTTCGACGCGTTTTTCACGTTCTGGAACCTTACTGTAAGTCTTGGACGCTACTGAAGTATAGTCCGTCGGCGTGCCCTGCTCCGGTCCGACGACCTGCGTTCGACGAGGCGCAAAGGAGCCGTTGCGCATCAACGATCGAATTCAAACGTTCTGCACACGTGGTGCACGTTGGTTCGCTGGTGAGAGGGCGTCAAACGCTGGCTGTTAGTCTGACGCCCCCAACACAAGCGTCTGATGGCTCCGTCCGACGGCGCATTAGGGAGCCCAACGGCTATGTTTGTTTGAGGAGCTTATAAATAGTTGGGCTGCTGTCTTGGGGAGCCTCTCTTGGCCATTTTCATTGATATAGCAAGCTAGTGAGCCTCTTCACTCCTCCCTCACACATCCTACTTGATTAAGATCATCTTTTGGTGAGATAATTGGAGAGCATCAAGTGCATTGCATGTGTGTGTTCATCTAGAGGCACCTGATAGTTGGATTTCACAGTGGGTTTTCTTGTTACTATTGGAGTTTGCTGACTCCTGACGGCTTGGAGCTGCGAGGATCATTGAGGGGAGTTGGTGATTGTCTCCGCCTTCGATCAGTGACTTGTGAGCGGTTATTGAGCCTTCCCCGTGGAAGATCGCGAATTGGCTATTCTAGTGGATTGCTCGTAGTTTGGTGGATCCCCATCTTATGTTGGTTGTGCAGTACCCTTGAAAAAGTTTTGACGTATGATGCCAATTAGTACATGAACATTCAAGTGGGTGTATCGCTACAACGAGGAGTAGCGTGCCGGCAAGTAAGTGAACCTCGGTTAAAAAATCTTGTGCCATTTCTCTACCGAGAATTTCTCTTGTGATTGTGTTTCGTTGATCAGAACGTCTTCTCTTCACCGGTGGTATAAAATCACCACTCTACTCTTCATATTCTTGTATTTACTTTATACTTGTGTAGCTTACTCACCTACGAGTAGAGTAAAGTAGTGACATAGTCTTGTTGGTGTGAAATTAGAGACAATAATCTATAACGGTTAGGTGGCTTACATTTTTTAGTAGGCTAACGAATAATTCGCTTCGTCTTATAATTATCTAATCTCTTTGTTTAAGTGTTGTACGTAGAAGTTTTTATAGGCTACTCCCCCTCCAGCCATTTAGAACCTTTTAGCTCTGTGAGAGGAGAGAGGAAAAAGAATCCTATGAACAGTGCTCAACGGTACTTGTGTTAGTAGAAGCCGGAGCTGTCGGAATCCATACCAAAGGGGACCTAAATCACGTGATGAAGCTCATTGATATTCTCGTTAGGTTGATTTGATGGATTCTGTATCATGTGATAAAGCTCATTTATATGCTTGTTAGGTTCATTTAATGGACTACGCCTACACAAACGAAATGGATGTTGTCCTTTTATTTTTACTGAAACAAACGTTTTCTTGTCTGCCACACCGGAAAATTTCGATGTCATTGTGGCTGCTTCATAGTTGACCATCAGGCTTCGTCCACCTCAGTAACTTTGGCAGCACCACGAAATATGGTGTTGTTGCGCGTGCTAGCTAGATGTTGTGCCTCTGGTTTTGAAACTATGATGTCATATTTTGTACATCTTATCTAGATAGATTTTTGTAGACTCCGAACCTCTTCATGTGTAACTGCATCTCATGTTAAACTCGCTGAATCATTCCTCTATGCCGCGATGCTAGCCTCGGCAAGAGCCGAGACGATGGTGTGCCTTCGCCCGGACGTCCGGACGGGCACACCTGTCCGGACGCCCGCTTGCTCCATTCAGCTGTCGATGTGTAAAAAGATATTTCATGATTTTCAATGTTTAAAACGCTATATTTCATAAACCGATCATCATAGTTAAAATCCAATTGCACCATCGTGTTCCTTACAATTAATTTTTCAAAATAAGATCCCACGTGGATATATTTTAATAAAAAAATTTCAATATATACAATATCCCGATATATTTTTGCAACACTCGTATGAAACACCTAAACACACTTCTAAAACCACTGAAACACTGGATACATATTTTTGCAATATGCATGTTTCACTCCGTTACGAAGAAAAAAAAGGTAAGAAAGATAACCACGTGGACAGAGGAACGTGACAATTGTTGGGAAGATCGAGATCGCACTAGTTAGGGCAGAGAATGGTCGCCACTGGTGACAGACCTCCCAATCTGACTAATGGGCATGAAACATGGATCTGAAACACTCTGCAACACCGGATCTAATTTTGAAATATTGAGATGTAACACTTGCAATATATGTATGAAACTACTAAAACACTCGAAACATATGTATAAAATATTTGAAAAAACACACATGAAAAACACTAGCGAATCATTTTACAAACACATGTAACATTCAGATAAAACACGTGCAACACTACAGGTAAAAACATATGAAATATCCCGTAGCAAATATTTATTTGGAAAATAAGATGAAACATTACGAGCATACTCTTAAAACATACGTCCGAAAAATATGAAACATTTTGAGTAATGTTTGCAATACGTATCTGAAACAATTATAACATATGCAACATCACCAATTTACTTTTACGACGTACATAAAAAATAAAAATATATATAAATATTTTAAAATGAAAAGATAAGAAAAATGGAAATAAAAAAGAAAAAGGAAAAAGAAAAAAGAAAAAAAAAAGGCACAGTGCGCGGGGGAGGAGCGGCCAGCGCACGCGCAGGGGTCGGGGCAAGTCACGGGTGGGCGTGTCCGGCCTGGCTGGGAAGTGAAAAAACCAAAAAAAAAAAATCGCGCGGGGGCGCGCGCGTGCTCCGTCCGGCCGCGCCGGACGTCCGACAGCAATCATTGATAACCACAGCAACAAGATATTGGGGACAATTGGAATTCTGGGTAAGAACTCAGAGGAATACGGGGTAATTAGAGTTCTGTTATTCGCTGAATCGTGGTTTACTACTACCGTCTTTTATTATGTGGCCAGCACACCTCCACACGATATGGGCCTCTACGCCTAACTAGGCCAAGCCCAAAAGAATCCCGCAACGTTACCCCCATCTTCCCGCCCTCTCTAGCCACTCCTCCGTGTGAGCCGTTTCCTGAGATGGGCAACGCAATCCTCATCGTCCCTGTCGCTGGCACTCAACGGCCTCCAGGCTCCAGCTCAACCTTGCGTGGATCGAGACAAACAAGCAGGCAAGCAGCACCGACGTGCACAACTTGGCCACAGCCCAGCCCACAGGTACACCGTAGTACCGTACATAGGTTCCTGCTGGCTGCTGCCTGCGTCTCGACTATCGAGTACATCACCCGACTTTCCGATACGGTGCCCCCGCGATGCAAGGAGCTACAACTGTTCAATCAACCAGCCTGGTTAGTTGTGATCTTGCATAGCACTGGAGCACTCTTTGATGCAGGCTATTCACCCAGGTGCTTTCAGTTGGGATGGATTTCAAGCCTCCCTTTTGATGCAGCAAGAATTAAGGACTGGATGATTGGGGAAGAGAAGTACAAACAAGAGACACAGAAAAAGCATTCCTTTTGGATCAAGTTTTGGTTGATAGACAGGTAAATGAAACTGGAACAAGCATTCTGCTTTGACGAGTTGCAGTTATCATCATCAAGACATTGAAATGTGAAGGAAGGATCAAAGACCCTTTTCTTTTCTTTCATCCTTATCTGACAAGGAGGATTTTAACGATGTCCTGTTGCGAGGTGATCAGTAGCAAAATCGGTGTCGGACAAGAATTCAGTCTAGAATACTGATCTCATCGGTTTTCGACCAGAGTCGCACTGGGAACACCACAAAGGAGACTGTTCTGCAGCTCATCGTTGGAAGACCCTATCACTTATGAAACTTGTAGCTTATTCAGTGCCTGAAAAAACTTGTATCTGTTGCAAGCGCGCAAGAAATGCAAATTAAGTTGCTCTTTTAGTGCCTCTCCTTTTACTAGTGTTGAGTTCTGAAACAGTCAGGACCCACAAATTCTGGACAGCTGGTGGCCTAGTGGGGGTGTATCCCTTTATGAGATGGTTCTGAAAAAAAAATGGCGCACGCATAAGACTGTCAAGCCAAAAAAAAGAAAAAATAAAATCAAGCACCTTAGACAAAACCTTATCAGCCTACTACAACCGATATCTCTGTATGTATCCAATGGGGAAACGATTATTAAATATCAACAATGACTCTATGGACAAATCATCACAGCTTTGCTTTTTCAAAGATTGCTTCTTGCATTGTTCCATGCTGTGCTGCAACTGAAACACATCAGAAAAGGGAAAATAATTCGTAGTGCCTTTGGTTCAAGGATAAAATTTCTTCCAAACACACTTGGTTTTCTGTGATTAATGAAATGATTTAATCCTTTCTCCATCGATGTTTCTATTAGCTGCACCTTTTCCATTTTTCTTTCACATGTCACAGCAACGGGAAGATTTCTGAGCTTTGTTTTCCCAGACCTGTAGTTCGATAATGATGACAAAAGCAGCACTGGCTCATAGACCTCAGCAGAGATGGATGGATTCTGGATGCCTGTTGATCGCTATGTAAGTCTCACACTGTTTAATTCTGAAGAGGTTTCCATGATCTTAAGAGGTACAGCATTTTGCTAGGACCTTTTAACAGTAATACAATCACAATGTAATGAAATATCGGGAAAATAGGATCGGCCAAAGGGAACAAATCCATGCTGTTGTTGACGTAAAAAAAAAGTTGTGACGATGTGCTCTTGATGACTAGATAACCCTTGGGCTACATGAGCCGATGTCAGCTCTACAGAGCCCAAATCAATAGCTAAAACAAGTTTAGTACTCATCTTAAGGAAAAACAATGACATAGCTTAGCCATTCTACGCATTATCAGCACTGCATATCTGAAGTGGCTGCTGCTCCATTTCACGGCTCTCTTGCAAAGATTCCAGGTGGACTTCATTCTTTACATGCATCAATAGAAGTGATTGAACCTTCCTTCCACAGCTGTCTACATGGTGGGACCTGCAGATGCAAGAACAAACCCATCTAAGTAAAAGCCAAAGAGCACAAGCTTGTAGCTAATCTACCATGCTTTGATTCAATCATTCAAATCACTACTAGTCGAAAATTGTTTCACCTGCATAGCATGCATGTAATCACGGAATCATCAAGGACCAAACGCGATTCTCTGCACAAGATCGGGCCTTCTCTTGCTTGGCATACGAACAAGGCCAGTGATTTGCATCTCAGTAACAGCTCTGCAAAACCTTGCTTGGATCATACCTTCACCCTCCAGAGGTGTGGGTTTTGATTTCTTCTTCGAGGGAGAACTATAAGATTTCCGTTTGGCTTTTGAATTTTTGCTCTTTATAATGCCTTCAAAGGCCGTGTACCAGTCATGGAGGTTAATCACATCACCATATTCTTGGGCTAGGTTGCACATGATTGATGTGTCATGCATCGATCCTGACACAGCAGCACTGCTCCTACTGCAACAAGAGCATTTCAGATGGCTCTGTGGCTTCACAAGATCAAGTTGAATCATTCTTCTTGGATTTCCAATCAATGCAGATTGGAGAATGTCAACATTCTTGAAGCAGATGATTTCATGAAAAGGTAAGGACTCAACAGGTACCAAATATTTCCTAATAACATCCTGTAATAGCGCAGCGGCTTTCTCATTTAGCACAACTGTTCCATTTCCAGTATTGGCGATTGATCTCCTTTTGGCTCTAACACTATCGGCGCCGATTGTGGTTGACTGAAGCTCCTTCACTCTGTCGTTTATCTCACTCATTCCTTTTAAATGGATGCTCCAAACTTCAAGGACATGTAATAAAATTTCTGTAGGCATGTACCTTATTGTATTCATTGCTTGGGCTATAAATCCTTTAGCAGACCCTGACTTTACTCCTAAAAAGTTCTTTTTAGAGGCAAATAGGTAACTATCTGGTGCACTTTCAGTTTGCAAATCTGGGCTGACTGCCTCACAGAAGATATCCAAGAGCTGCACTTTGTCATGTCTTCCAGCTTCATACAGGCACAAGAGAACAGAACTCCAATCCTTTTGCAATTTCAGCAGCCTAGACAATCCTTCTACCATGTTCAAAGAATTGTTTGTATTATTTGCAGTTTTAGATGAGGGCAGATCGAAAACGTATTTCCATATTGTTTGAGGGAGCGATTCAAACTTATCATGCCAAAATTCCTCAGAATCTTCCTCCAGCATTCCTATGCACAAAAAGCTTAGAGGTTCCATGGAGAAGTGCTTACTGCATGCAAGCCTGAGAGCAGTAATAAAAGAAGTTATTGTCCCATCATGCCTAAAAAAGTAATTTCTGAGGAACAGTGCGACTTCATGACTGATGCAAAATCCAGCACATGGTTTAACAAGGACGGCCTCAACAAGTGCATTCAATCTATCTGAGGGAGACCCCAAGGTAAGTTTGCAGGGCTCTAATCGTTGAAGAGCCTCTGACGAGAGAAGCTTCTTTGGAGCATCAAGGGTAGTTGCTATCCCCATTACAAAGAAGACTGGAATTTTAAATACCCATTCACTCAGCATCATCACAAGCTCTCCCAGCACATCACCGGAACATTGATCCAAATCATCAATTATGACAATGATAGGCTGATCAAAGTTCTCAGCTTCACAATACCATGATGCAAGCGCAGATACATCAGCAACATCCGGAACATCGGATAGTAGCTGTTTCAACAGGCTCCTAAAGCAACCACCAACTCCATGTTTTGCTGATAATTCAGCTGCTGACAGCTTGACTACGTGACACCCATTGGACTTCATATGCCCTGCGAGATCATGAAACGTTGTGACATCATCAACAGACTCCGCATTCTTGGTGAGGACAAATGCTGTGGGGATCCTTCTGCAGATCACATCAGTCAGGAGCGGGTATGGCTGCAGGACTTCAGTGTGGTGTGGTTTCGTGATGGCACGGACCGAGGCGAAGGACTCCTTCGCCCACTGCAGCACCTGGTCGAACAGCTTGAGGTTGATGGCCCTGAGGACCTCGTCGATGGTGGACTGGATCTTGGACCAGGTCCGGTGGAAGGCCTCAACACGCAGCTGCTCATATAGCTCCAAATCCCCTTCGTCCTCGCACTCCTCACCCGCTGGCTGACGACATCTCTTTGCTGATTTAGGGTTGGGTGAGGATGGTTGTGAGGCCTGAATCCGGCGCTGAGCCCTGGAAGACTGCACCGAGGAGGCAGCAGCCTTGTGAAGGACAAGAAATGGCTGGATGTTGTTGGCAGCGGTGAGCAGGGTGTCACAGGGCGGCGCTGACATGGCTGATTTGACTGGAGCAGTCAGGTGACTGCTGCTGCTGCAGTGGAGGTTGGTGAGATTCGCCGGCGGCGGCCCTAGTGCTGCTCTTCGCGAGCGTATGAACCGCCGCCGCCAGTTGGTGAGGGGAGGCCCGCTTGCCAGCCCGAGAGGGAGCGCGTTAAGATTCGTGCTACGCCAACCGTTGATTCTGTGGGCCCCACAAGTCGGCATCACAAAGCACGGCACTCCACTCCCTTGGTCTAACCCCAGAACCCTTGCTCCCCATCCCCAACCAACGAAACCGGCGGCGGCAGCACGAGAGGTGCTTCGCTTGCTGCCATGGCTCTCGTCGCCGGCTCCTACGAGCGCTTCATCTGGGGCTTCTCCCTCAAAACCCTGACCTCCCCCACCGCCACTGCCACCGGCGCCTCGCCCTCCGAGACCCTCACCCTCGCGCCGCTCTTCTCGTACCCGGCCCACACGGGCCCGGTGCGCTGCGTGGCCGCGGCGGCGCGGGCGGGGCTGGCGGCCTCGGGCGGCGCGGACGACTCCGTCCGCCTCTACGATCTCCCCTCCGCCGCGGACCTCGGCCCGCTCCTCGACCCGTCGGCCGCCGTCTCCGCGCTCGCCTTCTACTCCCGGGGCCCCGTGCCGCGGAACCTCCTGGCCGCCTGCGACGACGGCGCGGTCCACCTCTACGACGCCGACGGCTTCGCGCTGCTCGCCACGCTCCGCGCCTTCCCGCGCCACGAGGCCGCCGAGGGGCTCGCCGTGCACCCGTCGGGCCGCGTCGCGCTCGCCGTCGGCCGCGCGGGGGCTCTCTCCATGCTCAACCTCGTCCGCGGGCGACGCAGCTTCGCCTGCCGCCTCGAGCGCCCCGCGTCCGCGGTCGCCTACGCCGAGGACAGGAACGGCGGGGACCGGTTCGTCATGGCCGCCCAGGAGAAGGTCAGCGTGCACGACTCCGTGGATGCCAGGGTTATTCATGAGATGGATTGCGGCAAGAGGGTGCTCGCCATGGCGCCAGCAAAGGTACGACCACTGCCACCGTTGCCTGGGCATCATGTTGAGTTGGTCGCTGGAATGGTCAGGATTCAACTATTCTTACAAATGGATTAGCGTGCAGGAGCCAGGGGCTGATAAATTGTTGAAATCCAGATGACGATTGCAAATTCAGCTTCAATTGGCCTTTTGGTTGTCTACACCATGCTTAATTGACATCTAGATGCATATTCATACTTTTATTATAGACCTTATTAGTGAATAGGATTCAAATTGTTGGAAATTTTCTTCTTCTCAAATGCTACCTAAGTTTTAACCAGCCTTTGGTTGCCCATGGCATGCTGAATTGACATCTAGGTGCAGCTTCACAACTTCAGTTTTCATCAGACTTTTGCTTTCACGTAACATGCTGAATTGACATCTGAGTGCAGCTTCATATCATTATTATTATGCCTTTACGAGTGAATTAGCATGCATATTGTTGAAATTTGTTGTCTTCTCGAATGCAACTTCAGCTGTCATCAGAATTTTGGTTGCCCATGAGCCATGACATGCTGAGTTGACATCTATGAGCAGCTTCACATTATGACTTTAGAGTTTAGACACTCATTATGCTGAGTTTAGATGTCAGCTTTGATGCTCCATGTGACCATGAATTGCCTTTTGCACTTTGCTCATATTTTTTTTTTTTTTGGGTGAAATTTTCAGAATGGAGTCCTTTATGCTGGAGGCGAGGACCGTTGTGTTACTGCTTGGGATTTGTCCAGCGGCAAGGTCTCCTCACGCATTGAGGGTGCTCATGCAACTCGTGTAAAAGGGGTTGTTGTTTTCGATAATCAGAACGATGGATCGGAACTCTCCAATTTGATTGCTTCTGCTTCGTCCGATGGTGTCATAAAGATATGGGACGTTCGGACAATTGGGAATGGAAAGCCTACTCCATTAGCAGAGGCTAATACCAAAGCAAGACTAACTTGTCTTGCTGGAACTTCATTGAAATGTAAGTCTCAGTAAACTTCATATTATAATGATTATTACACACTCTCTTAACAAGTCCATGTAGCATACATTAGATGCAAATAATCATGTCATATAAACATGAGTTTTCACAGAGTATGGGACAATGTTAAATCTGGATTTTGATATCCTGATCTTTTTACTGAGAAAATATGTTCGGTTGATCTATGAATATCTCGTTTGTATTCACTGTGTAACTGCTGCTCTTTCCATTATGTTAAAAGTATTCATTTTCTTGTGTATTGCAAGAATAATATGAAACATTGTTGTCTTATGGGATTTTGTAGTTTATGATTGATGAGGATCTATTCTATATGTTCAGAAGCATCGGTTTGCATGTATCTTCTCCATTTAATATTAGGACAATAAAAGATTCTTCTCCATTTAATAACATGTTATCTTCTATTGTTGCCTAAAAATGTTTAGTGCCTATTTTGAGATCTAAGAGGTACACAAAGTCCATGATCCTTTTTATTCAACGAACTTTTGTTTTCCATGTATAATAGGTGTTCTTTAGCTTGACATATGTGTTTTCTTTTATAAATGCCCTGTTGATCCTGTGCACATAACATGGCTCTGATGGTTTACAGGAGGCAAAGGAACCTACGAGTGGAGTGAATGGTTGAAGCAATTTGTTGACAAGGGGTTAGGCGTCTGATTTTGCATTGTTTAGGTTGGTTGAATTAGAAAACCTGGACATGAGAGAAGAATTGAAGACGAAAGATCTGGTGCGCAAGTATTATCTGGGTGCATTTGAATGTACGATAGTCGCCAATTATACACACTGACAAGTTTGGCTTGAGTGCGTGAGCTGCATAACTCATTATGAGATTTGTACTTTGATTGGACAAGTTTTGCAATGAGGACCGTTTTCTGCACGTACTCCCTCCGTTCCGAAATATATGTCGTTTTCGGTTTTTGTGATACAAGTTTAACTCGATTTGTACAAAATACGTGCAACATTTATATCTCTAAATAAATTTATTAAAAACTAGATTTAAAGATCTTTCTAATGATATTAATTATATATTATAAATGTTAATATTTTTAAATATATAATTGTCGGTAACCGTTTCTGGGGAAGCGCAAACGACAAATATTTTGGAACGGAGGGAGTACAATCGGATGAGTTCTCTGTCAACAGAGTCATTGAAGCTACGACAACTTTGACGGCTGTGTTCGGTGAAGCTGAAGTGCTGTAGATAAGCGCTGAAGTGCTGTAGAAGTGCTGAAATCTTGTGAGAGAAAAATACTGCTGAAGTGCTGAAAAATAAGCGCTTATAAGCGCTTATACCCTCAACCGAACGCAGCCGACAATGATTTCCAATTTGCATCACTTCCATGAGTTCCCTGTCAAAAGGTTAAGTTTTGCAGATTTCCAGTATTAACTGTGCAATTCGCATCATCTACCATTACGTGGTCAAACGAAAAAAGAGGAAAAGGGAGAAGGGGGAGCACCTACTTCCTACTGTACCCAAACAAATTCCCTGCTTGACATTTAAAATTTTGTTCACGCATTGGGAAAGCTCTGTCACAGTAATCCTCCAAAGATAGAAATCAACGTAAGGCATCGTTACATGAACACTCACAAAGTGGTTCACGCCATCATAAAACATAGGCGTGTAAACATGATCGCACATGTTCTCACGAACTGATTCACAGCAGAACAAAAGTTGGTAGCAATTCTAGAGTTCTCTCACAATAAGCGAGAACTCACAAACTCAATCAAACAACACCTAATTTTGTACAACCAACCTAAAAAAACACCTAAATTTTCACAGGCTTCTTTAAGAATGAGTTGCTGCGATCTCCTCAGAAATTCCTGAGGCTGGTCCCATTGTTCCACCCCCGCTCCTTGTCCCTGTTCTGCTGCACCTTCTGTCCGCTAGCGCCGCCGCTCACCGGCACTCGCCGTGCTGCTCTGCGTGCGTTGTCAGTCCCCTGGGCCGTAGCAGCACCGGCTTTCTTCCCTGCCTGCGCTGCCAAAGACGGCCTGATGACCACCTTCTTCTGCAGGCTTCGCCGTAGGATGCTGTTGATCCTCTTACTCCTGCTGCCCTTGTCGATGGAGATAACCGGAGGAGAGCACAGCACGGGCGAGGACAGGTTCTCCGTGATCTTGTCAAGCGGCGATGGGATTGCTGCTGCAGGCTTTGCTGTGGGCATTGGCAGCAGCGAGTTGCGCCGTGGAAACGGTATCAGAGACGCTCGGCGCGAAGCCGGGTTCAATGGCTGCTGGCAAGCTCCACTATTGCAGAGTGACACTCGTCTAGCCTTTGTTGTCGGTGGCAGCTGCACAGCTTCAGGGTTGTTCTCCTTCTCGTCCCCTAGTGACATCAGCTGCTTGAAGCTGTAAGTGTCAGTATTGCTGTCGGAAAACATCTGCTTGGAGATGCCCAAGTCTTTAGGTGCTGCCGCTTTCGCTACTGTGGAGTTGAGGTTTCTCTCGGCCATTGGGCTTCTCAGGTACGAGTTCTCTTCTTTCATGTCGTGCTGCTTCTGAAGATGATCTTGGGCAATCTTGTTGTCGACATGCTGCCGTGCTATCTTTCTTTCAACTAGAAGCTGTGATTCCAGCTCTTTGATCTGCAAAAGTTTAGAAGTAGCAATAAGCTTGTCAGTTTTTATTCTGCACCCAGTTTCCCGATGCACACTACATCATATTTCGCGAAAGCATGATATATAAGAGCAAAAAATTATATCATCCATGTTCTAGATTAACCAGTCTAATTGAAATTTTCAATTAGCATTTAATTGGTTGTAACAGGAAAGTTAAAGCATGATATTGTTGCTACCTGCCTGTATTTATCTTTTATATTGCTGGTTGGTCTAGTTAATCAATTTAGTTGGCAAGTTGCACCACTCTCCATTGAAAAAAAAAAAAGAGTGTGACATGACATGTTCCATAGGACACAAATTGAACGTAATTTTGGGCAGTAGAGCCAATTATCATCGTTCGCTGTCACATATTCCACATTTTACGCTACATAAGAAAATGGCGATAAGTTTTGTTAAGTTGCATCTGAGAAAATTGTGCAATATAAATTGTGTACATTAGAAAACGTAGACATGTGACATTGGCAAAAGCATCTAGGTCAAATACATGTGTAATCCATTCAAAATACACTGCTTCCTTTTTTCTGCAAAGTTTCCAGATAGAAAAACAAAGTTCATTGTCATGGATGACCAATTACGTTCCAAGCGATAATAGATTACCTAGTTTAGTCTAGCAATTTGGACAAACAGCATGAACGATCTTTATTAATCTGGAAGTACCTTAAGTGAACAAGTATATCATCTCTGACAAGGAACAGCAAGTCTTAAATCATACTATCTTCAAGGCGACATCCAAGCATTGGTATTATAAATAACAAAAGCAAGTCTTGAGCATACTTGTTTCAGGTGCCATCCAAGCATTGACAATATTTATATCCGGAACATTATACATAATAGTGACTATCACTCACAGAGCATGCATGTATAATAACAATTTGTACAATAGTTCAGTAATGACTATATACAAGATAAGGTAATAACAGGAATAAGTTAATGCCAATAAACAGCTAAATATGGACTATACCTTCTCTTGGAGATTCATAGTTAGCAAGTCTTTAGTCTTATTTTTTGCTTCAAGTATCTGTATCTTTTCTTCCATGCTTTTAATTTGAGCATCTTTGTTCTTGCTATCCTGTTTGGCTCTCCCAACCTAGCAGAACCGATAATGCATTACATTTTAATAAACTTCAAAGTTTACAGGACCATATGCACATGCATATATTGGCATAATACTATAATACCATGAGCTTGTATCTTGACAACTCTCCAACATCGACTTGCTTTTTAGCTTGTCCAAGCTCTATGCCTCGCACTCTGCTTGCGAAGTTCAACGAACAAAGAGTTTCACCCACATCATTTTCATTAGGACTGATTTGAACAAACATCAAAGTTTTGGAATCTCCACCTGCATTGTTCAAACACCGAATTATAAAACGAAATTAAAGTATAAGACTATATCATTCAGTGAAAGAAAAAGACTACATACTTAGTGAGTCTTGGAGCAAGTGTGTTAGCTTCGAATTCCTGTAATTTGAAATAGCAATTGTGTATCTATAAATGATCATAATTTAAGTTACAAGACTAAAATTTAATAAAGGACTCAAATTTAAATACCTAAAGGGTATGTATGGGGTCTTAGTTGCAAGAGCGGATATGACATCACCAAGTGCAGAAAGTGATTTGTTTATGTTCTGCGCTTCTTTCAACCTTTCTCCTTGTGCATCTGTCTTTGCTACCCGTTCACTTCCAGCAAGGTCAATTAGCCATAATTTGCTCTTCGTACATTCTCCATTCATCAAATTTTCTCCTTTGACCATTACACAGTGTATACTGAAATTAAAAATCATTTAGCATATAATTTGTGATCAATCATCAATGTCATAACATAAGTGGACAAAACATCTTTAGGACAAAGGTACAAACCAGTGAGATCGACTACTATGCTCATTAGCATTTGTAGAACCCACAGCTCTAGCTTTGCTGCCAGTTTGTAGCACTTCCCAAGCCTCATTCATATTAGTCACCGGTGCCTCAACAAGTCCTGGTACATGGTGAACCCCTTCTGCAACTTGTCTTACTTCTAGTCTACAATAAAGTTACAATATCATAACAGAACTTAGATTACTAATACAATAATATAACTCATGAGTTGAACTGTACCTTTTTGTTGTTGCGCCTGGTTGAGATTCTGTCAGAAGCAAATCATGAATCTGCTCATTGTACACCTCTAAAACACTAGCAGTTATCTCATATCGGAATGTGCCCTCCCTTTCTTTGATTATTCGAAAGAGTTCTTCTAAAGTTCTGTAGTTAACACCACGAGCCCCTTCAATCCCTTCCATTGTAAATGTTTTACCAGTACCAGTTTGCCCATAAGCAAAGATACAAACGTTAAATCCATCCAACACCGAAATTGCATATGGCGCAGTTTTCTCAAAAACACTTTCTGTATATATAAATTGAATAAAAAAATATTGTTAAAAGCATGAACAATCACGTCAATAGAAAACATGAGTAATAATGAGATACAAAAGTGAATACATTTGTATAATGGGTTACCTTGGTCTTCTTCAGGGCTGAAAACAGAATCAAATTTGTATATTTTTTTAGAAGATACATGACCCCTGACAATGAGCTCTCCATCTTTTGCCGAGTCAAAATCAATGGCTGACGAAGCTCCTTCTGCTATTTCTTCACCATTAAGTGGTCGGCATCGACAGAAAACTCTTATATTACCTAAACAACATGCAAATCATTATTAGTTTTGTCACCACTATATCTGCAGTAGAAATTTGCAGAATGGAAATAAAATAAGACAACAAACCCTTTAGCTCAATAAGCTTGTTGTATAAGTCTTTCCGCTCCTTTGCCTCCTCATTGAACTTTTCTTTGAGATCTTTAAACTCACATTCCAAACTTACATATTGATTCACTGCTCAAATAATAACATCATGTTTATAGTCATTCATAGGAAGTAAATACAAACAAGAATACTAAATAATGTAGATGTTCCAAGGCTTGACCATCACTAAACATACCATATTGCTGAATTGTTGCAGACATCTGTGAAGCATCTAACACACATTTTCTATACTCCAGTGATTCTTGTCTTAGATTCTGGTGCTCTGACTTTAATACCTTCATATTATTGTAATGAATATCAGACCACATATGAGATAAAGTTATATAGCGCATAAAGTTCAAGGCAAGTGTATAAAAGCTTTTTGAGCCGAATACCATAAATTTTTCACCCAATTCTTTCAGTAATTGACACAAACGACTCTTCTCCTTCACTTGCCCTTCAACTGCAGAGGCTGCGCGAACAACAATAAAAACAAGAAATGCTAAGCATGCACGACACGGTTTGATGACAAATCCAGTGAACTGAACATGTACACTTAGTTACAAGACTACCAAATTCTGAGCTTAAACAAACTACACAAGCCAGCGGCGTTCCAATTTTCCACAACTTAGGGTGTGTAAATTGTGTATCTTGTCAGAAACCTTTACCTAGTGAGCCAACGTGCATGGACTTTCTCATCAGCTCCATCTGCAGATCATGGAGCGACTCCTGGGCTTCACGGCATTCCCTGGTCTTGAGCACGTTCTCTCTCATGAGGTCCTCTAACAGCCTCCTGCATTCCTCCTTCTCCCGCAGAAGCACACCATACTGCTTTTTCAGCAGGCCGCAGCAATTGGATTTATCCTGCCAGGAACACGGAAATTTTATTTAGTCGCACGTGAGCAGCCGCCGTAGCAACATCCAATTTCTTTGAGATTTCTGGTGATGTGGATGACCTCTCCAATTTCTTCTGATTGCAGACCCCCGCCCATGGCCTCACCCTCGGACTCGGACACCACAGCCGTGGCACTGGCAGGGCATTTCTCGGTAGAGGCCATCCCCTCAGCGGCGGCGCCAAGTCCCGCAGGCGGTGGTGACGTCGGCGGCGGAGGCGGCGAGACTGAGGCGGAGAAGAGCTCGAGCGGCGCGACCCTGTGCCGCGCGGCGCCCCTCCGGATGTAGTCCGGCGTGTCCTGAAGCGCGCCCTCGGACGGAAAGCCGCCGGACAGCGACGACGAGCCGTCGCCGCCGCTGGCAGGCCCGAGCGCCCGCGCCGCTCCCGTGGAGCCCGACGAGCCCGCCGGCGAACCCTCTGGTGGCCATACCGCAGCGATGAAAACAGAAGTGAGAAATCGAGATCTATGGAGAGAAACAGAGGAGCGGTGGCGGTACGGGCGCGTACCCTGGGCGACGTAGGGGATGATGAGGTCGAGGGCCTCGGACATCCTCACCGTCTTCGCCCTCGGCGGCGGCGAGAGCAGCGCGACGGCCTCGTCGCGGTCCCCGCCCGGGCGCCGCCGGGCGCCGCTGCCCTCGTCCTCCATCTCACGCCACCAACCGAGATCGGTTCGGCGAGGACGGGCGGACGGAACGACGGCGACTGCCTGTACTACTGATCACGTCGCTCGCGTGACGGCGGCGGGCGCGGGCGCGGGCGGTGAGGAAGGGAAGGGGTTCGAATTTGGGTTGGGCATACGGTCGCGGATCCTCCCTTTGAATCGAGCGGGTGCGGGTGGACGAGCGAGAAAGGAAAGTGACGATGGCGGAGCAGGAGGAGGAGGCGACCGTTGCTCAGGGCCGCTGGGGTTGCGGAGGGGAGGGGGGAGTTATTTCGAACGGATTCGAAACGGGTCAGCGAATCCTCTCTCTCAGCCGGCGAGGATGACGGGTGGGCCCCTTTTCGGTCCGGCAATGGTGTCTGGGCCCAACGTCAGCGCCTCGCTGGGATGAAAAGAGGATTTTTGTCTCGGCGCGGCGGGCCCCGCACGTAGGCCTGCGGTTGGTAGGTACTCCTCGCACCTACTCACACAACGGATCGTAGGAATGTCCTAGGAACATTGCTACGGGTCGGTGTCCCACCAGCATCGAGTCCGTGCTCGTTTCAAACCACCGTGGCGGGCTGCCCGTCCGTGTTCGTCGTGGACTGCGGAGATACTAGACATTCTGAGACACCTTTTACATGACAAGGGGCATATTATTATCACAATCCTCTACGACTCTACTCCACTTCTGTCCGGTGACTATCTCTAACATTCTGAATCTAAACACAAGAGGCATTTCATGGTTTAGGTCTAGCACAGTAAAAGGATGGATAACCCAAAACAGCTCTTCTCTAATAGCCGACACAAACACAGTCCACGAATCTTGACTCCCGGCTGTCAGCGTTGATGAAGAAGAGGCTCCCCACCGCGAGCCAACTTGGCTACCGACGAGATCTGGACCCGCTGCCACCGTTCGAGCGCCGCGGCGGCTCCCGCCTGGCCCGGCAACTCACGCTCGCCGCGGTGGCTCGTGCCTGGCCCGACAACCGCGCTCGCCCCTGCCCCGGCAGCTCGCCCTCACCACGATGGCTCGCGCATGGCCTGGCGGCCGCGCTCGCCCCTGCCCCGGCACTTCAAGCTCGCCCTCGGCAACTCATCCCTGCCCCAATGGCGGCGTCTCCACCACTCGTCCTCCAACCATGGTGAGCTTGCCCTCCAGCCCCTCACGCGCGGCCTCTGCCCTACCGGCCAGCCAAGAAGAGAGGAAGAGAGGAGGGCGGATTTGCCTCCGCGGAGAGAGACGACGCATATTTAGGTCTTCGCTCGCTTCCTAACAAAATGCATGCTCTGGTTGCGTTCTCTGTTGGAGCCTGATTTTATTACCTAAAATAATTGCGCGTCACCTATTATGGATTTGAGTTGCGGTTTGCCTACCTTATTGGAGGTAGTCTTGTATGGTTTGGGTTTGCCTTTTGGTCCTGATCGGATGATGGTTTGAGTCCGCCAACGGTTTGATTTGGATTGGTTTCAAAGTCCAAGCATTTGGTATCGATTGATTTGGTTTCTGAATGGCGGCCATGGATGTTGTACGGGCGGCGCTCTGATCGCTAGCTACTGGAGTAATCACGAAAAGGACAATGGGGCGGCTTTCCGGCAGCGCGACGCAATGACGAACACGCTGAACCAATTCTTCATGCAAGGAACAAGCAGCGGCGGCTGCTCATGGCAAGCGGCGACGACGGCGGTCTGCCGTCTAGATGCTGCTTCCCAGCAGCTCAGCGCATCTCAGTCGTCAAGGAAATCCAGCATGACGGCATGGCGCATCTGCTGCAGCACGCAATGACGCTACCATCTCGCCCGTGGTGCGGTGCAGGTGCAGCCTCCGGTGCCCAAGTCTTCCAAGCCGCGTGTGAAGGATGTGCGCGGCCGCCGTGAGGTCCGTCAAGGCGGAGCGCAGCCTTTGCAGCGCGTCGATTTGATCTCCGGCCTGCGCACAAGACACGGATGCCGATTCAAAGCTAGAAGAAATACTACTCCTAGTTTGGAACTGTTTTGAAACCGGATTATATATGGTTCAGAGAGGTGAAGTGGTGGGGTGGTTCGGCTTGGACTGAAGCTGCTGTATTGTTTCACGGAGATGGTACAAAAGAATTTCTTCTTTTTTTTATTCTTCAAAAAAGGATTGACAGGAAAGGATTTCACATAAATGATGACATATGAATCGGTGGATCGGAAAAAAATTCATGCATTCCAATTAAGGCCCGTTTAGATGTATTTTGTTTTGCAATTTTGACTAGAGAATCTTTTCTAATAAATGTCCAGTCATGATCTAACTAAGTTTAAAAAATTCATCTCGTGATTTACATATAAACCATATAAACATGTAAAAATTCATCTACATTTAATGTTTTATACATGTACCGCAATATTCGATGTGACACGAATCTTGAAATTTTAAAGTATAACTAAACAGGCCTAAGGTCTTGGTGTCGTGGCCTAAAACTATTGTCCCAAGACAACGACGAAGATTTCACGAAATCCGAATGAATTGCCGCATCAGATTTTGAGGCGAGCAAAGTAATTCATAGGGTGACCGTATACACTGCACTTCATAGGGTGCCTATCTCATAGGGCATCGCCGACGGCGTGGATTCATCGGCAATCACCACCGGCGTGAATTCATCTACCGCTACCGCCGCGAATGCACGGAATCATCGGTGCTCAGTGGCATTTGTGGTTAAGTCACACACACAAAAAAAAAAAGTGGCATTTGTGGTTCACGCCTTCGTGGGCTCGGGTCAGGCTGAGCAGAAAAAACCTCAAATGTTAAAAGTATCATTATACCCTTCAGATTTAATTTAAACAGAGCTTTTTGAGGTAGTGGCAGGTTGCTCTACTACAGTTTCCTCTGTCTCAGAATTTTTATGTATAGATTCCCAAGTGTCCCACCCAGGCCCCCCTAATGGACTTGGCGGTGCTCCTTTCTCAAACCAGAACAACTTTGCTCTGAACGTTAGGGAAAATAAGGGAAGACCACCACCGGTGGTCCCACTAATTTTAGCTCCGGCCCACACCATAAATTCCTCTGAATTGATTCCTTTTAACCATTTGATCAATCTTAATGGAAGGCTCTCCTTATTTCCAAGCATCGTAAAATTTGTCAATAAACCTATTCAACCTTCCAATCTGCCTAGCATTTATTTCTCAGGAAATGAAGCCAACTTCAAGTGCTGTTCGGGAAAAAAAAATCACTGCACATGGATTTAAACAGCAAAACCTGCAGCCGCAGTGGCTTACTATAAGCTAATAAGGGAGATAGCAGCATTTTCATTAACCACCAGACTGAACGAACAAGATCAACGAGCAGAGAAACTGTCATATTTTTAGTAGAGATATCCCCTATCGTTCTCTCTCCATCCACTCTAAAAAAGAGGACATAAATAAAAAACTGATTATGTTCTAACTTTTCAATGAACAATTTGAAGCTGCAGCCCAACAACAGAGAACAACATCGCTAATTCTCACCGGCTACCAAACTGAAGATTGGTAGTGGCACCAAGCTGCATAGATATTCAGGTCCTGTACGAGCTGATGACATGTTACTGTACATTTCAGACTCGTGACATGGGCCCTCGGCTCGAGCCTCGATACAAGGTACAGAACATGTAACTACCCTGATTTCGATGCAATGGATTGTTCATTAAAGCTCAATTATCCTATCAACGAAGACAGGTTATACCGGAGGACCATGGTAAAAAATCAGTTATCTTGTTTTTCTTGTTTTAGAATACCTCTTTCAACAAACTTAGTGATGAGCTTTCCAGCAGCTTGTCTCTCACCCACTAGGGCCAACTGACTGTCAACCTTTTGACATAATTTAAGATCAGGAATTAAGTTTCTCTGGAACATGCGGCAGGCCACATTATATGATTGAAGTGCGAGTCCTCTGTTCAGAAAACTATCCATCAAAATGTGGCATGTTTGAGCATCTCTTTTCGAGGCAGTTCGTAATACCTTGCTGAGGAGATTGTAAGCCTCACTAAGTTTACCAAATGCACATAGCTTCTCAATGACCTGATTATATGCACTACTAAACCCTTCTTTTGTTAACATCTTATCCAGCAGATTGAGTAAATCTTCCACTGCACCATTTTCACAATATCTATGTATCACAGTCCTGTATGTGACAGGTGTAGGGAGCAAACCTCTATTAAGCATTTTCTCTACAAGCGCTGTTGCTTCTTTCATTTTACCTTTCCTTCCTAAAGCATCAACAACAACAGTGTATGTAACAACATCAGGATGCCTGTTGGTCAGATACATGTCATCCAGCAAAGATAGTGCTGATTCCAGATCACCCTGCCTAGAAAATCCATGAATCACAGTTGTGAAGTTAACAACATTAATAAAGCAACCCTTGCTTTGGCACTGTTCCATGAAGTGTTTAGCATCTGCTGGTTTTCGTTCCTTGCATAACGCGTGAATCAACAAGTTAATCTCCACTGTCGTGGGGAAGAAACCCTTCTGCAACATCTGCATTACCACATCACATGATTCCTTTAACTTCCCTTCCCTCCGAAATCCATGCATAACAACACTATATGTGATATCACTTGGAGTCCACCACTCTTCTTCGCTCTTGTTTAGCAATTCCCATGCTTCCGAAGATTTCCCAACTTTGCAAAGCCCATTTAACAGTGCAGTGTGTGTGACTGTATTTGGCTTGCAACCATTCTTATACATATGCTTCATCATCTTTCTTGCTTGATCGAGTTCCCCAATCCGGCAGAATCCATCTACAACCGCACTATAAGTTACAACATCAGGGTGACACCCCTTTGAAATCATCTCGCCTATAATTTTCTTTGCCTCTGCCATCCTACCATTCAAGCAAAACGAATACACAATCGCACTATAGCCGACCTCATCAACACGGAATCTTTTCCCCTCCGACTCCCTCAAGAAACTCAAGGCCTCATCTGCATGACCATGCTTTGCAAGACCATGAATAAGCATGTTATACGTGACCTGATCTGGAAATATACCTGCATCATTCCTCATGCTCACAAGCAAATTCCGCACCTCTGCCACCCTCTTCTCCTTGCACAAGAAGCTCATCACTGTAAAGAAGCTAATCTTATCTGGTGGGCACCCATTTTGCAGCATTGAGCCGATCATCTCCAATGCCTCAATGATCCGCCGAGCACCACATAATCCCTTGATTAGGCAATTGTACGTGACCACATCCGGGTCAACCCCAACACGCCGCATCCTTTCGGCAAACTCGAGTGCCTTGTCAACGCGTCCAGCCACAACAAGCACGTTCACAGCCACGTTGCATATACATATGTCAGGCGCACACCCGTCCTTCTGCATGAGCTGGAGCACGCGCATGGCAGAACGGAGCTTCCCAGCGCGGCTGTATGAGAGCATGAGGTGCGCGAACTGCCGCGTACCCCGGCGCATGCCTCGCCGGATCATGAGACGCATGACGCGGCGCGCTGGGTCGTGGAGCCTGGTGCGGCTGAGGAGCGCCAACATTTCGTCGAGCACCTCTGGGGCGTGGCGGTACTTCCACTGGCGGTCGGCCCAACGGAAGAACTCAAACGCCGCGCGGGCGTCTCGCTGCGCCTGCGTGCGCAGCACGGCGCGAACCTGCGGCGGGGTGAGCGCGCGGAGGAGGTGCCGGAGCTGCGCCTCCAGCTTGGCGCTCCATGAGTCCCGGAGCTCGAGCAGCCTGCACGTGTCGCGCACGAGGCGGCTGCGCAACTCCTCCGCGAGGTCATCTTCAAGGGGGTTATCGTTTGCGGCCGGAGTCGGCGCGTTCTCACCGGCGGCCGCCGACGATGTGGCGGTGGCACACAGCCGGTTGGGATGGAGGAGGCGGAGACATCGGCGAGAGAGCAATGGGTTGTTGGTTAGGTGCCTGAGCATGGCGTGTGCTCGTGCATGTAAGAGGCCGGCAACTGGGAATCTGGGATTATGTGAGTGGTCGGCAATGGCCGGAGGATGCCGCCGGCGGCGGCCGCCGCCACGAGCGGAGTCAGTTGGGTACTAGAAGCAGCAGTGGGTCAGGTGGTCAATTTTGCTGAAATGTCCATTGATCATAAGAAATTACGAGATTCGACATTTAGAGCGCTCCCTGTTGGCTAAACCTTAAAACCACTTATTTTTCAGTGGTTCTGCAGTATTTTTCTCTCAATCAGCATCAGCGTTTATTTTCAGTAATTTTTAGCTTCAGCGAACAGAGCCTAAATTTTTTTTCCTCAAAAGCCAAAATTAAACCACCAATAGCGTGATCGTGCATTTGGACGACACCTAACATAAGTCTATCTCTCTAATCCTAATATTACATCATTTTGATCACGACAAGACGAGAGATATAATACAAGGCTGCTGAAATACTCCTGCGTTAGTTATATATAACTTATATTGCATTTAAGTAGGGTAGATATATAAAATAAATAGACAAAATGATAGTAGAGATTTCATGGTTTTATAATGGGTGTAATTTAAATAAAAAATATGTAAACTTATATTTAAGATTAGAGAAAATAATAAAATGTATGAACATCACTATCTTTCTAAAGTAGGAATTAGGAATGTATCCTTATTTTTTTTATATTTTACAAAGTGTGATGATTTTTCTTTTCAATCCCCTCAATATTTTTTAGGGGGGGGGGGGGGGGAAGGGGGCTTTCTTTTTCTTCTCTATGGTGAGGAAGAGATTGATGTAGCACTTTAGAGAGTCCATTAGTATACCTTCAGTCCATTAGTCCACACCCTTCTAGCCTCCACTCTTAAATTGGTCCAAATTAATTTATGTCCTATTAAGTGCTTCCCGATTCATTACTTATTATCTTCAACCCCTCTTGTTTATCTTTAAATATAATATTTGCTATTTTACAACTTTATAGGTACTCTGACCTTGGTTCTTTTATTAACCAATATGAAAAAGATCGAGAGTATATACTAGACATTATAAATAAACATTTTATGTAGGATTAGTCCTCATGCATCCTCTAGCTCTCCTAGCTCATTCTTTCACACGCAAGAACCATTTTCAACCGCTGACTTATACACTAAGTTAAATAGATGTTTTTTTGGTAGCTATGCACATGTGAGTGAATTACCATTCTCGTCCACGTGCTTAGCCTATGTACAAGGTAATACTCCTTTCATACAAAAAAAAACAATTTTCACTTCCCCAGTGGTCAAGTAAATTTAAATTTAATCAAATATATACCAAAGTACTCTCTCCGTTCTAAATTATAAGTCGTTCCAAGAATCTTGAAGAGTCAAACTATTTTAACTTTGACCTAAATTATAGAGAAAAATATGAAGAATTATGACAATAAGTGTACCCTAAAAATATAATTGATGAAGAATCTAATAATACTTAGTTGATATTGTAAATATTATTATTTTATTATATAAACTTGGTCAAAGTTGAGAAAGTTTGACTCTCCAAGATTTTTGGAACGACTTACAATTTGGGATGGAGGGAGTATTTATGATGTTGAATAAGTATCATTACATTATTTGAATAATATACTTTAATAGTATAAATATATTTGAGAAACATAAATATTAATACTATTTTATATTAATCTAATTAAACTTAAAAGTTTGACTTATTTTAAACCTTCAATTACATTTTTCAGAAACTGAAAGTATATATCACAATTGTAAAATCGCAGGACTGGAAATCCGTAGTTTATTATGCAGGTGCCAGTGTGCAAATGCAAAACCATCTTCCCAATCCCAAACAAACAAACTACCGCACCTGGGGCTCCCACTGATCCCGTCGTCTATTCTACTCTGTGCCCACACGTCCTCCGCCTCGTCACGGTCGCTCTCCGGCAAACCCAATGGCCGCCGCCGTCCCCAACGGCCACCCCGCCGGCGGCGACGACGCGCCCCCTCCGGCTTCGTCGTCGCTGGTGTTCCTGGGCACGGGGTGCTCGAGCGCGGTCCCGAACGCGCGGTGCCTGATCCAGCCCCCCGACCCGCCCTGCCCCGTCTGCTCCCAGTCCCTCTCCGTCCCGCCCGAGCTAAACCCTAACTACAGGTGCCGCCTCGCCTCCTCTCGCTCCTCCTCCCTAACCTTGTGGGACTGTACCGTCGTGTTGCGGCGTGGTGTTTATTTATCATCACCACGGGGTCGGTGCGGATCTGTGATGGCGTGAGATCGGGGAGCTTTGGCATGGTCATTGCTATTGACTTGTGCGGGGTATGATGCTTAGGGTGATTAAGTGTTGCCTAGAAATTTTGTTTTGTTTGGGAAATGTTGGTCAGATGCATACAGTACATATTTGTATTGTTTGTTAGTTTTAGCAGCAATCTGAATTCGATAAATCAAACATCCTGTGTTTTTTGTTTGCAGCGGCAACAGCTGTCTCGTTGGTGCATTTGCACATTTCATCTAATTGTTCACAACATGCGTTTTAAACAATCTAGAACTGTTGCAGTGACTGGAATGCTACAAAAAGGGAAATATTAGGATGCATCAAATTAGATATAATCAATCAATGTGGATATGTGATAGGCCAAAGTCAACTTAGAATCCTCCTTAGATTGGCAGATATTTTTGAAATCAAATGAATTGAACTACCAGGTTATGTACATTTTTATTTATACACAATACTTCGCCAGGCTTCCTATTTCATCTGTAAAATATGAATTATATTAATTGATCTTTACTAACTTGCTTATTTCCAGTTTTTTGTTTCTACATTGGACCCCTATGGCAGAAATGACAGTTCTCTTTCTCCACTCTGTTTTTCCGTTCTACTGTATACAGGAGATGCAGTAGTATTGTTCAGGTTTAGATTATATGTGATTATGTGAGGTGAGAGCATTATTATTATTATTTGTTCAAGAAAGATCTTGTATATGATCAAATCAGTACCAAGGTAAAAGAAGAAGGTGCATATATTAGATGCAATTGCACAATTTCATGAAAATAGGATAAGTGAACCCAGAATACATTAACCCTAGACTGCAAAAAGAAATTGAATATACTATTTTACATGTCTTGGTAAATCAAACTTAGTTTTATTTATTTTTTTAGAGTACGAATAATCTTTAAAATGATTGAGCTCTGTTCATGCTTGTACTCTTGGCTGATACCTTCTCTAGGATCAAATTAAACTCTTCTAGTTACTTCAGACTATATCGAGCTTGTTTATGTTTTACTTGGGGGAAAGTAAATCAAAACTTCAGTCTGAAATGTTTCTGGAATGCTATTGCACCTGAACAAGGTTGATGGATAATTTATGCTTATATGTGCATTTCATGCAGGTGCAATACTTCTCTTTTGATTGACTATTGCCAAGATGAAGGTGCACATAAGTATATTATAATTGATGTGGGGAAGACGTTCAGAGAACAAGTTCTGCGATGGTTTGTTCGCCACAAAATCCCTTGTGTTGATTCTGTGAGTACCTGGTATACTCTTGTTTGCTTTAGTTTTTCTAACGGTTTATCCAAAAGGCCAACTAAGAGAGAGTTTACAATGATTTTAAAAGGAAACGCTGTGTGTTTTGCATACCCATAGTACACTAACACCTCTTCCTTATTCATTACAGATTCTTCTGACTCATGAGCATGCAGATGCAATCTTGGGCCTTGATGATATTCGGGTCGTACAACCATTTAGTCCCACAAATGATATTGATCCAACCCCAATTTATCTCTCTCAATTCGCTATGGACAGGTAATTTTGTTTAAACTTTGGTGGGCATTGGTACCGCACTATTGTTATTTTTAAAATCATAAGTATATTTCAGTCAGGAATGCATGTGAGTTGTGTCTTGTTTAATCAGTTATACTAGACTTAGCTGGCTGTCTCTCACAATATACATTAGGAAACCGACTTCTGCTGCACAGATTTTGCCACTTTAGCACGTTTTATGATAATTAAATTATTGAAGGATAACAAGTATATTTGAATAAACATTGATATAGTAGCTGGCGAATACAACCATGTTATACTCTTGTGAGTTCTTTGTTCTTGGATACTTGGACTACCATTTCTGTATGTCCTAGTTTTCTATGTTGCTCTTGTCCATTCTTATATACATTTTCTTGCATTGTCATCTTTATCTGTTAAAGGTTTGTATTTCATTTAATCTTATCGTGTTTCATCATTGCCTTACAGCCAATATGTAGTCATTGGGTAGACAATAGACGAGAATCATACTCATAATTTCAATCTGAAACAGCATCTCCCAAAAGTTCCCTTATTTGGTCAAAAAGAAATTAAAGGAAGGGGAGGAGGTCAGGCGAGTTGCCCAACTTGACTGGAAAATAATTGAGAGTGATATCCATAAACCATTTACAACTTCAGGGCTAGAGTTTGTTCCCTTGCCGGTAATAAGCAACATTTCTGTTTAACTGCATTTTATTTTGCTATGCATTTTTCCTTAATTTGTATTCATATCAGGTGATCCATGGTGAAGACTACATCTGTTTGGGTTTCCTTTTCGGAAGAAAATCAAAAGTTGCTTACATATCAGATGTTTCGCGGTTTCCCCCAAGCACAGAATATGGTAACCTTCTATCTGCTAATGTTTTATTTTTAACCATCTTATGATGCTTGATGCCATGTTGCCTGTGATTTTTTTTTTTCGGGAATAAAGTTTACAATGATAGGAGAGCAGTATTGTGACTCAGTATAGGTTTTGGTTGATTTGAATTACCCTAGTAATGCCCTGTGGTATTATATGTTAATAACATCTCTGCTTGGTACCCACCATAATACATAGTGTTCCCCTACCACAGAAAGTGCTGTGCAATATAATATAATTATGATAATACTAAATACTGATTGATGGACCTGTAAACTTATACATGGGCACATGGGGCTTGCGAAATAAATATCCATCGATGGATATTGTATAGATGTATTGTGACTTTGTAAGGTTTTGTAGATTTATTGCATGTTCCTCGTTTGATTGTACATGTACTTATGGTTCAGCAATTTCGAAGTCTGGTGGGGGTCAAGTGGATTTGCTC
Organism: Eremochloa ophiuroides; assembly: GCA_038502445.1. Taxonomy (NCBI): domain Eukaryota; kingdom Viridiplantae; phylum Streptophyta; class Magnoliopsida; order Poales; family Poaceae; genus Eremochloa; species Eremochloa ophiuroides. Next base: position 69,806,406 of record JAHLJS010000003.1, on the reverse strand, counting down.
ATCTTGGATTGCCTATACAGGGTTAGTTTCTGTAGCTCTTTCTATTTACTATGCAGTTATTTTCTCCTTCCTGCTGCTCATTCTGTATTTGTTTCTGGATTCACATTAAATCACAGAACTTTTATCAAACCACAGCTCACTAGTTGCTACATATTACAGAATGACAGATGTCTCTGAATACTGAGGGACATGTAGAAATGGGGAAACACCACTTCTCAAATTCTCTTTTGTTTGTAATCTTGAATTGAAAGTGCACTTAGTAAGAAAATTTGATGTGATGGTAATATTATATGGGACAAGCATTAATGTTTTTCAGATATCACAAGCGTGATCTGTTGATTTTGCATCAAGCATACAACCCAGAAGATTCTTCAAATCAAATTCAGAACATTGACTGCAACAGATAGATAATATTGAACAACCAAAAATATGTCAGATATTTTGGGTTTTGGTTATGGAAGTAATTCTTCACTTTGCACTTAAATACTAGCTACATAGCAGTTGATTTATCTTGTAATTCGTGGCAATACAATTGCTATTATTTAAGGACATGTGATCATTATTAGCAGTGTTATACTGCATCATCATCTTCACTAATTTGTTGCATCTCTGACATGTGAACAGACAGGTTCTCACAATGTGCACCTATGTTGGGACCAGGTTGGTTCTCATTTCATTCAACTCGTAATTTATAAGCAAACTGGTTTCCTGTTTCTTGTATATTTTGTACGCATGCAATCATATTAAGAGCTTATGCAGACACTAGATGCTGTTAGGAGGATTTGCCCCAAAAGAGCACTGCTCATTGGGATGACTCACGAGATGGATCATCACAAGGACAACCAAACATTGGAAGAATGGTCTAGGAGGTAAGGCCTTCCTCCTAGATACTCCAGTTGTGTCTCCATACAGGCTCATGTACCGAATAAGTTGACATGAAATTGAACAACACGTGCAAATGGAAGCAATGCCATCTTTCTTCTTTGAACATGATCTTATCATAGAAAGGCACACGTTACACCTGCCCATTTTACTGCTATTTTGCTAAAAAGCAGATGCTTCAACGTGCATGCTCATGTTCTGTAATTTTGAAATGCAGGGAGGGGATCGATGTGCAGTTAGCTCGTGATGGCTTGCGTGTCTACATTGATCTGTAACCGTGAAAGGTACAAGTCACTGCCTTTCTGTTGACTACGACTCTATTTAAATACCCTCCAACTTTCAATTGTAACTAGTCGCATCAATGTTGCGATACATACATGGAACATTAAATGTAGATGAAATGTTTGCACAGTTTGAATGTACATCATGAGACGGATCTTTTAAGCCTACCTAGGCCATGATTGGACACTTATTAGAAAAGATTTCATGCGGCTACAGTGTCAAAATTCCAAATTCCAACTGAATCTAAACGCAGTCTACAGCGATCGATCACACTGCTTTGTTCATTTTCATGGTCACTTCACTACCCGGCGTACCGTGCATATGGTGATGTTTGCCGGTTCACTGACACTAGTCTTCTTTGTATATCAGGAATATGCCATTGTGAACCGTGCCAGGATTTTTGGCTGATGTTAACATCCAGTCCCTCTTGTGAAGAAAGTGCAAACTGACTAAAAAGGCGAACAACCTGTTTGGTGCATCATTCTGTATGCACAAGTAGATATATATTGTCTATTTCACGTTTCGCTAGTTTATACGTGAATCTCTGAATAAATAAAGTAGAGAATAGCCACTAGTAGCTGGTTCAGCGCCCCCGCAAATTAATGGCCATCTTGTAAGGTAGTTGAATGTCCTTGTCAATTGGAAGCTAAACTGCACTTGATGCATGTGCATCAGTCGAATGAGCATGCAATTTTTTTTTCCTCGGACGCTCCGCGGTCATGTACTGTAGGAGTATTTCGTAAGAGGAAAATCGGTTTGAGTAGTTGAGTACTGCAAAGCTTTTTGAAGCAGGTGACGTTTCATGGATGAACTTGGTGTTCGTGGTGCCAGACCGCTGCACAATCTTCAAAACCCATGCTTGTGAAGAGCACGCAGATGGCTCCAAAGGTTTAAATAGATTTTACATTGCCATTGTTTCAACAAACTGATGAATCTGAATCCAAAGAAAAAAAAAATTGAGGCAGGCTTAGGGTTCACTGAGCACCATTATCTAAAAAAAGGGTTCACCGAGCATGGCATGGCGACAGGGTGTTGACGGTAGATATATCATGAAATTCTATATTTAAACACCGTCAACAGGCCTCGGATTTAAAGGAGAATAAGTATATCATGAACATATCTTATCAATAATGAGTTCTACTTGTACTCTTAGCTTGTGAATGCAGGGAAGATCAAAACAGTGCAAAAGTGAGTAGCTAGGGGTCACCTATGTGGTTTGGCCGAAGCATGTTGGGTTGCCCTAGGCCACCACATTCCAACATAATGCATACAACATCAAATGAAAGAGAGTAGAGCCTGAGATGGGCCCATGTGTGGGTCGGCCGAACCCCACCATGGGACCCACCTGGCTCTGGTGACATGGCAGGATCCGTGTGACATACTACCAAGCTTAATTCCACCATCAATCAACATCTGTTTCCATTCAACAGTGGAGAATCAAAGCACACGGATCAAGACGTGAAACAATACAATCAAGACAGAACCAGCACAAGGCAACACTCTATGACTGGTGGGGACCACACCTGGCCGGCCCCACCTGTCATAGGGGGTCGGCCGAACCAAGCTTGGTGCCTGGCCAGGTCGGTTGGCCCCCACCGTCTTCCTGCATATCTTCCACGTGATGAAATCACCTCTGCCGTCCATCTTATGGCGGTTATAAGGTCGGTTCATCCAAGGATGGAGAGGCAAGGAGCACGCGGATCGTTGACATGGCACCCCTCCACTCTCCACTATAAATAGTGGTTGCCATCACCCTCTTCAAGACACACAAGACACCCAAGTCTCAAGAGACACAAGAGTTGGAGTTCTACTCCTTAGTAGCAGTAGTATTAATCTAGTGTGGGAGTTAGAGTCGAGTCGAGCTGTGCTCGGAGTTCACTCTGGGCACGAAAAACCAAAAACCGAGAACCAAACCGAAAAAACCAAGCACCGAACCGAAAAAACCGAACCGATCGGTTTCGGTTCCTAATTCGGTTTTAAAAATCCAGGAACCGAAATAACCCGGGTCAATTCGGTTCCAGACCTCGGTTAACCGAAATAACCCGCTGGAACCGAACTTTAGGCCCAATGAGGTACATAGCCCAGCCAGCCCAATAGAAAGAACCCTAACCCCACTCAATCAGCAGCGTGCGTCCGCTCCTCTCCGGCTCCCCCGACCCCGACCCCGCCCGCGCCGTCGGCCGCCCCCGCGCCCGGCCGGCGAGCCGCCCCGCACCGCACCCGGCCGCCCCGTGCCGCCCAGCCGCTCAGCCGCCCCGCGGCCCGCCGCGGCCCGCAGCCCCACCACCGCGCCGCCCCACCGAGCCCGGCCAGCTTCTAGTTCGAGCACCGGCGGCGCACCGCACAGCAGCACCGGCGGCCCACCGCACAGCAGCACCAGCGGCCGGCGTCCAGCACCGGCGTCCAGACCAGGACGGCAGGAGCCAGGATGGCTCCATCAATTGCATCCAATGTAAGTTACTGTCTTTAGTTCTTTACTGATTTGTTGTGATTGGGGATTCGTAATTGATTAATTAGCGCTTTTCTTCAGATGTCTGACGAGGACCTGGAGCAAGATATGAGGGCTTGGGAAGAGAGCTATGGAGGGAGTGATGGGAATTTTAAGGATGATAGTGATGAAGAGATAGATGGTGCTGCAGCTGCTGCTACTAGGGCTGATGGTGATGCAGAGAAGAAGGATGGGGCTGGTACTCAGGCTGATGGTGATGCAGAGAAGGGGAAGGAGGTCATTGATGTAGAAGCTGAGGAAAACAAGAGAAGGACAATGACATCCAGATCTGGCATGTGGGATCACTTTACCAAAATTTTCGACAAAGGTCTGTTGATCAAAGGAAAATGCAAATATTGTGGTAGTGAAATTGCAGCTCATCCAGTGCACAATGGTACATCTGCTATGCGTAAACATTTTGGCATTTGCAAAAAGAATCCTCATAGAGTTAGTGATGATGCAAAACAAGGTGTTTTGGCATCAACTCAAGGAACTAATGTAGGTACTTGGAAGTTTGATCCTGATTTGCTTAGGTCTGCTTATGCTGAAATGATCATAGAAGATGAGGAAGCATTTGGTAGAGGTGAGAAGCCTGGTTTTAGGAAGTTCATGTCTCTTGCTTGCCCTAGGTTCATTATCCCTTCTAGAAGGACATGTACTAGGGACACTGTGCAGTTGTATTTTGAGAAGAAAGCAAAACTGAAAATTTTCTTTCAAGAAAACTGCAATAGAGTTTGTCTCACAACTGATGGTTGGACATCACAACAGCAAGATGAATACATGACTGTGACAGCCCACTTTATAGGCAAAGATTGGTGTTTGCATAAAAAGATAATTAGTTTTTTCAAGGTGAAAGGTAAAAAGGGGGATGATATTGGAAAACACCTACATAAAGTCATGCTTGAGTGGGGGTTGGACAAAGTAATGACAGTAACAGTTGATAATGCTAGTGCAAATGACAGTGGTGTTACTTATTTGAGAAGGCAAATGAATAGTTTGAAAACAAGCATAGCAGAGGGCAAATATCTTCACATTAGATGTGCTGCTCATATCATTAATTTGATAGTCCAAGATGGTTTGAAAGAAGTAGACAAATCCATCAAGCGTGTAAGGGTTGCGATTAGATTTGTTAGGAGTAGTACATCAAGAATAGCCAAATTTAAAGAGATAGCACGATGGGAGAAAGTGGACAGTAAGGCATTCTTGAACCTTGATGTGTGCACTAGGTGGAACTCGACATATTGTAGCAGAACCGGCTAAATCACCTGGCCCACAGGCGCCTGTCATTGTCACTAATGACTTCTGACAGCCGGGCCCGTGTCCCAAATGATCTAGGCAGATCTGTCGGGCTACATCAGCGCCCTAAACTCCGCAGGATCACCATTGCAGAATCATCACAGGATTACAACATTTCATAATAAATTACATCAGAGTACAGAAGCGGAATATTACATAACTTAAGTTTACAAACCAGTTGTTCCAAATAGAATTTAAGTACTATTATTACAAACCATAGATAGTGGCGGTAGCAGTTGAATAATTATACAACATTATGAATATGATAACTTGGACCCTGCCCACGGGTCCCACTTTACTCTTCCTCACTGCCCTCCTGGATGATGGTCATGCAACACGGAGCAAGGCAGATCTCCGATGGCGGTTCACCTGCAGCATGGGTTACAAACCCTGAGTACTTGGGGTACTCCGCAAGACTTACCCGACTAAGGGTGTAAAATGAGACTCAGGAATGCAGGTCATAGGTAGGGCTAGCAGAGGATAAGAATTTGCGGAAAAGCATTACTAAGCAATATTTTATTTTATTGATATTATAATTGTATCCATAGTTCTAATAATCAACCTCAACCATCATCATTCATCCATTTCCTTCATTCGATCAGTTGACCTAGTTGGGAACCACTTCTCGGGGTAGGAAAGTGGATTGAGTCTCCATTAACCGAGGAGCACGTCGATTCGAATCCAGAAATAAACCCAGCTGGGGATTCTAACCACACTGCATATGCAGCACGCCGGCATACATATACCAACCCTTCATCTAGGTCTTTCTATCCCGGAACCGGTCCTGCGCCACCCGGGAGCACAGTACTCCACTCGTCTCCAGGCACGCCGGCCACGTGGGTACATGCTACTCCCGCCATCTCTCCACTCCCAGTGCGTGGTTGTCGGTTCCAGCAATAGAGCCACCTGACTCTAGGCTTTCCACATTGGTATGTGGCTAGGCTGTTCATCTCGATCCAGCACTCCGACAACGAGCGGTCCCTACTTTTATTTTTGGTTCGTGCCTGCCGGGTACCAAGTCATGGGAAACGCCGTCCCAAGAGCACAACACCCGGCGAAACACATTTCCGGTGATACCGACCAGTTCCAAACTATTCCGAAGGCGATCATGCACCGGGACTCTAACCCGAATACACATCAACCAACGGATAACAAGCTCTTCACTTAGTCATAGAGTATATGTACATCCATAGCACAGAAAATAGTTTTTCTTTTATGAAATTCTAATTTTCATTAAGCATGTCTAAGCACTTTTCAAATCATTTATTTATTTAAATCAGTTTTCAGGATAATTATTTGGGACAATGCATCTGGATAGGTTTCAATCAACTCCTATCAACCTAATGCAATAAGTTAACTCGAATTATAAGGAATTTCACAATAGAGGGTTAATGCACCGGGGCTTGCCTTGGATTGAGAAGAGGGTGGGATCGGGGTCGGTCCCGCAGATGTCGAAACCCTGGATCACCTCCGGAGTTGTTTCCCCTGCAATGGCCTCGACTTTCACTCCTTCGCTCCCGGTCACTACACGTGTGCAATGATGCATGCTTAACATGATGCAATAACATAGATAGAAATGCAATAATCAAATATCAACATCTTGAGTACAACTTTCCTTCACGGAGAAGTCGTAAACGAGATCTCAAAAAGTAAATAGGCATCTCATGTTTTATGTTAAAACCCATTTTAACAGTCATGGAAAGCCGCTGCACAGCTTTATGACTACTACCTCATACTAACATCTTTTGTTGCCAAGGATCATATAGGGTAGACCCTTGGGCTTCAATCAATCCAAAAATCACACCAAACCCTAAATCCATTTCTTCTATTCATTTTATTTACTTTCCCTAATTTCACATATATTTATTAACTAACCAAACTATCTCCAAATGTGACCAAACTTTACCAACAGATAGATTTCATCAAGAAACAGTACCACAATTAATTTCATGATTTTTGGATTTACAGGAAATTAATTAAAATTGCTCAAACTTGCAATTATTAATTAAACTACTGATTTATTCATTAGGCAAAAAGTACTGGAACACACTATATTATATTTTTAACAAATACTACATATCACAGAGAGCATACACAAATATTTTCATAATTTTCCAACCAGCAGATTAATTCATATGAAATTAACAAGTATCAGCACTATTCAAACAAATCAAAATAGAAAAGATATTTGAAAATCCCTTTGGAAAAACGAAAACGGCCCACGGCCGAGGCGGCCCAGCCGGCCGCGTTCGCGCCCGAGCCGGCCCACCTGGCCCAGCGCGCACGCGCGCGCTTTAGCGCGGCCGCGGCCCACGGCCACGGGAGGCGGGACGCTGACAGGCGGACCCCGCCTGTCAGGTCCTTCTCCTACCTCCCGCCGGCGCCCGTGCACGCGCACGCGCGCGCGCGGCCAGCATGGCTCTCGCCGCCGGTGACCCTACCGGCGGACCCGAGCGTACCTACGGCTACTATCCACTCTAGCGGACACCCCTGAGCACTTAGCTTCTACCCTAGCCGCCTCCGACGAGGAGTTCCTCGCCCATGGCGGAAGCCGACGGCACGACGACCCTACGCCGGTCCACACAAGGTGAAAGAGGAAGGGGAATGGGGCGGAAAAGACTCAGTGGCTCACCACGAAGCCAACGGTCGAGTCGGTGAAGGCAGAGGCGGCGCGGAACGATGAGCTTGACGGTGACAGCAACGGCGGCGGCGTGCTCCGGCGATCTCCCTCCCGTTCCGAGAGCTCCAGGGCACGAAACGGAGAACCACCGAGCGCACCAGGTTAGGCATGGATCAGGGAGTCCAAGACGCAAGACCGGAGGAAGAGAGGCTCACCGTAACACGCTCGTCGCGTCGGGGACGACAGCGGCGGCGCTCCGGTCACCCGCGACCACGGCGATGAGCACTCCGGCACCTACGGGCAACTACAGCCCCCGCCAACGGTTGCAAACGACGCGCAATGGAGTTAGCGAGCCAGCGGGGAGATGGAGAGGGTGGTGGTGGCGCGACGACGGCGAATTTGGCCGGCGACCGAGAGACGGCAATGGCGGCCGGGGAGGAAGGAATGGCGCGGGGAGGGGAAACTCGTCGTCTTTAAAGGACCCAGGGAGAGGGAACACGAGCAGCACGACGCGGCGCACGCGAGCAACGGTCGCGGGGACCAAATCCCGGCCGGCACGGGCGGCCACGCGCGCGCGCCCGGCACGGCGGCTGCCGGCTCTGTTCGCGCACAGAGTAGGGTGGCGCGGCACTGTAGCAGTAGGTTCCTAGGGCTGTCGGTTTTCATTCAAATTCACCCATTTTTGAATACAAACTTGAAAAACTGCAAAAACAAAAGTTGTAGGTTTTGAAATTCTGAACAACTTTGCTTTTGGAACCAAGTTCAAATTCGCAATATTTTTGAAACTACAGCAAAAGGGGTAAACTAGGTTTTTGAATTTCAAACTATATTTTCAAAATTACTTTTGATTTTACACAACAACTTGAAAAATGGTCAAAATAGAAGTTGTTCTACTCAATGAGCTCTACAACTTTTATTAAGGAAGTTTTGTCAGATTCCACTTAATTTTTGAAATGGTATTTCAATTTCACTTTTCAATTCATTGTTTTGAGTTTAATTCAAATTTTTATAATAGAACTTCAAAATCTCCAAAAATAAAATTTGTCACATCTAAAAAGATCTACAACTTTCATTTAGGGGTCATCTCAAGATTCCTTCTAGATTTTGAATTAGGGTTTTGGGGTGGAATTAGGGTTTAATTCAAACCTTTAATTTGAAATTCAAATTCCCAAATCAAAACCACATTACATCAAACCACTCTATGGCCCTAAGCACAATCATATGCAAATTAATTAATTTAAATATGATGACATGGCAGGTTTAATTAATCCGTAATACCCGGGGTATTACAGCCTTCCCCCCTAAAAGAAATCTCGTCCCGAGATTAGCTATTCTAGAAACTGAAACAAAGTAATGGAAAAGAAAATACACAAGTCAAAATATTTTTACACGAGCTCACAAAATAAGTAGAAGGGTTTTTAATACAGAAGATACTAGTCAGACCATTACATTCATAAGGTGGCAAAGAATTTCGGAAAGTTTTCTGCGAGATAGTCCTCGGATTCCCAGGTGGCTTCATCTTCGGAATGTTGGTCCCATTGGATCTTGTACCACCTGGTGGTTCTTCTCCTGGTAACACGGTCCTTGATATCCAAGACCCGTACTGGATATTCTGAATATGTCAGTTCGGGCTCCAGTACCACACCTTCTACATCGGTCACTTGGTCGGGAACTCGCAAACACTTCTTTAGCTGGGATACGTGAAACACATTGTGTACCTCTGACAGGTGATCTGGCAACTGCAACCGATAGGCAACTTTTCCCACACGCTCGGTGATTAAGAATGGTCCAATGTAGCGCGGGGCTAACTTACCTTTGACTCCAAAGCGATTGACTCCTTTCATAGGTGAAACCTTCAAGTACACATAGTCTCCAACTTTGAATGCTAGGGGTCTACGCCGCTGATCGGCATAGCTTTTCTGCCGAGACTGAGCCACCTTTAGATTCTCTTGTATTACTCGAACTTTCTCTTCGGCTTCATTGACCAGGTCAACTCCATAAAACCATCTTTCACCGGGCTCGGACCAATTCAATGGAGTACGACATCTGCGGCCGTACACTGCCTCGAACGGAGCCATCTTGATGCTTTCTTGGTAACTGTTGTTGTACGAGAATTCGGCCAATGCCAAGCACTCGTCCCACTTGTCAGGGTAATTCAATGCACAGGCCCTCAACATGTCCTCCAGCACTTGATTAACCCTTTCAGTCTGACCATCGGTCTGGGGATGATAAGCTGTGCTATGCAGAAGTTTAGTACCCAATGATTCATGGAAGGATCTCCAAAACTTGGATATGAACTGAGTACCTCGATCAGAGACAATGGTCTTCGGCACCCCATGGAGTCTCATCATGTGTTCTATATACATCTTGGCATAAGTGACCGCGGTGTAGGTATCTTTAACTGGCATGAAATGGGCTTGCTTCGTGAGACGATCCACAATGACCCAGATCGAGTTAAATCCCCTAGATGTCCTGGGCAATCCCACGATGAAATCCATACCAATGTCTTCCCATTTCCACGCGGGAACCGGTAACGGTTGTAGCTCTCCACCAGGCTTCGTGTGTACAGCTTTAACCTTTTGGCAGGTGTCACATCTCGACACATACTGTGCAATCTCTATCTTCATCTTGGTCCACCAGAATTTCTGTTTCAAATCCTGGTACATCTTGTTGCTTCCTGGGTGGATAGAGTATCTGGTCAGATGCGCTTCATCAAGAATTTTGCGACGTAGCTCCGGAACTTTTGGAACTACCAAACGATTCTTGAACCATACGATGCCTTCATTATCAATTCTGAAACAATCTGCTTTCCCCGCCTGGACCTTTTCTTTGATATGCCTGATGCCCTTGCTTCCCCTTTGAGCGGCCACGATCTCATCACGGATGGAAGTTTTAATACTGATATTTGCCAGACTGCCCTGTGGAACTATTTCTATGCCCAATTTTTCCAACTCACAGCACAACGACAGATTGTAAGGCCTCACAGTCAAACAGTTGCAATGAGCCTTCCGACTAAGCGCATCAGCAACCACATTAGCTTTGCCCGGATGGTAGTGTACTTCAATATCATAGTAGCCATCTTCGCTGCCTCATATTCAGCTCTTCTTGGGTGAAGATGTACTTCAAGCTTTTATGGTCAGTGTACACATTGCATGTGCTGCCTAGCAAATAGTGACGCCAGATCTTCAATGCATGAACCACAGCTGCCAATTCAAGATCATGAGTGGGATAGTTTTCTTCATGGGGTCGGAGTTGTCGTGAAGCATATGCAATAACTCTGCCTTCTTGCATCAAAACACAACCAAGGCCAGTACCCGACGCATCACAATACACATCGAATGGCTTCTCGATATCCGGCTGAGCTAGGACTGGTGCAGTGGTCAAACACTTCTTCAAGGTTTGGAATGCTGTCTCACACTCTGACGACCACACAAACTTGACTTGATTCTTCAGTAAGTTGGTGATTGGTTTGGCTATTCTTGAGAAGTCAGGGATGAAACGGCGGTAGTATCCCGCCATACCCATAAAACTGCGAACTTGATGAACAGTGGTTGGCGGCTTCCAATTTAGGATTTCCTCTACCTTACTTGGGTCAACAGATACTCCCTCAGCTGAGAGAATATGTCCGAGAAAAGGAACCTTGTTCAACCAGAACTCACACTTGCTGAATTTTGCGTAAAGTTGATGCTCTCTCAAGCGAGTTAGGACGATGCGAAGGTGGTTGGCATGTTCTTCAGGTGTTTTGGAATAGACAAGGATATCATCGATGAACACGACAACGAATTTGTCGAGCTCGGGCATGAAAACGGAATTCATGAGATACATGAAGTAGGCAGGTGCGTTGGTTAAACCGAAAGACATGATTAGGTATTCATATAGGCCATATCTAGTGGTGAAAGCTGTCTTTGGAATGTCTTCGGGACGAATTTTGATTTGGTGGTAGCCGGATCTAAGGTCAATTTTAGAAAACACCTTAGCCCCAGCCAGTTGGTCAAAGAGTAGGTCAATACGAGGCAACGGATATTTGTTTTTGACAGTAACCTCGTTGAGCGGACGATAGTCGATACAGAGTCGAAGGGATTTGTCCTTCTTCTTGACAAAGATGGCAGGGCAACCCCAAGGAGATGAGCTAGGTCTGATGAAACCCTTATCAAGCAAATCTTGTAGCTGCACTTTAAGCTCCGCCAATTCCTTGGGAGGCATCCTATAAGCTCTACGAGAGATAGGAGCTGTTCCAGGCTTAAGCTCAATGGCAAATTCAACATCCCGATCAGGTGGCAAACCAGGCAATTCATCAGGAAACACGTCTGGGAATTCACAGACCACAGGAATCTTCATCACTTCTTCTACTGAGGTAGCACACAGCCTTTGCACGGATTTCTCCACCTTTCTTACTGGTAGGGGAAGTTGGATGAGAAGCTGAGTTTGACTATTAGGTATGTTCACCCTTACGGTTCTATTCAACACATCAATCAAGACCTTGTGCTGAGACATCCAATTCATACCTAATATCACATCTATATCCTGATCTTTTAGCACTATCATAGTAGTAGGGAACTTATGCCCTCCCAACTCTATTGGCACTCCCTGAACTACCTCTTTAGTAGACATACGCCCCCCGGGCGAGTGTATAAGGAAATTTTCCTTTATCTCCCCAATAGGTATTTCATGCTTAACCACAAATGTACGGTTGATGAATGAATGTGATGCACCAGAATCGAAAAGCGTAAGTGCAGGGTGACTGGCAACAGGGAACCTACCCATCATGACGGGCTCTCCCGCAGGGATATCATCCACTTGTGTATAATAGACCTGACCTGCTTTCTTGACGATCTTGCCCTTCTGAGCATGCTGCTGATGACCACGATGCTGACCCTGCTGCTGCTGCTGATGTTGCTGTTGTTGACCACCTGGTGCATTCTGGTTGTACCTCTTGGGAAAAGGACAGTTACGTGCCCAATGTCCCATCTTGCCACAGTTGTAGCAAGGATGATTGTAGGTGGTTTGGGGAGTAGTAACGCGAACGCCAGGGGCATTCGGCTGAGTGGCATTTTGCTGGTTTGAAGTGTGGGAGGTGGCGGCGGTGCGCACAACCACCTGCTGATGAGGATAAGATGGGCGGCTTTGGTGAGTGGGGTGATAGATGAACCTCTGGCGTTTCTGACTGCCAGAGAATGCAGGCCTCTTGTTTTTCTTCTTCTCCTCCTGAAGTTGACGATTGCTTTCTTCAAAAGCTAAGGCGCAGTCAACAGCCTCATGGAAAGTGCACTTGAGGTTATTGGACAAGCTGCGCTGAATCTTGTAGTTGAGACCTCTGATGAAACAGGCCTTCTTCTTCTCATCGGTGTTGGTGTGTTCGGGTGCATATTGTGCCAGGTGATTGAACTGCCCCAGGTACTGAGTGACAGTGGATTCATTCTGCTTTAGTGCTAGGAACTGGTCTAGTTTCAGCCTCATCACACCCGCAGGGATGTAATGAGCACGGAACGCCTCGCGAAACTCTTGCCAGGTGAGTTGATGTCCATCATCCTGTGCAGCCAACAGGTTGGCATACCAAGTGGTCGCAGGACCACGGAGCTGCTGAGCTGCAAACAGGGGCTTCTGTATCTCAGTACAGCGGATCAAACTGAACTTCTGCTCCATAGTGCGGAGCCAATCATCTGCTTCCAGAGGTTCGTCTGCCTTGGTGAACACAGGTGGGCGAGTATCAGTGAAGTCAACATAGGTGGTCTCTTCATTGTCGCGGCGACCACGACGTCCACCACGGTCTTGCTGACTCTGAGCTAGCATGGTTGCGACGTTGGTAAGCGCGGTGATAGCCTCTGCCAGAGTGTTCGGAAGTGGTGGTGCTTGGGGAGCACCGGTCCCATGAGCAGAGTTGTCTCCCATCTGTTGGCAAGCAAACCACTTAGGACTTATATTACATAGGTGGAACATAGTAGCACACACAGAAATAATACAATACCAAGTTCATACAATAAGGCTTGCACCCAGGCAAAGCCACAACCCATAACTAAGGTTTTCTAGACAAGCACCTAAGATAGACAAAAGAGAGACTAGCTGACAACTCTAGGCCACACTGGCCTAGTCCTCGTCGATCTCCGACGCGCCAGAAGCGTCACTGTCCTCGAGGTCCTCCTCGATGTCCTCGTCACTCTCCTCGGAGTCCTCGTCGCTGCCCTCGGAGTCCTCCTCAGAGTCTGGCTCCTCAACCTCGAGAGGCACTGCCTCCTCGTCAGTCTCCTCCATGTCCTCATCCTCACCGAGGACAACTCCAAGCTCCGGCTCCTCCTCCTCAGGTGCAGGAATAGGGTAGAGCTGATCGTTGAGCTGGTGCACCTCCTCCTGCAAGGCGATGTTGTCCGCCTCAAGCTGCGCGGTACGCTGCTCCGCCCTCAGCATCCTGTTGACGATCGCATCCTCGCGCTCCCAAGCCTCATCCCGCTGCTGCGTCAGGCGGTCGACCTCCCGACGCAGGTCACGGTTGGTCTCCACGTCCTGGTAGTGGTTGCGGCGAGCAACCTCGTACTCCTCCTCCCACTGCCCGACCAACTCCCGAAGTCTCCCGACCTCAGCCTCCAACTCCTCACTGCTGCGACGGGGTGAGCGACTCCCAGAAGCCTCGCCCTCCCCGGTACGTGGCGCCAACTGGTGGTGCGGAACACCACGCGGTCCTGTCATCTTCCTGGCGGTGAGCTTGCAACGGGCCATCTGGAGAAGGTAAGTGGATTTATAAGTAATACGGGTTAGCAAGAATAGGTTTGGTAACTTATCCCAAAAACCCACTTTTAAGGAGGAAGTTATTTAATGTGTGATTAACATGATGCATGCACGTACTTACGAATTTTAAATTATGCAAGTAAACACATACATAAATAAATAAACTTTTAACATAGGGCTAATAATAATAGCATTATTCCTCATGCTACTATAGCCACATAATATTAAATATAGGTTAAATTAATTCTACGGAATAAGTCAAGAATAGAAGCAATTTGGACCCAAAATAACATATTAAGTTTTATGATCCAAAACCTTTTGAAGTTTTCGAAAAGTAATCCGTAATGATTAGCAAGGTAATGCTCTGGTACCAACTGTAGCAGAACCGGCTAAATCACCTGGCCCACAGGCGCCTGTCATTGTCACTAATGACTTCTGACAGCCGGGCCCGTGTCCCAAATGATCTAGGCAGATCTGTCGGGCTACATCAGCGCCCTAAACTCCGCAGGATCACCATTGCAGAATCATCACAGGATTACAACATTTCATAATAAATTACATCAGAGTACAGAAGCGGAATATTACATAACTTAAGTTTACAAACCAGTTGTTCCAAATAGAATTTAAGTACTATTATTACAAACCATAGATAGTGGCGGTAGCAGTTGAATAATTATACAACATTATGAATATGATAACTTGGACCCTGCCCACGGGTCCCACTTTACTCTTCCTCACTGCCCTCCTGGATGATGGTCATGCAACACGGAGCAAGGCAGATCTCCGATGGCGGTTCACCTGCAGCATGGGTTACAAACCCTGAGTACTTGGGGTACTCCGCAAGACTTACCCGACTAAGGGTGTAAAATGAGACTCAGGAATGCAGGTCATAGGTAGGGCTAGCAGAGGATAAGAATTTGCGGAAAAGCATTACTAAGCAATATTTTATTTTATTGATATTATAATTGTATCCATAGTTCTAATAATCAACCTCAACCATCATCATTCATCCATTTCCTTCATTCGATCAGTTGACCTAGTTGGGAACCACTTCTCGGGGTAGGAAAGTGGATTGAGTCTCCATTAACCGAGGAGCACGTCGATTCGAATCCAGAAATAAACCCAGCAAGGGATTCTAACCACACTGCATATGCAGCACGCCGGCATACATATACCAACCCTTCATCTAGGTCTTTCTATCCCGGAACCGGTCCTGCGCCACCCGGGAGCACAGTACTCCACTCGTCTCCAGGCACGCCGGCCACGTGGGTACATGCTACTCCCGCCATCTCTCCACTCCCAGTGCGTGGTTGTCGGTTCCAGCAATAGAGCCACCTGACTCTAGGCTTTCCACATTGGTATGTGGCTAGGCTGTTCATCTCGATCCAGCACTCCGACAACGAGCGGTCCCTACTTTTATTTTTGGTTCGTGCCTGCCGGGTACCAAGTCATGGGAAACGCCGTCCCAAGAGCACAACACCCGGCGAAACACATTTCCGGTGATACCGACCAGTTCCAAACTATTCCGAAGGCGATCATGCACCGGGACTCTAACCCGAATACACATCAACCAACGGATAACAAGCTCTTCACTTAGTCATAGAGTATATGTACATCCATAGCACAGAAAATAGTTTTTCTTTTATGAAATTCTAATTTTCATTAAGCATGTCTAAGCACTTTTCAAATCATTTATTTATTTAAATCAGTTTTCAGGATAATTATTTGGGACAATGCATCTGGATAGGTTTCAATCAACTCCTATCAACCTAATGCAATAAGTTAACTCGAATTATAAGGAATTTCACAATAGAGGGTTAATGCACCGGGGCTTGCCTTGGATTGAGAAGAGGGTGGGATCGGGGTCGGTCCCGCAGATGTCGAAACCCTGGATCACCTCCGGAGTTGTTTCCCCTGCAATGGCCTCGACTTTCACTCCTTCGCTCCCGGTCACTACACGTGTGCAATGATGCATGCTTAACATGATGCAATAACATAGATAGAAATGCAATAATCAAATATCAACATCTTGAGTACAACTTTCCTTCACGGAGAAGTCGTAAACGAGATCTCAAAAAGTAAATAGGCATCTCATGTTTTATGTTAAAACCCATTTTAACAGTCATGGAAAGCCGCTGCACAGCTTTATGACTACTACCTCATACTAACATCTTTTGTTGCCAAGGATCATATAGGGTAGACCCTTGGGCTTCAATCAATCCAAAAATCACACCAAACCCTAAATCCATTTCTTCTATTCATTTTATTTACTTTCCCTAATTTCACATATATTTATTAACTAACCAAACTATCTCCAAATGTGACCAAACTTTACCAACAGATAGATTTCATCAAGAAACAGTACCACAATTAATTTCATGATTTTTGGATTTACAGGAAATTAATTAAAATTGCTCAAACTTGCAATTATTAATTAAACTACTGATTTATTCATTAGGCAAAAAGTACTGGAACACACTATATTATATTTTTAACAAATACTACATATCACAGAGAGCATACACAAATATTTTCATAATTTTCCAACCAGCAGATTAATTCATATGAAATTAACAAGTATCAGCACTATTCAAACAAATCAAAATAGAAAAGATATTTGAAAATCCCTTTGGAAAAACGAAAACGGCCCACGGCCGAGGCGGCCCAGCCGGCCGCGTTCGCGCCCGAGCCGGCCCACCTGGCCCAGCGCGCACGCGCGCGCTTTAGCGCGGCCGCGGCCCACGGCCACGGGAGGCGGGACGCTGACAGGCGGACCCCGCCTGTCAGGTCCTTCTCCTACCTCCCGCCGGCGCCCGTGCACGCGCACGCGCGCGCGCGGCCAGCATGGCTCTCGCCGCCGGTGACCCTACCGGCGGACCCGAGCGTACCTACGGCTACTATCCACTCTAGCGGACACCCCTGAGCACTTAGCTTCTACCCTAGCCGCCTCCGACGAGGAGTTCCTCGCCCATGGCGGAAGCCGACGGCACGACGACCCTACGCCGGTCCACACAAGGTGAAAGAGGAAGGGGAATGGGGCGGAAAAGACTCAGTGGCTCACCACGAAGCCAACGGTCGAGTCGGTGAAGGCAGAGGCGGCGCGGAACGATGAGCTTGACGGTGACAGCAACGGCGGCGGCGTGCTCCGGCGATCTCCCTCCCGTTCCGAGAGCTCCAGGGCACGAAACGGAGAACCACCGAGCGCACCAGGTTAGGCATGGATCAGGGAGTCCAAGACGCAAGACCGGAGGAAGAGAGGCTCACCGTAACACGCTCGTCGCGTCGGGGACGACAGCGGCGGCGCTCCGGTCACCCGCGACCACGGCGATGAGCACTCCGGCACCTACGGGCAACTACAGCCCCCGCCAACGGTTGCAAACGACGCGCAATGGAGTTAGCGAGCCAGCGGGGAGATGGAGAGGGTGGTGGTGGCGCGACGACGGCGAATTTGGCCGGCGACCGAGAGACGGCAATGGCGGCCGGGGAGGAAGGAATGGCGCGGGGAGGGGAAACTCGTCGTCTTTAAAGGACCCAGGGAGAGGGAACACGAGCAGCACGACGCGGCGCACGCGAGCAACGGTCGCGGGGACCAAATCCCGGCCGGCACGGGCGGCCACGCGCGCGCGCCCGGCACGGCGGCTGCCGGCTCTGTTCGCGCACAGAGTAGGGTGGCGCGGCACTGTAGCAGTAGGTTCCTAGGGCTGTCGGTTTTCATTCAAATTCACCCATTTTTGAATACAAACTTGAAAAACTGCAAAAACAAAAGTTGTAGGTTTTGAAATTCTGAACAACTTTGCTTTTGGAACCAAGTTCAAATTCGCAATATTTTTGAAACTACAGCAAAAGGGGTAAACTAGGTTTTTGAATTTCAAACTATATTTTCAAAATTACTTTTGATTTTACACAACAACTTGAAAAATGGTCAAAATAGAAGTTGTTCTACTCAATGAGCTCTACAACTTTTATTAAGGAAGTTTTGTCAGATTCCACTTAATTTTTGAAATGGTATTTCAATTTCACTTTTCAATTCATTGTTTTGAGTTTAATTCAAATTTTTATAATAGAACTTCAAAATCTCCAAAAATAAAATTTGTCACATCTAAAAAGATCTACAACTTTCATTTAGGGGTCATCTCAAGATTCCTTCTAGATTTTGAATTAGGGTTTTGGGGTGGAATTAGGGTTTAATTCAAACCTTTAATTTGAAATTCAAATTCCCAAATCAAAACCACATTACATCAAACCACTCTATGGCCCTAAGCACAATCATATGCAAATTAATTAATTTAAATATGATGACATGGCAGGTTTAATTAATCCGTAATACCCGGGGTATTACACATATGATATGCTAAAAGCAGCCTGCACATATGAAAAAGTGTTTGCAAGGTATCCAGATGAAGATCCATACTATACAATTGATTTGCTTAGTGACATTAAGCCAGGTGTACCAGGTCCAGGAGTTCCTGAAGAGCATGATTGGGAAAATGCAAGAAAACTAGCTGATTTTTTAGGGAATTTTGCTGCAATAACAAAACGTGTTTCAACATCGTTACATGTGACTGCTCACACTTACTTTCATGAGATAGGAGAGTTCAATGAATTGGTGAAGGAATGGATAAGTAGTTCTGATGTTATCCAGCAAGAAATGGGGAGAAGGATGAAAGACAAGTATGACAAGTACTGGGGGGCTTGGCATGAAAATTTAGAATTGGAACATGAGAAGGGAAAGGGAAAGGGAAAGGGAAAGGAGAAGGAGATGGAAAATATCAACTTGCTGATTTTTGTTGCTGCTGTACTTGATCCTAGATACAAGCTTGCTCAGTATACAGAAATGATGATAATCGATGAGATGTATCCAAATGGTGTTGGACGAAAAGTTTGGGCTGCAATTACCAAATGCTTGCAAGCCCTTTTTGAAGAATACAGGAAGAATAGTGTTCCAAGTGAAGTGCAGCCCCAAAGAATTGAATCACCCCAACCTAAGCAAGGTGAAGAGGATGCTGGAAAGTTGAAGGCTAAGCTGACAAGGAAGATTAGGCAGAACAATAGAGCAAGCAGCTGCAGCAAGGGCAGCAGGACTGAACTTGATAGGTACTTGGCTGAAGAGTGTGAGGAAGATACCAAAAAGTTTGATATTCTTGCTTGGTGGAAGGGGCAGTCCAGTAGATTTCCCATATTGTCTACAATGGCCTGTGATGTGCTTGCCATTCCAATACCCACAGTTGCTAGTGAATTGGCCTTTAGCACCAGTGGACGAATTCTAGATGATTTTAGGAGTTCACTCACTCCATTTATGATGGAAGCTCTTATTTGTACTCAAGATTGGCTTAGAAGAACAACTCCCATCAACTTAGAAGAGAATACAGAACAATTGACCAAATTAGAAGAAGGTAACCATTTATTTATTTAACTAATTGTAATATTTCTTTACTGTTTTCCTTTGTTTGCTGTTATCTTATAGACTAATTGACTAATATTTCCTTTGTTTGCTGTTTTCTTATTTTAGAATTAATTCAAGAATTCAAGGACAAAGCCATTAGTGATGCCCATGCTGCCAAGTCGCAAATCCAAGGAAGCAAAAGGAAGATGGTTACATCCACCAACATCATCTCACAGCCAACCAAATCCTCTAAGCTAAGCAAATCATCTAATCCAAGCAAATCCTCAAAGGAAACCATGAACAAAAAGTGAAGGTGCTGTGTGGTGTGTGCTTGAAACTTGAATAACTGTGTGTGACTGTGTGTGGCTGTGTGCTGCAGCCTGCATGTTTCTTTGATAATTGTTATTTATTTGCCTTAGCATTTGAGAGAACAATCATATTATGTGGTATTGTTTATTGTGATGTATAGCTCTTAAAATTGTCACTGTTGAGTGCATGAAAATGAGATAAAATGCTGCTGAAATTTTTAATGGAATGAGCTATTTTTCGAGTTCTTGAAAATTTCGGTTCCTTCGGTTAGAACCGAAACCGAACCGAAGGAACCGAAACCGAATTACCTCGGTTCCAAGATTTCTCAGGAACCGAATGGTTCCTTGTTCTGCTGGAACCGAATTAGCGGGGAACCGAAGAACCGAACCGAACCGAACCGAAGAACCGAATGCCCAGGCTGACTCGGAGTCTCCGGAGTCGTCTGCTGGGGAGTCTGGTATAGCTCCTGTACCTTTCCTTCTGTAAGACTTTACTGTATCAATATATTATCTTTGATTTACTTTACTAAGTCTCTACTTAGTGCTTTACTATTCATATAGTATAGTTGTGTCTTGTTTTACCTTATAGTAGACTTATAATGGATAGTGATCCTGTAAACAGCTCACGTGTGTTAGTTCATCGCCTGTCATAGGGTGCTTTAGTTGTTGGTACGCAGCTAGAGTAGTGAGACTTAGTGTAAGCGTGGTGTTTAGACTATATCTTGCTTTTGAATGCCGCTTGTTGCACGGATTGTTAGTGGGTGCTAGCAGGTGGTGACAACCCTATCTAGTCTTAGTATCCTTCCACGTGTTTTAGGCAAGTTCTTAAAAGGTAGGCTCCTATAAGAGAGTAGGCGCTTCGGGTAGAGGTTATATCCTCTATTGTCTCGCACTACCCTCTACACACCGGAAGTAAGGTACCTGTCTTAGTGTATCTCGTCTATTTGTTAAGACAATTCACAGGAGTAAAGTAAAAGTCATAGGAGTCTTAAACTCACTCGTTGTCCTCCTACCTAACTATACTCTACTGGTTATCTTAGTTATCCAAAATCTTGTTATGTCTTGGTGTCATTACCCTTTCATCAACATATCGATTTACCCCCTATCACTAATTGATACTAAGTTGGTATAGACATTAAGGATCTCTCTCTTTTATTAATCATTCCTAACAACCGCTTTCCCTTGGGATAAAAATAAATAACGATACTTTGGAATACTGTCGGGTGAAGTGCTACATCGGTATATTCTGTGCGCTTGCGGAATTATCCAATAGACATAAGAAATACCCCAGTCACTTCTGGCGCCGTTATCAGAGATAGCCTAACACTCTGTCTCTGGTGGTTGCGCTAAGAAGTGTCAACACAGGGCTTTTTGGCTTTTTAGCGAGGAGGCGCTAGGAATATGTAAGGATGGATTCAGATGTTTGAAAATCCGAATTATTCGTATTCGTATTCGAAAAAAGTGCTAATAGGAATATTCGTATTCGTATTCGATTTAAATATAGATGTCGAATGGATGTATTCGAATTCGGTTCTTCTCTATCCGATTTAATATTCGTATTTCAAATATCCGACATTATCCATAGATATCCGACATTATCCGTATCCGAGAAGAATAAAGTACTTGATAAAACTATTTAAAACTACTAATTACTAACAATAAATATGTTAATTTTAATTATACTAATAAATATACCATTTAAACAATTAAAAATTATTGATATAATAAATACTTAATTATTTTAATCTATTATTACTCTTGATATATAATGATAAAATTTAATTTCTTTTAATATATCTAATTATATTAATTTTAAATATATTATTTTTATGTATTTAATAAATAAATCATATTTATACATGTACCTATTTTATTATTAAATATTTTAAATCTTTATAAAATTATTAATTATGATATATTTAATTATTAAAATATTTATTAATAAATATATTATTTTTAATAAAGTATCTATTGCGTATGCTACTAATAATTTATTCACTACTTGTATCCTAATTTTAATTACTATAAAATTATTAGTAAAGGAAATTAATAATTTATATATCGCTATGTTTCAAGTCAACTATGTATCCGAATGCGAATTCGAATTCGAACTATTCGTATTCGATTCATATTCGAAATAATTCGTATTCGTATCCGAATTCGATTTAAGATGTAGTAAATAGTAATATCCGAATCTGAATCCATGCGTATCCTATCCGAATCCATCCTTAGAAATATGCCATGCTCAGACCAACTGCACTCGGTCCTTTATCAGCATCCTGCACAACGCCAGCTCGGACGGTCCCGGACGAGAACGGCCGCAGCGCTGCCGTCCTGGACGCGGGCGGTTCTGTAAAACGAGCGGGTTGGAGGAGCAACGCTAAAGGCTGGCGGTCCCACACGCAGCAGGCATGCACCACACGCATGCGCGCGCAGAGGAGTACAGTGGCAGGCCCCACAACTTTAACTAGCTAAAAAATATTATAACTCACAAACTAAAAAGTCAAATTAAATTTCGATTACACCATTAAATTTGTTGCAATAAATCTTTCAAAATAAGATCTCGCATGGATATATTTAGATAAAATTATAAGTGGATCTCATTAATGGTAGTTGGTATAGAATAATATAAAGTAGAGATATAGATGATAGATGAGTACGAAAAAGAGTGATATAAAGGAGGGAATTTTGATGACCAGAATATATATTAGTAGAAAAATAAAGGATGAGGAGTGCGGTTTCAGTCAGTGCACGCACGCACACGCGGCGCGGCCAGTCGGCCAGGCGCGGCCGTGTGTGGGAAGAGGAGGACGACACGGTGGCGGTGCTGCCAATCCATCCATCCCCCTAGTCACTCCTCAAACCCACCACACATCCAATTCCCGCTCCCGTGACCCCTCCCTGTCCTCTTCCCCTCTCACAGGAGCGTGGCCGCCCTCAATCTGCTCGTCGCATCCACCCATCCTCTGACCCCTCCCCCCTCCTCGTCGCGGCGCGGGCGGCGACAATTTCGATGGCCTCCACCTACGCGCCGGGCGGTGGCGCGGGGGCGGTCGCGCCGGGAAGGGGCAGGGTCCGCGGCCCCGCGGGGCTCGGCTTCCTCGGCCCCTCCAAGGCCGCCGGCCTCCCCCGTCCCCTCGCCCTCGCCAGGCGGACTAGCAGCCCCGTCGCCGGAGGCGGCGGCGGCGGCGCCAGGCTGCGGTGCGCGGCGTCGTCCTCCCCCGCGTCGGCGCCGGCCCCGGCCCCGGCCCCGTCCCCGGCGCGGCCCGCCACGGCGCCGCGCTTCATCCAGCACAAGAAGGAGGCCTTCTGGTTCTACCGCTTCCTCTCCATCGTCTACGACCACGTCATCAACCCGGGTCACTGGACCGAGGACATGCGCGACGAGGCGCTGGAGCCCGCCGACCTCTACAGCCGCCACCTCAAGGTCGTCGACGTCGGCGGCGGCACGGGGTTCACCACGCTCGGCATCGTCAAGCACGTCAACCCGGAGAAGGTCACGCTGCTCGACCAGTCCCCGCACCAGCTCGAGAAGGCGCGGCAGAAGGAGGCCCTTAAGGGCGTCACCATCATGGAGGGCGACGCCGAGGACCTCCCGTTCCCCACCGACTCCTTCGACCGATACATCTCCGCCGGCAGGTCTCCCCTCCTCCTGCTGCTCCTTTCACTTCACTTCACTAGTTCACTTCAGTACTGTACTGTCTCTACTACGTATATTATCATCTACTACCTGTGCATGCTGTGATTATGTTCCAAATAAACGGTGTTCTGGTGATTGCGCATTCCATTACATTAGTACTATATATAACAGCTAGCCAAAGCCAACTAGTACTGCGGATTGCTGATTTTCCTGCCCTGTCATGGTACCTTGCAGCATCGAGTACTGGCCTGACCCACAGCGGGGGATCAAGGAAGCCTACAGGGTGTTGAGGTTTGGCGGGCTAGCTTGTGTGATTGGCCCGGTGTACCCGACCTTCTGGCTGTCCCGTTTCTTCGCCGACATGTGGATGCTCTTCCCCAAGGAGGAAGAGTACATCGAGTGGTTCGAGAAGGCTGGGTTTAAGGATGTCAAGCTGAAGAGGATTGGACCCAAGTGGTACCGCGGTGTCCGAAGGCATGGCCTTATCATGGGTTGCTCTGTTACAGGTGTCAAGAGACAGAGCGGAGACTCTCCCTTGAAGGTGCCTTTCCTTTGCATTTTGGCCTCATTATGCGATTTTGGCACATCTAGATCACACTTTAGATTGTTCATTTCCTGCTGTACCTACAGTAGGCATTCAGGAGTTTTGGTATAAGTTTTCCATTTTATTTTTTTAATGCAGCTTGGTCCCAAGGCGGAGGATGTCAGCAAGCCAGTGAATCCAATCACCTTCCTCTTTCGCTTCCTCGTAGGAACAATATGTGCTGCATACTATGTTCTGGTGCCTATTTACATGTGGATAAAGGACCAGATCGTGCCAAAAGGCATGCCAATTTGAGTGAAGGGGAATGAGCTGCATGGAAGAGAGGATAGCCAACATCTGAATTAGTCTTCTCCATATTAGGCGCTTCCTGCCTATTTTGTATTACTGCCTCTTATTTTACTGCTGCTATGTACTTCTTGTACTGTTGTTCGGGTTTGTGCGAATTAATAATACTAAGACATGGATATTACCCAGTTTCTTGAGCATGACTGCTTGCAGTGGGACCTCCGTAGCAGTTTAAATTATATGATGTATAATTTAGTTGGTTAAATTATATGAATGTATAATTTAGTTGGTTCCTGGCTCTGCAAAATTCCTTCTTTCTTCTTATCATCAGTACAATTTCTAAGACCTGTTTTGTCAATCTATGCTCTATCTTTGTTACCCTTGTTGGGTTTCATCTCTAGCTTACTCCAACTTGCTTATAATTTGAAGGCTTTGGTGTTGTTACTCTTGTTATTTAAGTGGTACAGAGAGATAGTATCTGATAGCTCTGCATAAGAGCATGTCTTATTGGGATGCTATCTGATTTGGAGTCCATTTTTTAATTTAAAATTTCTGTTGCATGGCATATGTGCATGTAAAACCAAATTCCTCTAACAACTCAAAGTCTCAAACCATAGTTTGTCATTTTATTAAGGTGCTGCATTTCGAACATATTTGGTTGTGTAATATTTCTACGAACTATCAGTGTATTCTTACATATTTTGTGTACATGGCTACATACATTCATGATAACAGTCAGATATTTATTGTTATCAGATATTTAGGTCTTTACACAATTCAAGCAGTTATTTCATTTTCCCCTCATATGTAATGCATTGATGTTCTGAGACTTGATGCTTTTAAGGCTTCCTCTGAAAGTGCATTTGCTCGGTGGAAGGGGTTGATTGGATGGACCATAAAATGGAAAATTGGAAAGAACTGCTTGTAAGTTAGGCCTTCCTGTGGGACACTCTAGATCAATCCACACACTCTTATGCAAATACATGTTTCTATGCGATTAATGCTGTCTTTCTGATCCTGCTTGAAACTAGTGCATTCTGATTACTGTATTTGCCTTCCACAGTTTTATTAAGATCTCTGAAAGATACCCTGCTCATGCGCTGTAAATTGTATGTGCAGGGAACGGACAGCCTAATGTTAGGTCCTGATTCATATCTATTGGATTTGGTTCTGTGACCAGATTTTTTTTATGATGACAAGGTATGTTGTTTAATTTGTTTGTTGAAGTTGAACCACAGTTCAAAATGTTTTCTTCCATTTGTTTGTCTTTGTACTTGTTTCTTACTTTATTTTTTCCACTATTGGTAGTATGGGGGATTGCATAGCAAATGAACTATAAGTAATCCACATTGACAAATACGATGGTAGGGATTATTGTAGTATTGTAGCATGGATTCGATTAATATACCTACATCAACTCAGTGCCATACAGACTATCTATCATAATCCAGTATGTCAAAATCCTTGTTCTGGACAAAGACTATATAATGATTGTGTAAGGAAAAGCTTAAATAAAGTTTTAAATCGAAACTACAGATGCAACTAATGCTGCAAGTTTTTTTTTTTACAGGATATAGTTATATATTAAGAATCACATATTTATCTTCCAAGATCTGCCCCCAACCAACACCAGTTTGGCTGTCTCAGTCCTCTAATATCCCATTCTCATCTGAAGGCACAGAAACAAATGGCACTCCATAAGAATAATGTTCTTGAATTGGGTTGGTTTTGGTGACAAGCTGTGTATGAAGTCTTCTTAACATTTGTAGTCACTCTGCAACTTCCTTCATTGTTGGCCTTTCATCTCCTTTTGGGCTCAGGCAGTCATGACGAGCTGAGCTAGTTTCTCGAGTGCTATCATAACTTCATCATCTACTATTTCAGTGTCCAATATGTCCCGGAGCTCATTCTGGTGGGACATCAGTATGAAATTATGGGATAGTGCTTTTTGTTCGTGAGAAGTATCAATATATATGGCCTTCTTCCTTGTCATTATCTCCAAAAGAACGACCCCAAAGCTGTATACATCACTTTTATCAGTTAAGCGGTGACTGACAAAACTCTCAGGGTCGATATAACCCAGAGTTCCTTGGATAAGCATAACGAAATCGTTTTTGTCCATGGGCTCTAGTGCTGATGCTCCAAAATCAGACACTTTTGCATTATATTCGTTCTCCAAGAGTATATTTAGGGATTTGACATCTCCATGCACAATTGTGCGAGAAGTTGATGAATGAATGAAGGAAAGAGCTTCTGCTGACTGTGTAGCAATATTCAATCTTAGATCCAATGGTATTGGTGTTCTGGCATCATCAGTTCCATGAAGAAACTCAAAGAGCCATTGGAAATGAACTCATACACCAACATCGGCACATCTACCTCCAAGCAGCATCCTAGTAACCTCACTATGTTCCTGTGGTTAATTTGTGACAGGACTATTATCTCATTGACAAATTCTTCTCTGCTGTCATCATTTATTATTTTGGACTTCTTTATGGCAACTTCTTTGTTGTCAGATAAAGTTCCTCTATAGACCATGCCATGGTCACCACATCCAAGAATATGATCTTCACTAAAATTGTCTGTTGCTTTTCTCTGTAATTATATGAATGGTGTCAACTTGCCTTGATCTCATCTCATCATATAATTTGAGACCTCCATTTTGTTTGAAATAATCATCCTTCTCCCTCCTATGCTTGTTCCGTTGTAAATTCATAACCAGTAAGCACGTCAAGGATACCACCACAACTGCACCTGCAGAGAGGCCTGCACAATGATTTCCTTATGATTAGATGTCTCAAAATCCTCGAAAGACATTCATAGTGTTCAAGTCTACTCTCAAGTACAATCCTTACCTATGGCCACCTGTTCTGCTTGGCGAAGCACAGGCCGGCATCCAGAATTTGTACCATCTGTTCTTGTTCCTATCCTGCACCTGCATATATAGCCTCCTTGTGTATTGTGACAGGCCCCATTTTCACATGGATATAATTCTTTATACTTCAGGTCCTGCTTACGTAGCTTGCACTCATCTATGTCTGTTGGGATTATAAAGAAAACAGATTAACATAGATTTAATAAGGAAAAAGAAAACCAAAATACAATTTAATTCGTTATATGAAGTTAAAAAAAACTTATACAAGTAGCAAAAAATTCTTTTGAGTTTTGCCTTCATTTAAAGAGTTGGCTTTCACCACACATTGGCTAAAATTTTTCTTGCAGCTGCTGTTCTTATACCTAAACCCTATACAAAAAGTTTTTTGAACAAACAATTGACCTTGGCAGCCTTCAGAAAGATAAGAATTTTCCTCGTCACCTTGAGAGCAGTTGCAAAGGTACCCTGGCCCATTGATTGCACTCACACAGTAGCTGTTGGTACTGGCACAACCGCACAAGCATAATCTTTACGCTCTATTTAGTTCCTAAATTTTCCTAAACTTTTTCAAGATTTTCCGTCACATATCGAATCTTTGGACACATACATAGAACATTAAATGTAGGTAAAAAAAAAAACTAATTGCACGGTTTATCTATAAATGTCGAGACGAATCTTTTGAGCCTAATTAGTCCATGGATAAAAATTGTCAAACACAAACGAAAATACTACAATATCAGAATCCAAACTTTTTTTCCAACTAAATGGGGCTTTAGGTGCTTTTGCCCCATCTTTTGGACAGGATCCGTTTCTAATGGCCCAGTCACCGACAACCGGAACACCTCTCTTTGCTCTTTCCTTTATGAACCCAAGGTGCCACCCATTCTGAACAAGCATCGATTAAAACTCCACACACTGCTCTGGTTGTACAGTAGCGCTGCGAAGTTTGTGAGGTTGGGGATATGGTGGTCTCACAACATCCCATCGCAGTGCATGGTGCTCCATCAGATGTACTGTTGATGCCTTGGCACTTTGGCAGTATGAGTAGCAGCCAACAACATAAAGGTCAGAGTGCTGTGTGTATAGCCATGCACCAATGAGGCCCAGGGTATTGCAGCCGATGGCTATGAAGCGGTTGCGGGTGTGCGGGTGCCAGAGGGGATGAAAAATTGAAAATGGTGTATTCTCCAGGCTGAATCCGGCAGTGGTGTTGTCTGATATGGTGGTGTTTGATGTGAAGCAGTAGTAGCTGACATCGCCATACACAGGCTCCTCACCACGCTCCGGCTCCAGGGAGATGTCGATGACCTCTCTACAGCACTGGAAGTGTTAGTGCTACTGAACATAGGTCTTGCCAACGAGCCTCTAGCCCAACTGGCTAGAGCCCCTCAGTGGCACTCCTCAGGTCCTGGGTTTGACTCCTTATGGGAGCAAATTTTTAGGTATTTATGCCGTGGTTAAAAAAAATCTCCTCGTCTGTTCCACGGCCAAAGCACAGGTTGTTAGCCCGGCCTAGTTCTCACAGGGCGACGGTGCCCCTGTGTCAGGGTGGGGTGGGGGTTCGGGGACTTTTCTCGACCTGCATGAGAAGGTCTTCTTCTTCTTAAGCATAATGCCCGGGGGGCTGTCTTACCCCCCGTGGGTTGGACACATTGGCACATTGCCACACTTTTCAGGGCACCCTGGCAATGATAACCAGGAGGATTGCTTCTTCCATGGCCTGAGGTGTGGTGGTCGCTTGCTAATGCGTCGTCTTTCTTACTACCTCGCTAAGCTAGTGCCTTGATGTGACTATGTATACCATGTTGGGACAGATCCTAGATTTTGTGAAAATAGTTGTAGGTTATAATGTGTCCACCAGCTTAGCGAACATGGTATCCATAGTCAACATGGTATACCATATTCGCTAAGCTAGAGGATTCTTGATAAAAATCTACACCAAAATTTTAAACTAATGAAATATGGCAAACGATTTGAGAAAATTTTCAAATTTTATAATGAAGTACCAGATACTGAAGTAGAACTAAGGAAAAAGTTTGGAGTGGAAAATCGAAAAAAAGTAAAAGGTTTGTCTTTTTTTTTTGTTTTGTGGAAAGTAAAAGGTTTGTCGAGTGTCTTCTTTTGACACTCGGCAAACAGTGTATTTTCCGAGTGTATAAGGAGAACACTCGGCATATCTAGTGTTTGCCGAGTCCGTAGTCTAGACACTCAGCAAACCTCTGATGACGCTAACTTGGATGTGACGGTGGCTGGTCTTTATCGAGTCTCAACTTCACTCGGCAAAGTGTCTATTGTGCCGAGTGCCACTGTTTGACACTTGGCAAAGTGCCCATTGTGCCGAGTGTTTTCGTGTGCCGAGTGTTCGACACTCGGCATATTTTGCTTTGCCGAGTGTATTATTTTGTCGAGTGTTACACTAGGTAAGCAAGCAGTTTGCCGAGTGCCCGATGAAATACACTTGGAAAACAGATAAACACTCGGCAACGAACCCGTCTCCGGTAGTGAGTTTGATTAACCGGACTGGTTTCTATTTTGTGTTGATAATATATTTAACCGATTATTTGAGCTAGTAGTGATCTGTAAGTTGCTTAAAAGATTTTCTAATCGCTGAGGCAGGGAGCTCCGATATGGACTATCGAGTCGAGCTGCTGACAAAACACTACATACTACTGCCAACCTGTTTGCATGAGGAAAAGCAGAAACAAAATAGGAAAGAAATGTGTGGTTCTTTGCTTTGAAAAAATAATTTATATATATGCATACAGATCAGATAACGAAGGAATTTACAGCTGATGCACGCCAAGTGCGAGGGGAGTCCATATTATACAAATTAATTTTGAATGCAAATTCGTCACGAGACATGCAAATTCATACACGTGACCAGTGACCTTGTATGTCTAGACGATGAGAACAGGTCATGTTCGGCTTGAGCTATGTAATTTCTATAAAGACCAACCGCCCTATGTAAATATAAAGAATGATAGCCGATTGAGATCATCTAACAATCCAATCGTCATTTTATATATCTACTAGTACAACTCCCTCCTATGTGTTTTTCCAATCCCATGCTGCTGCTCATCTCTTATCTGATGATCAAGGATGATGCCCTAGGCTTGCTGGCAGACCTAGGGCAACCCGACGTCATCCTCGCCCCGATAGGGTCCCTCGCGGGCGAGAGTTTCGATGGTTTCTTTGCTAGTTTGCTCGAAAACTAGCTGTTCTTCGTCACATAAGTGCCATTGGTTATCTTTTGGTGCTTTGCTCGTAAACTTCGCCGTTCTTCACCACATATAAGTGTGTGATCCTTGCTGCGTTCTTTTGTCCGTAGCGACCCGGGCGATCTAACTTTAGTTGGTTTGTGACCAATCTTTGCGTCAACATTTCCAAACATTTAAGGGCATGAATGTAACAAATCACTAACTAAGCCGTGGACTTTGGCATGTAATCAGACCATTTCCCCATTAATAAAATAACAAGCAGTTCTCTTGCGTGTTCCAGAAAACCACATTTGGTTTATTGGCTGTAGTTCCACTGCAACCGCACGGAAAGTATAATTTTGCTAGGAAAATATAATTGTAATATATCCAACACATATAGACCATTTGTTTATTTGGAACTGCTGAACTGAGTACACACATACACACTTAACTACAGTATTTGACTAAGTCACACAGACGTACACGGCCCAGGCAAGTTA
Organism: Eremochloa ophiuroides; assembly: GCA_038502445.1. Taxonomy (NCBI): domain Eukaryota; kingdom Viridiplantae; phylum Streptophyta; class Magnoliopsida; order Poales; family Poaceae; genus Eremochloa; species Eremochloa ophiuroides. The sequence continues at coordinate 69,775,386 of JAHLJS010000003.1, read as the reverse complement.
TTCAACATCTAATTACTAGCAGCATGCAATGCCAACAAGGTCATATTAAAAATAAATAAATACATATAACCAGCTAATTCCTCTTGGGATCGCTCGGGATGTGCAGCACCATCGTCTCGACTGTGATTCCCGGTCCGAAGGCCACCATCACCCCCAACTCCGGTAGCTGGTGGTGGTCCTGGTCGACTTCCTCCTCCCTACGGCGGCGTCGTAGCTCATCCAGCACGAAAACTATCGTTGCGCCGCTCATGTTTCCGTACTCCCGCAGAACGTGACGGCTGACTGCCAGCTTCCTTGGCTCCAGCTTAAGCACTTCCTCTATCTTATCCAAGATTGGGCGGCCACCCGGGTGCACAGCCCAGAAGAGGTCGTTCCATGTCACCTCGACGTCGTCTCCCAGCGCCGACCTGAAGGCGTTGCGCAGGCACTGCTCGACGTTTTGTCCGAGCAGCATCGGCACCTGGATTGCGAGGTGGAAATCTAAGCCGCCTTCGGAGACTTGCATGCCCAGCGCGTACTCGGTCTCTGGTATCGTCGTCTGCGTGGCGGAAACCATCTCGAATAGCGGGCGTTCGCCAGCGGTCAAGGGGCCAGCGCCAACGATGGCAGCGCCAGCGCCGTCCCCGAATAAAGCGTGGCCGACGAGGTTGCTCCCGTCGGGGCCGCTGAAGCTGACGAGGGTGATTTCGGAGCAGGCGACGAGGACGCGCGCGCCACGGTTGTTCTCGGCGAGCTCCTTTGCCAGGTGAAGCGCCCTGGCTCCGCCGTAGCAGCCGTGGAGACTGAGTATGGTGCGGCAGACACAAGGGCGGAGGCCGAGGAGCGAGGCTAGCTGGAGGTCCGCAGCCGGAGCACGGTAACCGGAGTAGGTGCTGAAGACGAGGTGGGTGATGTCGGTGGCTGGACGTCCCCACTCGGCGATGGCCTTCACCGAGGCGGACTCCGCGAGCTTGGGGACTTCGGTTGCAACGATGTCGATGCGAGCATCGAGGGATGGAAGAGCTCTGTCGAGGAACTCCGGGTGGGCACGGAGTATTTCTTCGTTCATGTGGAAGTGCCGCTTCTCTATGCCTGTTTTATGGCCTGAAAATCAAATTTCAAACTTCCAATAGTTCATGTTGATCTCCACTATAATCAATACTGGAATCCTTACTGTTGCCGAGTGTCAAATTGTTTGCCGAGTGCATTCTGTCGGGCACTCGGCAAACAACATCTTTGCCGAGCGTCATGATAGAAACACTCGGCGAACAAAACATTACCTTTTCATTTCATATGTTAAAAAATCACAATAAAAACTAATAATTTATCTTAATCAATTAGATAGGTGTTGGACGCTTGTGGCTGCAGGTGATAACAAATGCCACGTCAATAGCGTCCTGGGTCTTTTGTGCAAGCTACATTTCCCAGACCTGGTTGCATTTGGCGGAGGGTAGGAGCCAGCCTACACATTGGACCACTACATCGCCTTCCCCGATTTACCAGATCGGGATGCCAGGGTATTCGCCAACAAAGCAACTTGAGTGAAGGAAAGCTATAGATAAGTCTTCCTCGCACTACATTGCTCAATACATCGCATTCATTGGTCATTGTGAAAATAATGATTAGATACATCGTGTCTATATCCAAAATTTCTTCAAATGCCAGAAGGGATATGAGGCCAAGGTGGCTAGTGTGGCTCACAAAGCCTTTTATAAACTCGTGAAGGACATGCATTACGAGGCACGCGTTCAGGCCGTTGTAACATACGATGCTACCTACCTTGGAGTGAAGATCAACAAAACTCAAACAAGAAACATGAGGCTGACTCTGGAAGAATACATGCAAGTAAATATAGAACATTAATACTGATTTTTATGAGATTAGGTACGCTCAATTTGATATCCTTATATATCATATACTTGATGACGTCTAGATGCCTCTGTGGTGGTGCGCCCAGCATCTCCAGTGCTGGACATAGTTGGTAGACAAGTGGTGCTCCACAGAGTGGGAGGAGACGCACAACGCTTGCCAGGAGCGGCGTTTGATGATGCCAACTGCACCACACCATCAAGGCAACCTTAGCCTCGATGAATTTGCAGCTGTTAGATGGATATGCAAATTCATTTCTTTATTATAATGCTCAATTCTGCATAATTTCTAATCATCTTCCTGTTTTTTCACAATCGCTGTCACATGGTGGCCAGCCTTGCTCCCAATTCAAGGCATGGGCTTTGGCCCACAAGGGCAAGGCGATGTCTGACGTCGACTACAACCCGGAGCACCCGCCCTCTGCGTACAGCAACGCGAGACAACCGTCTCATTGAGTACACATCGATGGCAAGGGCGGTAGATGGGGTAGAGTATGATCCAATCACCTAGAAACTTGATGGAGAAGTCGCCATGAGGGTGAGAGGAGGCAAGAAGCATGGGTGGTATTGGATTGGCGACAACACACTCGACACGGCCACTACTCCCACTCTCTCCTAGATTCGAGCAAAGAGCACGAGCTCAAGCCCGGCAATACGTACACGGCTGGACACTGCACAGTGGCGGATGGAGGCACTCCAGCTTATTTCCATTTTATTCATCGTCCATTGATTTTTGCATATACCTTTGCTTTGCATTGTAACGTTATGTTGAAATATTGTAGGCCTAGTTGAACGAAGAGAAGAGGCTACGGAAGGAGATGGCAGTGAAGATGGAGGCCAATCGGCAGAGTAATGAGGCCGAGCGACAGAGGATGGAGCAGATATTTCAGTGGATGCAAAATCTTAGAGAGAGGATGGGTTAACCTTTGCCACCAGAACTACTCCCTCCCCTACCTCCTCCTGCAACTACTGTTGTGAGTATAAATGTTTTAGTTTGTATGTTCTGAGCTTAAATCTTGTCTCATATATGCGATATCTTCTCCTTTAAATTTGTGCAAAATCAATCGGCGGCATCGAATGGTGGGCCTCAGTCGTCGAGTGGCCAGCATGGTGATTTATCATTTCGCTTGCATTTTCATTTGTGGATTACTTGTGGTTGCATTTGTCGCACTCCCCACTTGTGGTTGTGAATGATACTTGTGGATGTATTACTTGGATTACTTGTGATGATACTAAACTGTGATGTCTGTGATGCCTATTGTGACTTGCGATATATGTGAACTGCCTATGATGCTTATTGTGGTTGTCGATATATATATATATATATATATATATATATATATATATATATATATATATATATATATATATGTGAATTGCCTGTGATGCTTATTGTGGTATATGTGTGATGTTTGTTTGAGTGGGTTGTAATATACGCGACCAAATAAATTAAACAGGCTAGGTTCGGTCACTTTGCCATGTGCCACACTCGTCGAATAGAGCCTTTGCCGAGTGTCATGGCAAAAACACTTGGTAAAGTGGCAGTTTCTGTATTTTCTGAGAACAGCTTTTGCCGAGTGTTTTCATATTTACCCAGTGTCATAGTAATGACGCTCGACAAAATCTAAATTTTTGCCGCGTGCTTCTACCTAACACTCGGTAAAATCTAAATCTTTGTCGAGTGCTTTTTCCAAAGGACTCAGCAAAGTGGAAAACTTTGCTGAGTGTTTTTTCGTCTTGGCACTCGATAAAAGCCGTCGTCACCGTCTTCTCACCGTCTCCGCTACTTTTTTTTTTTTTTTTGCCAAGGATTGGCTGTGCACCTGGCAAAACCTTTGTTGAGGGCCCGACGAAAAGCACTCGACAAAGAGCTGTTTGCCATCAAAATGTAGGCTACGTGAGGTATATCGAGGGTGGCACTTGGTAAACTTTTGCCGAGTGTTTTCTAGCTTTAGAATCCGGTAGGAATGCATGGAATTCATCAACTATGAGTACAAAAAAGTCAGTCGGTTCAGCTTATACCATTTCGCATACTTGAAAAGGCAACATATACAGTACATATACGTGAAGCAGCGGACCTATACCCTGTAGAATCGAGATAACCATGACACGTCAACAGGTACAAAAATGCTTTAATTCAAATGAACCACTACGATAAAAACATTTTTTTAGAAATCTGTACTAGGGGAGCTTGCTACCAAAATGATGCCAATTATAATCAGTGGCGGACCCAGCCAAAAATATCAGCTAGGGCGAAACACTACATGTAGATACAAAACTTCACCGATATACCGGTTTAACTATATGTTCTATAATATATAATTCAACAAACAAAAGGTAACATGATTACTTTTCATATGAAGGAGATTTTTTTTTCATTCTAGTCCAGATAATTTATTTACCATACAACAAATGGCCAAAAGAAAAAAAACCATAAATAACATGTAATTAAAATAAAATTTAGTAATTAAAATAAATTTAGTGATATGCAAAACCAATTAACAATTCAATAATTCAATTCATTTAACGAATCTGAGATCAATGTGACAATGTCTATCTATTTAATTGACAATCAATTTGCAAAAGATTAATCACACTATCTGGCCAGACCTTTGCATCTGGCTGGGGAAGTGCTCGGCCGACCGAGCCGCCGCCGCTCGCTGGCCGCTGGCCGCCCCGCCGGCGGCGGCGTATACGCGTAGGCGCGTAGCCGCGGCCGCCGCCGTCCGCTGGCCGCAGCTGCTCGTAGCTCGCTGGTCGCCGCCTGCCCTGTCCACGTAGGGGAGGAAGGGATGACCAGAGACGGGAGACGGGAGACCTAGCCGCCTGGAGCAGTGGAGCGCCGCCGCCGGGTGCCTGACTGCCTGAGCGAGCGAGCGTGCGTTGCGTGAGTTTAGGTGGCGTGCCCTGCTCCTTGGTCTGCCTACCTAAATGGGCCTGATTACTTGTTATTGTTGGCCAGACGGCCCACTCAGTTAGCCCAGGTGGCCAGCCACGTTGTTCTGTTCATCTTCAACCTCACGAACGGCGGCGACCTGCATGCAGTTACGGACGACGGACAACGGACGACGGCCAAAAAATTGCGCGGTACTAGTGATGCTCGCCGGCGAGGACAGGGGCGGAGCCAGCATATAACTAATGCTGTCAGGTGACAGCAATGCCTTTGTATCTTGTCAAGTGTCATGCTTTTTTTTTATCAAATTTGACATCAGTAAGTCTGATCTAGTGACAGCAGCGAGCAACAAAATTCCTCGGTCAGTTCTTTTCTTCAATAGAACCCTGTCCATTATTTCCATGTTACTTCATATTCCTTTGTATCCTCTTTGACACTAGCATTTACTTTTTATTACTTAGTTTACTTATTGGATATTTTTAGATTAATTTCATCTAAGAAACATGTCTGTGTGTTGCTACTTGCTACAGACAAAGGCAATGTAGCGACAAAATATGTTATGGAACCAAGGTCTTGATAATTTTGTCTAAATTGATTTGTCTCTATAATTTTGAACCATGATATAGCAAGGCGGTAAAAATGCTATAGACTTTTATGATTTAAGATAAAAAAGTCTGTAAACTCTTTTCTATAAAAAATGGTGGGGCCAGAACTACGAACTGCCGGCGAGGACCTAGGGCGGCCGCCCCGGCTCGCCCTATTGGTCGGTCCGCCTATGATTATAATAGATTTTCATGATGAAATTGATCTTAGACTAACAGGATCTTAAACTTACCATGGCTCCAAAGTCTAACACCAGACTAGAGCTGGCTCTAGCTAATTAACCAAACATTCTATCTCTGGACCATCCCAACTCCATGAAGTTCTTGGAGTTTTAGTTTATTTTTCTGGAGCACCTCTTTCCCATTTTCAGGAAACTCCAAAAAAATAGATATATACAAGGAGTTTTGAAGAAATTAATCGCAATTACCATCGGTTACACACTCTACATAAAAATAACTTTAGAATCAGCTCCACCTGGAGTTCTGTAGCAGGGCTGCTCCGCCCGGAGTTGGAGCCATCCCAAACATGCACTTAGACTAACACGTGACCACAACATAAGAATAATGCGGAAGAACTGAGTAGACGTCATATTGTAGTTGGGCACAGCCATAGCCTCTGGTGTCGTTGCACTGTTCATAGGCTTAGCAGATATGATGTGTTCACTGCCTGAGGACTGCTGTCTGCCGGTGAAGAACGTGAGATACCGGGGACACCGCTTGCAATGGCCTGGACGGCAATGGACCTTTCTAAACACTCCAGCGCCTAATTGACCTGTTATGTGATTTGTTTCACGTGGTGGGTGACGTTAGTGCCTAACACTACCGACTTCTCCGAGTGTTTTTATTTAGTATATTAAAACACTACCACTAATTATATAGCACATAAGAATATCACTAGAAGAAGTTTAGTAGGAAAAATTTGCACTAAATTTATATAGCAAAACACTAAGAGAAGCCCACCTCACTAAGAGAAGTTTAAAATTTTGATTGTGTAAGGGCACCTCCTCTTATTTATAGATGTGTTGTGGGCTAGGGGCCGAACCTATGAGATCTAAGGGTCCACCAATCACGGCAGATCTTATCTGTTGGATATGTGTCTGTCAGGTGGATGAAAATTAGATTCTAATAAATTAATCTCGTGATTAATTTCAGGATTAGCCAAGATCCCATTCCAACATGTCCTACATAGGCATGCCGCATTTGATAAAACTGTGCTTAGTTGCTCTTATTTTGTTGAATGCAGTCTCCTCCATGTTCTATTTGAGATCCTGGGTCTGGTGGGGGTGAGAATATTCCATTTTTTTGGGCATATCGGCTCGTGCAAAACAGTATTTTCTAATACAAACAAATATGACAAAGTAGCTAATGCTGCAATGATCCTGCTTTGAGCACTGTAATAAAATGGACAAAGCACATGGAACACAATGCCTGCTGAGTTTTAAGTTCTCTCAACGGAAGTAAACTTTTTTCCTACAGTCGACAGCTGTGTTCTTCAATTTTGTTGTACTAGAGACCACAACATTAGAAAGCTACTCCTTCCATATTATACATAACAAAGACAATGTATCTAGAAAAGTCAAAACCTTTTGATTTCGAACTCCTTGAATCCAAAAGTAATGTCCTTATGTCTAAATAAAGTCTGCAACAAAGGGGTTACTCTCCTATAGTTGTGCAATACACTTAGCTTGCCATGCCAATTCGTACAGAATTCCGAAGTAAAATTTATCAGTGGAGCATACAAAGCACTCCCAATTCGCATTCCTGAATTCATTTCTATTTCACAAGATATTCTCAGTCTAATATGCTATTTGCTCTTGTGAATATGAGTATACAGATAGCAATGTAGCGACAACGTGACAAACATGTTAGCAATAGAGGTTCACAAAAGGTGGCAGAAAAAAAGCCTTTGTTTGGCGGGTTTTTGTTAATTAAGGTCAGGCTGCTTTTATTATTAATAGAAACCACTGGATGCTTAGTCATCAAGTTTTAGAAGAGGACAACATTGCTGATCCTAGAACTTGTATATGGTTCAGTTCTTGCTAACAACATCTGATTTTATTTCGTTTTTCAGGGAGTTTTTTCGTCTCTGCAAAAGCATTATATTAACCGAGACGTCATTGATGATTGATTTTGTAATAGATATGAGGAGCTGAAGCTATGAAACATATTGAGCGGTTCATGATTTCAGCAACTAGCAGAAGTTTAGTACTCTATACGCATGGATTGGATAATATAATAGCAAATGAACATCGCGCCTTGATCTAGGTAGACATTAACAACATGTAGCATATACATGCTTATATTACTTACATATTCTTATTAGTTTTTCCTTGAGGCCAATAAGGTGATCGCTCTTGGCTGCGCGGAAGAACTGGTCGGCGAATTCATCCTGGGACAGGATGGTGTGGGACGGGTTGGCTGTGGCGATGGCAAGCACCGCGGCAGGGCCTTCAGCGTGCTGCATGCTCCGACTCTCATGCATTGCGGTCTGAGCTCTTGTCATGGCCGATGGGAGTGTTTTTCACTATATGGGCTTGATGAGATGGGTTTCTGCTGCCGCAGGCTTAATTTATACTGTACTGGATAGTCGGAAATGTTAATGAACTATTGGATCGAAATTGATGATGACTGCATGTAGTTGGAAGTTGGCCAGACTCTAAGTAGCACGCTTGTCGATTATTAAAACATATTCTGTATTTTCTCGTTGAAAGAGGAAGGAAGATGCTTTAAGAATACTTTTGTACTTCTCTCCCATTATTTTTTTGTTTTTTTTTGGGTAAAGGAAGCTTAGGGCTTGTCTAGGAGGGCTTCTCACCAAGGGCTTCTCCGGAGGAGCCGGGGCACCTTTAGAACGGCCACTAAACTATTTGATAGGGCTCCTTCGGAGGAGCTGGAATCATAGAGGAGCACTACCAAGTGGCGACTTGGTACAAAGCCTTGAAAAGTATTTTAATTTTGACCTGGGCCTTATATCATTATATGAGCGCACGACCATCAAGAGAGAATAACCATCGGGCATCGGCTATATCAGTCTGTAGATGGTGTTCTAGTCTATAGATATTAGCATAAGTGGTATTAGCATAAGTCTATAGATAGGTTATTACTGACTGCGTTGTGCATGTTTATCATGATCATGTCTATGGACCATGAGAACAATTGCTGACTCACAAGGGTTCTCAAAGTTCTCTACAGGTGATATCTTGGTCCTTAAACTTTTTAAAATACACTTTTAGCTCCCTAAAGTTGTAATGGGTCTCATCTAGCACTACTACATAAATTTTTTTGCGAGGCGTTTGTATTTTTTTTCAAGATGAATAGGAAGAATAACCGCCTCGGTTAATGCCGGCATTAACCGAGGCGGTCACTTTTCATTAACCGAGGCGGTTATAAAAAACCGCCTCGAAAAATCCATTAACCGAGACTGATGCCTTAAAAGGCCAGTCTCGGATAATACTAGCCCATCTCAGAGCCCAAATAGCCAATCTTGGCCCGATAGCGTGCTCAGTGCTATATAAACAAACAAACCCTAGCCCTAGCATCACCTCTCTCTCTCTCCCTCCCTCTGCTGGCGGCCCTCTCCCTCACTTCTCTCTTGTGCCCTGCTGCTCTCTCTCACCTTCTCCCTCTCCCTTCCTCCCTGGTGCCTCTCCCTCCCTCTCTCCTGAGTCCGGCTCTCTCACCTCCCTCTCCCGTGCGCCGTCGAGGCACATGCCACTGAGGTCGGCAGCGCTGCAGGCGCATCCGACGGGGCGGGGATGGTGGCGGGAGGCTGGAGCGCCATCCGGCAAGGTGGGGACGGCGGCGGCAGGCGCCCGCTCGGCGGATCTTAGGGTCGCCGTGGCGCTCGCCGGCGCGTGTGGGCGAACTGCGGGTCGCCGTGCGGGGCGCTTGCCGGCGCGTGTGGGCAGCTTGCGAGTCGCCGTGCGGGAGGTTGCCGGCGTGTGGGTCGACCCGGCTCCGTCCCCCCTCTCTCGATGGCCTGCGGTGGCGGATCCGGCGTGCGGTCGCCTAGATTCGGTGAGAAAGCACGGATCCGGCAGCGGCGATGGCGGCGGCGTCCCGTGGATGGGCTTGTTGGGCTCATTAGCGGGTTTTTCTTCTTTTTTTTTTGTTTTTTCAGTTTGATTTATCGTGGCGGTCGTTTTAACCTCCTCGGGAAATATTTGATTTACTGTGACCTTATCTTCGAGGCGGTTGTGATAACCGCCTCGGAAAAATCAATTTTACCCACCTCAAAAAAGATTTGTATAGTAGTGTAGGTCTCAAAGGGTGTTTGCCCGACCTGTTGTCCTATGTGGTATGGATCTAACGGATGGGAGCCATATGTCAGTGGCAAAGCTCCACCTTAGAAAAATGGTATCTTTTCGTACCACCCGGTATGACTGCTGTGTATATGTTGTCTAATCATAGAATAGGCTTGTCATCCTCTATGTGTTTGATGATTATGCTCTTATGGCAATTTCAGGAATTTATTGAGGCGCTTACCACTCCAATCAATATGGAGGACATTAGAGAGAAGATCACCATGTTCATTGTGTCGCAGATCATCGGCATGGTGAGTTTTATTGTGCAAATGAACAGTGATGTCCAAGATGTCTTGCTGCTGGATGTTTGGAGCTGTGCCTGTGAGCATGAGTTGGAGCTGTTAGAATTGGTGCGATGAACAGCTAGTGAGCATTTATCTTGGAACTGCGGCTCCGTTCGCTTCAGTTATCTATCTACAACTAATAAGACCAGGGAGGAGACAAATTTTCGGTGCGACTTTAGTTTCGTTTTCTGTCTGCCTCCCGACGTGCGATACCGCGAACCCGCACGCTCTCCGCTCCCCCTGCGAGTCTGCGACGTAGCTTCCGCGGTGCTCCCTCTTCTCTGAAAAAAGAAAGAAAGAAAGAAGGAAACGCCTCCCTTGAACCCTAGCCGCACCCCTCCCCCGCGCAGCCGTCGCCCGCGCCGCCGTCGCCCCTCCGTCGTGAAGCCGTCGACGCACGCCCGTGCGATCCCGCGCCGCCGTCTCCCCTCCCTCGCGCAGCCTTGGACGCACGCCCGTGCCACCGTCGAATCAATCCCAATCACATCGCCGTCGCCCCTCCCCAGCGGCAGCAGCTCTCCTCCTGCACCTTCTCGCCATCGCCCTCGCCCTCGCCCTCGCCCTCGACCAGGAGCGGATCAGACGTCACAGCGAGGCGGACCGCGGAAGCAGCTCCGGAGGCCTTGCCCTTCCGTCGACGACAGCTGCTGCTGGCGACAACCATAGCGTCATTTGCACACATGCTTCCGCTTTACCTCAGCCTCGACCTACCCTACGCTGCGCCTGTGCAGTTCTACGCCGCCGATCCGGACACCGTCGTCGAGGTGAGTGGCCTGGCCTTTGCACCTCCTCAATGTTTTAATATTTTTGTGTTTGTGTGGGATTCGGACGGGTGATACGACTGTTAAGTTTAGCCTATTTGTGGATCAAGTTGGCGCACGAGAGGACCAATTTTTTTTGCTGCATTCATGACGTGCCCTATGGATTTTGCAGCGGCTAGCAGTCGTTCACCAGCTTTCCCAATATCGACGACTCCAATAACTACTGGGTATATCTCCTATTAACTCATCAAATCAATATGATAATTTGCATACGAGCTGAAGCCTTTTGCATCCACTTAATTTATTCTGACATTTAGTCTTTTTTTTTCCCTTTAGCACTGATTAAATTTCTTATTTCATCATTCAACATCTACTGAAAACACAGTGCATAATCAATTGTCCATGACTCCATGTTAGTCGAGTTATTATTTATAACAAGAAAACAGGCCTACGAGATTAAGCAAAAATAATTATTACACTAATTGCTGATCCTTGCAGTTAATCAAGGAAACCTATTTTTTAATGATGCGTGGATTTTTTTTTTTGCGGTGCCTTGAGTTCTGCAATTTAAAAGGATAGATTTTGTGAACTATGATGGAAGGAGATTATTGATTTTTTTTATTTGACTTTTTTCGTTTTAACTTATACGAGTATATGAATAAACATTTAGTTACATGGAATTCTGATGTCTGTGTTGCGTTGCTATTTTTTCTTTAATTGCTTCATGGTAGAACATAATGTTTTAGTTATAATTAGTAATTTTATACCACTGTAACTCATGGTTCAAATTTCTAATCCATGGTTCCTAGCCTATGCGCTTGACAACCTACTTTTTATGATACATTTTTGTTATGCACAGAGTGAGACCTCGACCAGATTCATCTGCAAAGCAAGGCGATCCCATGACACATGGAACAAATATAAGGCTTCAATATGTGAGGATTAGATTGGGGCTACACAGCCACCTGGATGCTTCCCACATAACTGAAATGTGGAGGTTATAAGATTGTTTTTTTTTCCAATATACTTTTGTGAAATTCTTGCAGGTCCTATATACAGTCACAGATAACCTACATAGATAACTTTTGTGAAATATTTTTTATATACTTTTTATTTTTTTATATATTGGTTTTAGCTAAATATGTAGTTCTCAGGTTAATAGTTGGTGGTATTCCACAACCTTAATATCCCTCGTGATTCATAAAATAGAGTAATTCACAGAATTGTGCCCTCCTTTCAAACTTCCTATTGTAGAGATTGAGAATTTAGAACTCAGATTTCATGGCAACATGTGCCAAATGAATTTTTTTTTCCTGTGCATAGATTGTCTTTCTGTCAGGTATCAAATATTTGTTTGTTAAAGACATCATCAAGTTATATGTATGCAAATATACCTTCAGGTTAGCTGCTTTGGTGGAGAGAACGAGTCAGATACTGGAGACTACTGGAGGAAGCTTGGTCAACTCTAATCCATTCAGAGAGAGAGCTGGTGGTATCTTACCTCTGATTTGTTAGCTGAGGGAGACCAATTCCAGTGACTAGATATTGATGTACTATTATTTCAAAACCAGCCAACTTCATTTACCAGATTGAATAACAATGGATACCAGATATGTATGTGCTTATCATCAGTTCTGAATTTTGATAAATGTGATAAAAATGTGCTTATGGATTTATCAGTTTTTTTCAACTTGCTGTTTTGCAGAAAGTTGCAGCCATTTTCTTTCTCCTACTCTGGAGCACCTCCCCTTCGCAACAGTCAAGTCTCAAGTATCATGGAAAGATGCACAATTAAAGCTTGCTAGGTAATGGCGTATTGTCCACTTAGGATTTTTCCAGTTAGTACAAGCTAACAAGTACCAAGTGGCACGCCTATTGTACCATCAAGCCCATTCTCAAGGAAGGGGAGCCCAGGTCCAACCAGAACTCCATGATCGAACAAGAGCCCAAGAGCTAGAGTGAGCAATGACAGTACAGAGAGAAGACCGGTGACTAAGATCTCCTCGAGAACACCAAGATTCATATGCCACACACACATGTCATCTCCTTCCAAAAGAGGGCAGGCACTAGGTAATCAGCTTGCAATTATCTCACCTACAGTTTATTCGTTTTGTTCTTTATTAATTATTACACTGCTCTTTTTTATTCCAGTTTTGTAGTAGAGCACACACCAATAGACTAACAGACCAAACTCTTGGTTTTAGTGTGTGAGAAAAATAGATTTGAGTTAACCTATCCTTTGCTTATCATTTTGTTGTATTAAGATAAGGAAAACATAATGAATATGCAGTTATAGTGTCGCTCTCGGTCCAAAAGGCATAAGCTAACATGCTCAGTTATAATGATGTTCTCTCTGCTTATGTTGGGTCAATTAGATGCTATCAACTAATTGTTGTCTGATCTGTATTTATATAGCCCTCTCAAGTAAGGCCTCTAAGCTGTCATGTTTTTATCACTGCTCAGATTAGCCTATTATTTGTTCAGTGACCTGCATTTCTAAGTTCTAATTATGTTCTGATGATGGTTATGCCAATACACAGTTTTTTGGTCTTTTGTTTACTTAAGATTCAGCATGGCATCTTCAAGTTTGAAGAGTTGATCCATATATGTAGCTTGATCAATTTATGTTCTATAACATTTGTTCCTGATGGAACTCACATCTTTGGTGGATCACTGGAACCAGAAAATATATCATTGTTGGTTGTGGCCATGTTTGAGGCATTTGGATTTATCACTCAAGACACACTACTGGATTCGCCCTCTTTGCCGACTGCTGAAACCAGTCGGCAAAAGAGGAAATGCAGTCGGCAAAGGTTTTGCCGACTGCATTTCTTGAGGCAGTCGGCAAAGGGGAGGTGGCAAAGCCCAAGGCGGCAAAGGCCACCTTTGCCAGCTGCCATGAAAGGCAGTCGGCAAAGCCTTTGCCGACTCCTTTGCCGACTGCCGCTCTGGCAGTCGGCAAAGCAAACGCGCACAGCCGTTAGAGTTTTCTTTGCCGACTGCCTAGGTGGCAGTCGGCAAAGAATTTTTTTTTATTTTTTTTAATCGAGGCAAATATTTTTTTCCTTTTTTTTAATCGAAAACCTTTGCCGACTGCCTTGGCAAAGATTTTTTTTCTTTTTTTAAAAAAAATGTGTATATCTTTGCCAGCTGCCAATTCAGCAGTCGGCAAAGGCTTTGCCGACTGCCTTGCTTTGTGGCAGTCGGCAAAGCTGGGTATTTTGCTTTTTTTGTTCCCAGCTTTGCCAGCTGCCGTGGCAGTCGGCAAAGCTGGAAACTGCAATTTTTTTTTGCTGTTTTTGCCGATTTAGCTCACGTATCGCAGCAACCAAAACACATGTACATATCACAGAAATCCACATATACATCACAGAGATTCACAAATAATCCATAACCACAACATCCATCAAGTCGCACGCACGAATGCAACATCCAACAAGTCGCACAAGTCCAACATCCAACAAAGTTGCAAAAGGGTGTAACATAACAAAGTTACATCCATTATCCAACAACATGCACCGAGCCACTCACTCGTCCTGCGACCAGTCGCCACCACCGTGGTGTGAGGAGCTCCCTGTCGGCCACGAAGACCACCCGGACGGTCCGACCTGCGGCTGTGGAGAAGGTCCAACTGTCGGAGACGGGTTCGAAGCCGCCGACTGCAGCTGTACGGATAAGCGATCTCATTAGTACCTAAGGGATGGCCGCACAAGTGAAAACAATAGATAGGCTGCCAGTAACTCACCGGAGTCCTTACAGGCGAAAGATCAGGGAGTGGAGGGAGAACAACCGGGGGTGGAGTGAACATCACTTGCAACGGAGGGGGTCTGTAGTTAGGGATCTCCAGGCCCTGAAAGTAGCTGGAAATCGAGGAGGCAAACTGCGTCATCTGTTGCTAGGACTGCTGCTGGAAAGCTAGCATCGCCTGCCGATGGGCCTCCTGTTGGGCCGCCAGCTGCTGCCGATAGGCCTCTTCTCGGGCCGCCTCTCTTGCCTGTTGGGCCGCCTGTTGGGCCCGCATCTCTTCCAGTTGGACCTGCAATATTACACAAGCGATGTTTAAACAATGCATAAACATTCGGCAACATATGTAAAACCAATGAACGGCGAATAGTTACCTGAAGCGCCGCCATCATCTGTGTGGAGCTTGCCCGCCGAGGTTGTATGGGGACATCGGAGGAGGTACCGGCACTGCTATCCGAACGACGAACCTCACGAAGGGAGGGAACGGTGGCCGGGTCGATGACGCTGTGGGCAATAAGGTACCGGCCGTGCTGCTTCCCTCCTCCCGTCCTCATCAGGACGTCCGTATCGAGGGGCTCGGTCGACGGGTCGTAGTCGGCACCATGGCGCGTGCGAACCGCCTCGGTGTACTGGACCACCCTATCGTAGACGTTTTGGTTGGTGATGGCGTCGGGCCCCCTCGCCGTGTCGTAGACGTTCTCTGGATCTGTCGCCTTGCCCTGGTGAGACAGGATATAGCCCGTGAACTCGTTGATCACCTGGCCGTCATGCGACTGGGTCTGCGAGGAAAACACAAGGATGATTACACGTAATGAGAATGAATGACTCAATCAATTGAATAAATAAACAAATTTGTGTGAAGGGTACCCATGTGTCCATGTACTCTCCGAGAGAGCGGCACCCTTGGTGGTGTGACGGCCCCGCCTTCGCCTTGGCATATCCAGATTTCTTCCTGCGCATCTTGTAAGCCTCCGGTGTTCTCCACCCGTCCACAATCGCCTCCCAGCAGTCCATGTGCATTTTGCACCAATCAGCAGGATACTGCATGCATTACAACGTGCATTTAGGTGAGTAAGAAGATGAATTGGAATGAAATTAGAATTATTGTTTCCTACTTACGAGCATGTAGGCCTCCCTGGGCATGTCAGTTTCGGGCCACTGGATCATCTTCCTCGCATCCGCCTTGTCTAGCTTCTCCTTGAGTACGTTGGCGTGGTAGCTGATGAGGCACTGGACGTGTGCCTCGTAGAACATGTCCTTGAGCCTGATCTGGCAGACCCTGTCCTGCACTACCGACGCCTCATTCTCGTGCCCTGGGTCGCACGTGAAATACTCCTGCATACATATATCATTTATGAGTTGATTATTTCAAGGACATCCAACAAATGCTTAGTAGTGGCTAAGCGGTGCAATGAAGACTCACCTAGAACTCCCTCTTGATCTTGTCGGCAAGGGTGACGTCTCCGTGCACTACCTTGAAGAAGTCTGGCCAGTGCTGGGGCACTTTATCCCTCCCATCTATGGTGACTAGGCCAGAAAAATTCTTCTTAATCAGGAGGCCCAGAATGCCATTAGGATGGCGTCCACCTCTGTTTCCATCCACACGCTTCCAATTGCTGCACAAGTCATTAAGAAGAACTGTTAATCTTGAAGTTCAATTTTCAACATGGCATATGAACAAGTAAGTGAAAACATGAATGGTTACTTACCTTGGCCCGTCGGGTCGAATCACCGGACGGAAGGCTAGCGTGGGCGCGGCGCTTGGGAGGCGTGTTATCCCACGCTGGTAGGGCCTCCTCGAAGCTGTGGAAGACGAGTCCCCTGCTGTCGCCTCGCTCCCGCCCTGGTCGCCCGCGTCCTCGCCGCCGCCGCCCCCGTCCTCGCCGCCCCCGTCCTCGCCTCCCCCGTCCTCGCCGCCCCCGTCCTCGCCACCGACCGGGGCAAACAGGCGTCTGGTAGAGCGAGTTCTACCCCGCATCTCCTCCAAAGTCTCCTCCTCCTCCAACGCCTCCTCCTCCTCCAAGGCCTCCTCCTCCTCCAACGCCTCCTCCTCCTCTCTCTGGTAGAGCGAGTGGACCTTTCTCACCGGTCTCTTCTGTCGTCGTCTACTTCCGCCCGGCATTTTGTCCTATGCCTGCAATGACAAACATTAAACCAATTAGCACAAATAATCGATAAGTATTTGTAAAGAGATGCAAAATGAACGAAACATAATTGCAAAGTAATAATAATCAGAACAATATAGTATTACATGAACTAGAAACCGAAGTCCTGGTCATCACTATCACCATTGTCATCACCTCCTCCACTGTCATCACAATCACTACTGTCGTCTTCACTATCAATATTATCGAAACCTAAGTCCTCATCATCTCCATTACTCTCCTCACCACCTCTATCGTCCTCAACATTTAGGTTGCGATGAGCCCTCCATCGCTCAAGCATCATTAGGTCCTTAGCATTTTGCACCACTTCACCCTCGTCCTCGTCATCATCGATGACGTTGTCTGCTTTCATGCTCATCAGCGAAAGAATGTCTATCTCCAAACGCCCTTCTAGCCCCTCAGGTTGATAGAACTCTCCGCTATCCGCCTTTGGGTCAAAGTTGTAGTCATCATCGATTGGGACAGGCGCTTTACCGCGTGGCGATACCGATTGCACAAGGTACCAACCCGTAAGCCTCTCGTCTTTTTGGCACGTCCATGGGAGATAATAAACTTGCCTGGCCTGCTGAGCCACAATATAGACATCGTCTCCACTATAGACGGAATCCTGTCGAATTTCGACTAGCCCAATGTCATCGGCTCTTCTCATGACATGAGGATCGAACCATTGGCATTTGAACACCACTGGCTTAAGAGCTTTGGGGCCCGGGAAGTCGAGCTGGTATATTTCTTCGACTATGCCATAATAGTCGAGATCATCGTTGCCGGGCGTACAAACTCCTGTGCACGTGGTCTTTCGGCCGGGCCGACTCTCCTCGTAGCTTCTCGTGCGAAAGCGATAGCCATTCACATCATAAACGGTGAATGCATTGACCCTCGTGCTGAAGCCACATGCAACCTGTCTCAATTCAGCACTCATTTCTCTATCTGTGCGTGCCTGCAAGGTGAGGCCACGTAGATCATTACATTACTCGCTCATACGAGCAACTCAAAGATGGAACGAGGTAAGTTGGATTGTACCTTTGTACACAACCACCCAATAAAATCGGGCCTGGCAGTTTTGAGGAAATGGTCTTCTTCTTGGTTGGTAGGAGGCGTATTCCTTTTCCAGAATTGCCTAATGAACTCCCTGAAAAAACAAGAGGTGAAAGGGGTTGGACCAATAGGTGGAGGATATTGACTACGTATGTAACAAGTTCTTTGAGAACTTACATTCGATAAGGAACCACTTCGTCAAGGTTCATCAACAGGTAGAGTGTGATGGTGCGAAACTCAGGTGGTTGCAATGTCTTAGGGGTACCTGTGCTGCCCCTTCCGAGTTGCCCTTTGAAAAGGCTCAGAGTCGATAAATTCTCGTCCTCGTTGTAACGAGGGAGTGGGTTCATGTTGGGAAGGTTCTCGGTATAGTACGTCTTTGTGAAGTTCGACACCTCCTCCACTCTTGCTGCCTCCGCCACAGAAGCCTCAATTTTGGCTTTATTCCTACACTTTTTTCGAAGAATCTTTTGACACCTCTCGATTGGATAGCACCAACGGGCCTGCACAGGACCCCCCAGCCGTGCCTCACGCGGTAGGTGTAGTATCAGATGCTGCATCGGCAGGAAGAAGCCGGGTGAAAAGATCATCTCCAACTTGCAGATCAGCAGAGGTGCAAGTTTCTCCAGGTCACGAATCACTTCCCGAGATAATTCCCTGGCACAAAGCTGGCGGAAGAAATAGCTCAACTCTGCCAGAACATGCCACACTGGCTCGGGGAGGTATCCACGGGTCATCGCAGGAAGGAGTCGCTCAATCCATATGTGGAAGTCATGACTCTTCATCCCCAAGACTTTGCCAGTCTTAGGGTTCACTCCCCTGCTCAGATTCGCCGCATACCCATCAGGGAACAATAACGTCTTCATCCACTCAAACACTTCCTTCCTGTCGGCCCTTTTCAGGATGTAATCGGCCGAGCCCCTTCTCCAAGTCTTGCCGGGCGCAGGGGTCTTCATCACTAGCTTTGGTCTGTCGCAGATCGCCTCCACATCCAGTCTAGCCTTAACGTTGTCCTTTGACTTCTGTTTTATGTCCATGAGTGTTCCCCAAAGTGCCTCGGCGATATTTTTTTCTGTGTGCATCACATCGATGTTGTGTGGAAGGAGGAGGTGCTTGAAGTAGGGGAGCCTAGTCAAGCCCGATATATGTGTCCACATGTGTTGTTGACCATATCCAATAAAGGCACCCTTGTCTTTGTCGATTTTGAGAGCCTCTAACTCGGCAAGGACCTGTTCACTGCTCATAATCTGAGGAATAGGGTCAGTGACTTCAAGACCTTTCGTGAAGTGTTGGGTGTCACGTCTCAATGCATGGTTCTCAGGCAGGAATTGACGATGTTTGTCAAACGAAGAGTACTTGCCACCCTTCTTCAGCCAGGTGAACATCACAGAATCCTTGCATACTGGGCAAGGGAACTTCCCGTGAACACACCACCCACAAAATATGCCATACGCCAGGAAGTCATGCATTGAATACTGATACCATACATGCATTGTGAAGTTCTTCTTTGTAGCTCGGTCGTACGTCCGTACCCCCTTTTCCCAAGCATGCTCCAATTCATCCCACAGTGGCTGCATGAACACACCCATATTGTTGCCCGGGTGTCCAAGTATTATCAGCGACAATAACACGTTCTTGGGTTCAAACATGACGCCGGGGGGAAGATTGAGGGGGATCACGAACACGGGCCAACAAGTGTACGGGGCCGCATGTGTTCCATACGGGTTGAACCCATCTGTTGCTATCGCTACGCGTACATTCCGAGCGTCCCTAGCTTTCTCAGGATACTGTTCGTCAAAGTACTGCCATGCCTCAGCATCCGCTGGGTGTACCATCTTGTCACTGTATCTTTTGCCATCCTTGTGCCATGTCATCTGCTTCGCCAACTCCTCTGTCATGAACATCCGTTGGAGCCTCGGTGTGAGTGGAAGGTACCGTACGACCATCTCGGGGATCTTAGACTGTTCCTTCTTGCCATCAATAACGTCCACCTCCACATACCTAGAGGCTTTGCACTTTGGACAGTGCGTTGCTGCCACTAGTTCAATGCCCCTAAATAGGACACACCCGTTACGGCAAGCATGGATCGACTCATATGGCATCTTAAGTGCACGGAGGAGCTTCACTGACTCATACGTGCTCTTCGGCAGCATGTGGTCATTCGGAAGCATTGTGCCGATCACTTTCAACATGAGATTGAAGCCGTCTCGGCTCAGGCTCAACTGTGACTTCAACCCTAGAAGACGTCCAATGGCATCCAGTTGGGACATTGTTGTCTTCTCATGAAGAGGCTTCTGTGCCGAAGACATCATTTCATAGAACGCCTTTGCGGTTTCCTCTGGATCCTCCTCCACCAATCCTTCATTGCCACGTGCCTCGTTATAGTCTACCACCATGTCGACCACCCCGGCATCTCCATCAATCTCCTCGAGGCATGCTCTAACCTCCTCCTCTCTAACATTCGCTTTCGCTTCACCATGGAAGATCCACCTCTCGTAGTTTTCCACAAATCCATGCTTCACAAGATCTTTGTATACCTCCCTCTCTACTTTTCTTTTTGGTTCTTACAGTCTTTGCAGGGACACAGCGTCCGATCGGACCCATGAGCAGCCGGGCCAAATGCTTGCTGCAGGAACTGATTGGTCCCGTGAACCCATTCAGCGCTCTTCCTCTTTTCTGTCCAGCCTGTGTACATCCACTCACGGCCAGCCATCTTCTGTCATACGCCAATGTATGTGAGTAATAAAACCAGCATTTGCATGTACAAGGCGTTCCTACCATCTAATAGGTGAAGGATAGGTCCTAATCCCACCCGAGGATGCGTAGATGAGGTTAGCTTCCATGCTCCGCTCCCGACCGAGACGGAATTTCGGCAGCACCTCCCCGCTGTTCTCCCGATACACGTCCCGGTTTGGGGAGAGTGTGTATCCGGAGAACAACGGGGAGGTGCTGCTGAAACTCCAGCTCGGACGGGGGCGGAACATGGAAGCTAACCCATCTACGCATCCGCGGGCAGTCCAAGAAACGTGGACAATCCGAAAGAGATACCGTCGCAGATATGCACTGACCAGCATACCAACGACCGCGTATCCCTTTCGGACGGGAGACGCCTAACTCGGTTACGCGACCTAAGTACGACAATGGGTAAGGAAAGGAGGTGATTTATACCTCGGGTGGCGATGGCGAGAGGCTAGCGGGGCAGTGGCAACGAAGCCGATGAGGGTGGCCGAGTCCCTCCCACAGGTCCTGCAAAAAAAGACAATAGATTAGAATCAATTGAAAATTTTGGCAGCACCTCCCCTGCACGGGGAGGTTTTCCAAAACCTGCAAGAAAAGACGACACGAAGGCCGGCGTCCACATTTCTCGGCACGAAGGCCTATACATCCACAATTGTGGCACGAAGGCCGACAATGACATAAACGGCACGATAGCCGACAATCTTGTGCTATACCTTATCCTCCGGCGATCGAGGGGCACGGACGATGGTGTCAACCGACGGCGTGGACGGCGGTGACCCTCTCCTCCTCCTCCCTTCTCCTTCCTCTCCTCCTCCTTCTCCGTTCTCCGTCCTCTCCTTCTCCTCCCTTGCCTTCTTCCTCCTCCTTCCTCCTCCTCCCCTTCTCTTCTTCCTCCCCTCCTCTTCCTCCTCCCCTTCTCTTCTTCCTCCCCTTCTTTCTCCTCCTCCCTCCCCTTCTTTTTCCTCCTCCCTCCTCCGTACACCCGCCGGCCGGTGCTGCCCCGGCAGATCGGGCACGGCGGAAGCACGGCAGGGCCCTGCAGGGGCGGCGCGGGCCGGGGCGGCGCTGGAGGGGGCGGGGCTGGCTGGGGCGGCGCGCGCTGGTGGGGGCGGGGCGGGGGCGGCGTGTGGGCGCGCGGCCGCTGGCGGCGGCGGCCGGCGGCGCGCGCGAAGGGGCGGGGCGGGCCTGGAGGGGGCGGGGCGGGTAGGCGCGGGAGAGGGGCGGGCCGGGGCGGAGAGGGCCGGGTGGGCTAGGGGCGGCGGCGGCGGCGGCGGCCGGCGGCGAGCTCGGGCGGGTCTGGGCGCGGGGCTGGGGGCGCGGGCGGGGCGATTGGCTCGGTCGACTGGGCCTTTGGCCCAGTATTATTTAAGCAAACCATAGCCTTTGCCGACTGCCAAAGAAGGCAGTCGGCAAAGAATTTTTTTTGATTTTTTCACTTCAAAAAAAACCTGAATACCTCTTTGCCGGCTGCCCTGTATTTAGGCAGTCGGCAAAGATTTTTTAAAAAAAATTAAAATGCTTTCCCTCCGGTGCAGAAACCCTAGGGGCCCTTCTTTGCCGACTGCCTTTATTGGCAGTCGGCAAAGGCGCCCTTTGCCGATTGCTGCGCTGACAGCCGGCAAAGGGGCCCTTTGCCGGCTGCCACAAAAGGCAGTCGGCAAAGATTTTTTTTTAAGGTTTTGATTTCAAACTTTTTTTTATAGAACAAGTATATTATTTATAATTACATGTAGCAATGTCGGCATTTTTGAAAAAAATTTGCTATATTTCTTTCATTTTTTTCTTTTCCTTGTATTTTTCCCGCATATCCAAGTTTGAACTGCATGTGCATGAAATAATGAAACAGAGGCATTCGAAATATGCTATTCATTTTCGAGAGTGTATTTTGAGGCCGTGCCCAGAGGGTCACCCAAAAGTTTGAAGTCCTTCTCCACGGAACAGGACTTTCCAGGCGGGGTAGAGGTGTTTTTTATTATAAAAAATGCAAACGAATTCAAAAAATCATGAATTTTGTCGAGGTGTCAGGTTATCCCATGCGGAGTCTATGAAAAAAAATTCAAAAAGTTTGGAGCAAGTTGCGGCGTGGGATGTTAGAAACCCTGACATCTCTGCATGTGATCGCATATGATCACATGTGAAGATGTCTGGGTTTTGGACATTCGACGCCGCAACGTGCTCCAAACTTTTTTAAATTTTTATCATAGCGTTCACATGCGATAACATAACACCTCGTCAAGTTTCGTGATTTTTCGACTTTGTTTTGATTTAATATAATTAAAACACACTTCTACCGCACGTGGACGGTCATGTTTCGTGGACAAGACTTTCAAACTTTTGGGTGACTTTATGGACACGGCCTCAAAATAAACTCTCCAACATGAATATCATTTTTTGAATGGCTACATTTCATTATTTTATGCACCTGCAGTTCAATTCTGCACTGTGCGAAAAAATTCAAGTAAATAAAAAAATGAACGAAATATAGTAAACTTTTGTAAAAAGGCTCTAAATTTGAACATGTACTCTTAAACAATATATATGGGTCAAAAAAAAGTTTGAAACCAAAATTAAAAAAAAAATTAATACTTTGCCGACTGCCAGCTGGGGCACTCGGCAAAGGGCCTCTTTGCCGACTGCCGCTGATATGGCAGTCGGCAAAGAGGCCTTCTTTGCCGACTGCCAAACGGCGTGACTGTCGGCAAAGAAGACGGAGACGGACGCCATCACGCCGCTTGCAAGGTATGCCGACTGCTTCCCTTCGCCGACTGCCGGGAGCAAGCTGGCAGTCGGCAAAGACTGTCTTTGCCGACTGCCTTTCTTTGCCAGCTGCTCGGACTGCCTTTCTTTGCCAACTGTTTTGACTTCTGCAGTCGGCAAAGGTAGTCTTTGCCGACTGCCCTAGATATGGCAGTCGGCAAAGATGCTGGCAGGCGGCAAAGACCCTGTTTCCCGTAGTGACAGGTAATTTTTTTTTCTAGATCTTCTATTTATGCATTATCAATAAACATATTTATAAATAGTTGTCTGTCGATAAGAGCTAACAAGTGCCATGCTGTTATCTAAATGCAAAAAGGTACTCATTTTCCTTCCATCTAGCTTGTCTCAATCATCAAGACCTGATTGTCGAATAAAAATGTATGCCTTTGCATGCCCCATGTTGAATAAAAATTCGGAACTCTGTAACGAACGTGTCCTGGTATGTATTTGATTTTTTTAATATTTTTGACGTTTCTTGACGACCGACAACTGTCATAGTTGCTCGACCTCTGAGAACTGTCAGGAATGATGAAATCATTGTTGTGATTCATCGAGAAGTTCGTTAAGTGCACAGAAACACATTTTTTTATCTCGCAAAGGCACCTGAACATTTTGTAGTCATTCATCCTGAAATGTATGTTTTAAAACTTTTTTGTGCTATAGAAAAGAAATATTTGTGGAGCTGAATAAAGCAGACAGAAACATTTGAAAATGGCAAGATGAAAATAGTGTACCTGAGATCATATGATGTTTACTCTCATTTAGACATCCAAATTTCGACTTGTAATGCAAAATGAGACAACTGAGTAAGCCAGCCTGTCCAGTCAATATGATAACCACTGCATACAGACTAACATGAATGGCTTATTATCCCATGTAATGAGTTTGATGATCCAATTAGGCATTGTTATTCAGAAAAATTATTGCTTGAAAAATCGAATTTACCTTTCAGCGTAACTACTGTCTGGTTCAATTCTTACAAATGAGGCACTTCGAACTTATCAGGAAAGGGGGCATTTCTGCTCCTATCTTCATTACTATTGTAAGACTTTGGTTCCTGTTCTTTTTTTCATTTGACCATACACACATGGAAAGAAAACTATGATGTTATTGTGATATAATTCTCATGTTACCTGCATGAGAGACCTAGGGAAACATAGGGAAATTTTCGGTAGTCACTTGGTAGGTCCTGATAATATTTTAGTAGCTTGGCCCAGCAGTTGAAGGCAGCCAGGCACTTTACTATTCTTCTTGAGTAGCTTGGCATATATTGTGATTTGGAAAATATGAGATAATTGATGCCTTGAAATGTTCCTTTGGTTTACTTATTTTTATCTCTTTAACTTTTTAGGTGTTTATTCAGTCTATTTTATAGCCATGTTGGTATATAATGGATAACCAAATTGTTCAATCTCTTCCACACTGATAAATTTTGTAGTCAGTTGCTGGTGGGGATAGTGATGCTGAGCTATGCTTATTTCTGTTTTTATAGAGAAGACCACAGTCGAGCATGCGCAAGTGATCTCATGGCAAAAACTGAATTGATGTATTTCGCTTTTCTCACTATGTTCATTTTGAGCAAGGTCAATGCAGATATCTTACTAACCATGCAACATGCATATACCTTTTTTTTCCCCTGCGAACAGTATATACCTTGGTTGTTGTTGTCAGCTGAAAAAGAGGTGAGCCAATGCAGTGGCCATACACACTAATGCCATGAGATGGGTTGCAGAGCTGAATCGTCCTTGAGCTGTATTTTGTGTCCTAGAGCACAGTGTGAACTCACTGAGAAATGGCAAAGGCGAGGCGCTGATCCGCGACATCGCTGGCAACCTCAGGGAGCTTCGGAAGATGGGGATCGGTTGGAAGGAGTAGGATTATTTGCTGGAGAAGTGGAGATGGTGGTAACTGGACTGCTGTAGCAGAGTGAATGCAATGTTTCAGTCAGCTGATGCTCTCCCACTCCCATCAACTGAATTGAAACTTTTGAATTCTACTGAATCACTGATCCCGTGGTGCTATTATTGGTTAGTATTGTATGGATTATTTATTTATCCTTGGTCTGAGCTAACTGATGGCTGTCAATTTTTGTAGGGTGTAAATAATGATAATGACCTGATTGTAGCGAACACATGAATATGTGCATGCGTTTGCTGTCATCTTGTTATGGTTCAGGTTGTAGGTATAGAAGTGTGCTGAGCATTCTGTCCGAAGTCATATGAATTGCATTGCAAAGTTTTAGATTAAATGACACTTTAATGTCAATATTTAATTTCACATTATTTTTGTCTTATTATGCGATCCATGTATTTTTTTTACAGAAGTTTAGTTGTCCCGTAGCAACACACGGGTACGCTACCTAGTCAGTGTTTATTTTGCAGCTCTGGCATAATATTTTCTCTCACAACAAATCAGCATCAGCTAAAATCAGTTCAGCTTATCAGCTCCAGCGAACATAGCCTACGTTGAACAATTTTTGTGTGATGAACAATTTTTATATGATGAACAATTTTTTGTCCTAGGCTCTAAATAGTATTCAGCGCCCACCACACAATCTACTACTTTTATTCCAGCCAGACATAACACTGCAAGAGACTAGCAATTACAGTGCCCATTTACTACCAGTCTTTTTTACGCATGGATGCTACTTTGAAACCAAAGCCAAAATCCGTTAGATGTGCGTTGATTTAGGTGGGACCCCTAGTGTGCATGTGAATAATGAAGGCAGGGTGTCGAGAGTAAGTACAAGACGACAACTTTTACTCCAATTAACTATTGCATGCAGGAGCAATCAGTGTTGCATGGCCTTTTCAAAAAAAAGTTGCATATAACGGTGACCCAAACATATAAATTCGAATTCATGAGAGTAAGTCCGGAGAATGTCTTTTTTTAATTACTAGCAATATCATTTGAGTCCAGGGCAGAGCCAGGGAAGGAAGCTCTACTAGGAGTCCGATGGATGGAAGAGCCGACGGGAGAGCCGGTAAAGTTCCTTGTAACCTTCTATTATCATTCTCAATTCAGTATTTACTTTAAGTACTTACTTTCAGTATTTACTATTTGAGAATTACTTTACTGCATTTACTCAAGTCTTGTTGATATCCAAGCTCCTTGATCTATTTGTAATAAGTAATTGATTGTCTTAGAGTTACGTGCAACAGTTATTAATTGCTTGTTGCCCGGTTAAGGTGTCTTTATCATTGAGCTCAAGTAGACATAGTAAGTTAGTAGATTAAGCGAGGTGTTTAGCCTATTTCTTACCTTAAAGTGCGGCTAGGCCTACGGATAGTTGTGGCACGTCTTAAGTGGTGATAGCCCTAAGATCTCTGGATTCCACCACGTTTGGCCCAATTTTTAAATTGTAAGACTATAGAGCGTGATCCTCCCATTCTGTTGAACTGGGTGCTAGCGTGTCTCTTTGCTAATTAGTACATACATTCTAAGACTTGTTACTGCATGTGATCTTTATTGCTAGAGTTATCCTAAAATTCTACCTTACTTATCCTTCAATTATTTATCCTCACTAAGGTTTATTACATTTATCCTATCTAGACATTCAATTACCAAATCCTAGGAATCACAAGCACCCGCCTTCCTTTGGGATTAATATAAAGTCGACACCTGGTACTTCCAAGCGAAGTGCTACACGATAGTTCTATGCGCTTGCTAGATTTTGTTTACTCTTTTGTGATGGCATTAGCAACTACCAACACATGGGTACCCCCGTGGCAGGCTATTGGTCGTAAAAAACCAACAACCGTCCCTGTGAAGAATGGTGTCTCGAGAGAAAATTAGCATCCGTTCCGCGATACTCTGATGTAAGTGTTAATATACTTATGTTTACGCTATATAAACATTGGTTTTGATACATCTCCGAAGAGCCAACAGTAAGAAAGAAGAAGAAGAATCAAAGGAGGAAGAACAAGACTAAGTAGCCACAAGAATCAGCCAAGGTGATCAACACAGTCTGAAAAAAATATGACCACTTCCTCACTTCACTGTACCTCACCAAGAAAGAAGATCCAGGTGTAGATACGATTGAGTGCACAATTGAGCAAAACACCCAAGACCTTCTGTGACACTAGGTCAAGCGTCAACATAATGGCCAAGGTAACATACGAATAATTATTTAGTAAAAAACCCTTGTGCCCCGCCTATGTGCAGCTGCAAATGGTAGACCAAACATTCTAGTTCCCGAAGGGTATAGCAAAGGACGTCACGGTAAAGATAAAAGCCAACTTCATAGTCCTGGATATGGGGAAAGAGAATACGATCCACCCCATTGTGTTTGGAAGACCATTCCTTCACACCACCATTGCAATCATCTACAAAGGATCTGGACAAGTCGACTTAAAGTTTCCTAGGGAAAAGGTATGCTATTATTTCAATAGTTATACAACTTATGAACAACTGAAGAACCACTCCAGGAGGAGACATTGGTCAAACAAGAAGAATCAAGTTCCCAAAGATGGATGGGAAGATTATGAAGGAGAAGTTGTGAGGAGTGAACCCACTTCGACAAAAAACAAGTCTCAAGAACGAGCAAGTGTGGAAGGAGAAGATGACATCACCAGAATCACCAAAAGTGCAACCATCAAGGCCACTATCCCTGAGATTTTTGAGATGCACCCGCCGAGTAAGTCTCTCCATCTGAGTCCTGTCTGGAAGACTTAGAAACTCCGAACCCTTGTCGAAAGGTAACATCAGTAGTTATCCATATTTACTTTCCAGCATTGCATGAATTATTTTGACTTAGCATATTTCCTTTCCAACATTTGTGTAATTAATTATTGCTGCATCTCCATTAGAAAAGAAAATAAAAATCTCATTCATCATTGCATCATTTTCAGTTTAGCATATCAACTTTTCTGCATTAGCACTTTGCACCTAGAAAATAAAATAAAAATATTTATTGCATCATCATAAAAACTGAAGCCCCATGTGAGTATTTACGGTGTGTAAAAGCCCGCGAGAATATTCACCGTGGTTCAACACAATGCCGAAAGAATACACATTATTCAAGAGAGGAAGAACAAGTCAAGAAAGATGAACCTGATGAATCAAAGTCAAATCCAAAACCTAGACAGGTTTGGCCGATGAAGGAAGTGTCACCATCAAGGTCTGAGGCACCTGAACAATGAACCTAACAAGGAGAAGCCTGGTTCGAAGGACTTAAAACACCGAACCCTCGCGATGCATTAATTTCTAACCTCCATACTGACAACCTTGTCATGTGTAACAAGAATGCTCATTGTGGTGTCAATCAAATAAAATTTGGAATAACTAAGTTTTAATCTTTTCATTAATAAAATTTTCTTCAAATAAAAATATTTGGTAAGATCATGTTTTCTGGCAGAGTATCTTTTTGGTATTCTTGGCCGCTAACCTTTTTAGGTGAAGATTAAGAGGACAAATGGTTACAGAAAAATATTGTAAATACTTGTAAAACTAAATAAATCAAGAACCAGCTTGGGAGACACACCTCCATTATCCGGGTAATTATCTCTTTACTTTGTTTTACTGAATCATTTCTGGCAACAAGGTAAACGCTAAAAAAATTGTATATTAGTTTGCTTTAAATAATGTTTAGATTAGTAAAAAGGGAGTTTTTCTATATTAGAAAAGAAGAAGATTCGTACATGAAAGTTCTTATGATGAAAAAGATAAATAGCTGCTCCGCTAAATGTTTCTCGAGTACTTTTTATACAGCTTGATATTTCTCTAAGTATAGATAACTTGGCTCATATCTAAATTGTTGTGATATAAGACATAGTAAGATAGGAGCTGCTATAATATCATTCCAACCTTTGTATGACTATTGGAATTTTATTCTAAAAAATGATAAAAAAAGCTTATTGTTCCCCAATGGTGATAATTCCTACTAGAGCCATATATGTGTTTTTACATTATTTAAACTTTCAACATACACTTCTTGCTTTGTATTATGCGTTAGTTCTACTCGCAGGAACACAAAAAAAGAAAAAAAGGAGAAAAGCTTAATCGTGTTTAATCCACGCTTACTCAGTGTAGGCGCCTAGCGCTTTTTTGAACCTTGCTTAGTATTAATATAATTATTCTTTACAAACGATAAAGTTGTTGCACAAGTCAATATGGTACAAATGATCATTGGGTGTAATATTCAAGATGCCTATATATTATTTTTAGCACTCAACTCAAATTTAAATTTCCTAACACCTGCCCATTGAAATTTCTTGAATCATGGATGTTGTACCCATAACTTCTGATGCGTATCACCATCCTATCGGTCCTTTTCACAAAGCACCAGCAATCAGATTGTTTGTAA
Source organism: Eremochloa ophiuroides (assembly GCA_038502445.1). NCBI lineage: Eukaryota > Viridiplantae > Streptophyta > Magnoliopsida > Poales > Poaceae > Eremochloa > Eremochloa ophiuroides. The sequence goes on along the minus strand of JAHLJS010000003.1, from coordinate 69,745,951 downwards.
TACCTAAGATTAATTTTAAGATATCCATTTCCATCATTTAATAGCTTCAATGACTTTGGTCTCACAACGTCCATCTACCCTCTCTTATCCCATTAAAGATCTGATCACTATCGGTCTTAGAGCCTCCGCCAACAATAAACAAAACATCTTCAATTTAAGGTATTCCAAGCCAGTCCCACCAAAACCTTCCATCATGTGGAGGCCATCCTCAAACCAAATGCCACCGGTGTTATGCCTCACATCAAGGAGCTTGAGTAACTTGACTTGACATCGAAGTGTTATCCTGACTCTTGGAGGTGCTGTTCCTAGTACCTCAGTTCTTGTGTGTTACACTGCTCATGGGCATTATTGACCATGATGTATTCAAAACATTATTCGAGATGTCGATGAACTTCTCTTGTTAGTATTACTATAGTTATTATTTTCAAAAGTTAAAGTTGTTGCACAAGTCAACATGCTTCAAGTGATAATTGGGTTTAATATTCAAAATGCCTATCTATGATTTTTAGCACTCAACTTAAATTTAATTTTTCCAAACACCTGCCCTTATTGACATTTGTTGAACCATGGATGTTGTACCCATAACTACTCATGCGTACCAGCATCCTATATGTCATTTTCACATAGCACCAGCAATCAGAATGTTTGTAACACCTATGATTAATTTCGAGACATCCATTTCCATCCCTATTGGTCACTAGGTCAATGATAGGAACGACCTTGTCATAATTCATGTTCAAGTGGCTAACAAGAACATCCCCATTAATGAGCTTCAATGACTTTGGTCTCTCAACGTTCATCTATCATCTGCCAACAAGAACATCCCCATTCAATGACTTTGGTCTCACAATGTTCATCTGCCATCTCATATCCCATTAAAGATCTGATCACTATCGGTCTTCAAGCCTGTGCCAACAATAAACTACAACATATTCTAGCTAAGTTGTTCAAACCCAGTCCCATGCACGAAAAACCTTCCATCATGTGGAGGCCCTCCTCACACCAGATGCCACCGGTGTTATGCCTCACATCGAGGAGCTTGATTAACTTTTATTTGACATCGAGGTGTTATCCTGACTCTTGGAGGTGCTCTGTCTAGTATCTAAGTTCTTGTGTGTTAAGCTGCTAATGGGTATCATTGACCATGATGTATTCCAAACCTTATTCGAAGATGTAGGTGAACTGCTCTTGTTAGTATTACTATAATTATTCTTTACAAAAGATAAAGTTATTGCACAAGTCAATGTGGTACAATTGATCATTGGGTGTCATGTTCAAGATGCCTATCTATGATTTTTTAGCACTCAACTCAAATTTAAATTTCAAAATGCCTGCCCTTATTGACATTTCTTGAATCATGGATGCTGTACCCATAACTACTGGTGTTACCACCTTCCTGTAGGTCCTTTTCACATAGCACAGTAATCCGATTGTTTGTAACACCTATGATTAAATTAAATTAAATCATTACCAATTTTAATCCTTTATATCCCACTGGTGCTAGTAAATAAGCGCCACCATTTTCGTTGTGTATGTTTTGATCAAGTTTTTGAAAATGTTTTACATCGAAGTTCAAAGCATCCAAAAAATATATCATGTACCCCTCTTGTAGGTTCAGGTCTATGTCTGCCCATTTGTCGCATGGAGAAGTGGAACAACATTGATTATGTGGTTCTGTTGGAATAGCCTTCTGCAAAGTACTAAGCAGCGGTGCCATCATGGTGTTGCACCAGTCATAGTCAATATTTTACAGATGTCGTTTGGTAGTACAACTCAGGTTGGCTATCTTTTGTTTTTTGTCACTCAAGCCAAATCCAATTTGACAACTAGCCCGGGCATCCTAGTAAATTGCATCCGACCTATCATTTTTCCACCATAGTACCTAGGATTTATCGAATACAAAATCAAAATTTTGATCTATAATCGGGTAAATAAATTATAGAATTTACGCTATATTCTGTATTTCAGTACTAAATAACCTGATAAGTCTTAAATTCAAAGACTCTGTTCGCTTGAATTTATCAGCTAGCATCAGCTAGCCATTCAGGAGTGTTTTTCTTTCACAATAATCAGCCAGCCAGCCGTACAATTCAGCCAGCCGAATAGTGTTAAAGTTTAAGTTAGAAACTCATATAAATTATGTATAAAAGAAGCTTACAATACTAGACATTTGACCCCGTGTTGCCTCTTTTTCTTAATAAAAACGTGGAAGTGTTGCTGAAAAAAGGGTGTAAGTCAAAACAAGTCAACAAACAACTTAGTTGATGTTTTCTGCTACTTTAAATGAACCCTAGACCACTTGTGTTAAATCAACTAAGAGTTAAGCTAAGTAACTAAAGTAATTTATGTACATATATGATGATAGTGACCTAGAAGTCAAAGCCTTTAAAACAAGGTCAAACTCCAATTTGTGAAAAAGTCATTTTAAATAATTATTAAATACTCTGAAGGACTGGAAAGGCGACGGGGGTGTGTGATTGGGAGCCTCAAATTTCTTTCGAAATATTTGGACACTATCCCAAGTTCAACCCCAAGAAGCAAACACACACAGTAGAGTACTCCACGAGTCTTGTGACTGGGTATCTCCGGTGATGACCGAGAGACACAGTGGAATTCTCGACACACGGCCGAGCAGGCCGGAGAACCAAAAGAGTGGCCTGTAACACCCTAGGTGTTATGCTTGCATTAAGCCTACATTAGCATTGCATTAATTAACTTAATCAAAAGCATGTCGTGAGCATCATCATACTCTCATCATCACATGTGAATTAATTGTTTTCTGCTTATATTACTTTGTTTGTTAATACTTATTTGAATACTGTCTTATCACCTGAGGAGTTATACTTCCAAGAATAGCTACAAGTAATTTAAATAGTATTGGAGCAGAATTGGTTTTCAAATCAAAATGAGAAATTGAGTTGGATTAATATTGCAATTTTACCTTTTATGCTTAAATTGGCTTTGCCGAAGTAATTCAAAATTTATAAGGAATCTAACAAAACTTCTTTAAGAAAAGTTGTAGAGAATAATATTTGTAACAACTTTTATTTCTGGGTCAACTTTTGAAAACCACCAGAACCTATCCAAAATTTGAATTTAAATGGATTTGGATAAGAAATAAAAAGAAAAACTTTTCTTTTCCCATAACGGGCCGCCGCCTCCCATCTGGCCCACTGACCGAAGCCGGACCGAGCCCGCGCCAGGACCGCTAGCGCCCCGCCTGCCTGCGGCCGCCGTGCGGCATCCGTACACCGGTGGCGAGGGACGGTGGTGCACTCACCTAGCTCTGAAAGCCACCCCGACGCCCTTCTGTCGGCTCACTCCACCCACCTTGTCTGAGAACCAGTCAGCGAGAGAGAGGAAGAAAAGCGGAGCGCCGCCGTGCTGAGCTCACCGGAGCTCGCGTTCCGGCCACTGCAGCTCGTCGCCGATGCCTCCGTCTTCGCTAGAGCTTCCCCACGTTTACGCGCACCCCATACGCCCGCTGGTTCCCCGTGGTAAGCACCGAGTAGTTTGGGATTGCTCGTCGTAGTTCTCCGAGCGCCGCCGCGCGCGACCTCGCCATGGCCAGGGTTCTTCCCAGTCGCGTTCCCTGCTTCGTAAAGCCATTTCCTTCGTCTCTAGTTCTCTTGTTGGCGCCGAGCTAGCTGGTTAGGCACGCGAGGCCTTAGCTTCGTCGGAACGGCTCCTCACCGTGGCTCAATTCGCCACCGTGCCGCCATGCACGCGTAGGAAGGTCACCGAGCGTTTCTCGGTTCGATTGCTCACTAGGATAGCGTCGTAAGTTCACCAGGGAGCCATGCATGCGCTTGTTTAGGACAGATATGGCGGGGGTTAGCCAGTCGGCGTTACACCGCGCCGCCGCTCCGCCATGCGCGCTGGCGAGCTCACCCCAGAGCACCGCTGGACTTTAGAGAGAAGATCGCCAAGTTCATTGTGTCGCAGATCATCGGCATGGTGAGTTTTATTGTGCAAATAAACAGTGATGTCCAAGATGTTTAGCTGCTGGATGTTTGGAGCTGTGCCTGTGAGCATGAGTTGGAACTGTTAGAATTGGTGCGATGAACAGCTAGTGAGCATTTATCTTGGAACTGCGTTGAACAATTTTTGTGTGATGAACAATTTTTGTATGATGAACAATTTTTTGTCCTGGACCCTAAATAGTATTCAGCTTCCACCACACAACCTACTACTTTTATTCCAGCCAGACATAACACTGCAAGAGACTAGCAATTACAGTGCCCATTTACTACCAGTCTTTTTTACGCATGGATGCTACTTTGAAACCAAAGCCAAAATCCGTTAGATGTGCGTTGATTTAGGTGGGACCCCTAGTGTGCATGTGAATAATGAAGGCAGGGTGTCGAGAGTAAGTACAAGACGACAACTTTTACTCCAATTAACTATTGCAAGCAGGAGCAATCAGTGTTGCATGGCCTTTTCAAAAAAAGTTGCATATAACGGTGACCCAAACATATAAATTTGAATTCATGAGAGTAAATCCGGAGGGTGTCTTTTTTTAGTTACTAGTAATATCATTTGAGTCCAGGGCAGAGCCAGGGAAGGAAGCACTACTAGGAGTCTGACAGATGGAAGAGCCGACGGGAGAGCCGGTAAAGTTCTTGTAACCTTCTATTATCTTTCTCAGTTCAATATTTACTTTAATTACTTACTTTTATTATTTACTATTTGAGCATTACTTTACTGCATTTACTCAAGTCTTGTTGATATCCAAGCTCCTTGATCTATTTATAATAAGTAATTGATTATCTTAGAGTTAGCGTGCAACGGTTAGTAATTGCTTGTTCCCGGTTAAGGTGTCTTTATCTTTGAGCTCAGGTAGACATAGTAAGTTAGTAGATTAAGCGAGGTGTTTAGGCTATTTCTTACCTTCAAGTGCGGCTAGGCCTACGGATAGTTGTGGTAGGTCTTAGGTGGTGACAGCCATAAGATCTCTGGATTCCACCACGTTCGGCCTAGTTTTTTAATCGTAAGACTATAGAGCGTGATTCTCCCATTCTGTTGAGCTAGGTGCTAGCGTGTCTCTTGCTAATTAGTACATACACACTAAGACTGGTTACTACCTGTGATCTTTATTGCTAGAGTTATCCTAAAGTTCTACCTTAGTTATCCTTCAATTATTTATCCCCACTAAGGTTTATCACATTTATCCTATCTAGACATTCAATTATCAAATCCTAGGAATCACAACCACCCGTCTTCCTTTGGGATTAATATAAATTCGACACCTGGTACTCCCAAGCGAAGTGCTACACGATAGTTCTATGTGCTTGCAGAATCCCATTTTCAATCCTATAGAATCATCACCACATACTTCTAGCATAGGGATGGACAACCCCGTTGATTACGTTAAGAAGTATCAATAAACATTTCTAGCACCATTGATAAGGATAAATTTTGTTTACTCTTTTGTGATGGCATTAGCAACTACCAACACCTGGGTACCCCCATGGTAGGCTATCGGTTGTAAAACACCAACAACCGTCCTGTGAAGAATGGTGTCTCGAGAGAAAATTAGCATCCGTTCCACGATACTCTGATGTAAGTGTTAATATACTTATGTTTACGCTATATAAATATTGGTTTTGATACTCTTCATTTTTATTTTTATATGTGTGGACTTCCCCGGCACACATGTGGTGAGCTAGGTTTTGTCTTTAAAACTGGGTGTGACATCCACAAATTTTGTACATCTCCGAAGTGCCAACAGTAAGAAAGAAGAAGAAGAAGAATCAAAGGAGGAAGAACAAGACTAAGTAGCCACAAGAATCAGCCAAGGTGATCAACACAGTTCGAATAAAATATGACCACTTCCTCACTTAACTGTACCTCATCCAGCTGTAGATACGATTGAGTGCACAATTGAGCAAAACACCCAAGACCTTCTGTGACACTGGGTAAAGCATCAACATAATTGGCAAGATAACGTACGAACAATTATTTAGTAAAAAACCCTTGTGCCCTGCCTATGTGCAGCTGCAAATGGTAGACCAAACATTCTAGTTCCCGAAGGGTATAGCAAAGGACGTCATGGTAAAGATAAAAGCCAACTTCATAGTCCTGGATATGGGGAAAGAGAATACGATCCACCCCATTGTGTTTGGAAGACCATTCCTCGACACCACCAATGCAATCATCTACGTAGGATCTAGACAAGTCAATTTAAAGTTTCCTAGGGGAAAGGTATGCTATTATTTCAATAGTTATACAACTTACGAACAACCGAAGAACCACTCCAGGAGGAGACGTAGGTCAAACAAGAAGAATCAAGTTCCCAAAGATGGATGGGAAGATTATGAAGGAGAAGTTGTGAGGAGTGAACCCACTTCGACAAAAAAAAAGTCTCAAGAACGAGCAAGTGTGGAAGGGGAAGATGACATCACCAGAATCACCAAAAGTGCAACCATCAAGGTCACTATCACTGAGATTTTTGAGATGCACCAGCCGAGTAAGTCTCTCCATCTGAGTTCTGTCCTGAAGACTTAGAAACTCCGAACCCTTGCCGAAAGGTAACATCAGTAGTTATCCATATTTACTTTCCAGCATTGCATGAATTATTTTCACTTAGCATATTTCCCTTCTAACATTTGTGTAATTAATTATTGCTGCATCTGCATTAGAAAAGAAAATAAAAATCTCATTCATCATTGCATCATTTTCAGTTTAGCATATCAACTTTTCTGCATTAGCACTTTGCACCTAGAAAGTAAAATAAAAATATTTATTGCATCATCATAAAAACTGAAGCCCCATGTGAGTATTTACGGTGTGTAAAAGCCCGCGAGAATATTCACCGTGGCGGCATCAAAATAAAAATAAATATCATGCATCTAGAATTAGTTGTTTGTATTTCATATTACGTTGTCTAGCATTAAGCATGTATTTAAAAATTTGAAAAAAAAATATGTGGACACATGAAGGTCCACGCATTTGAGAACAATCCACAAAAATATGTGCACATGAAGGTCAATGACAACTAATATCCAAACGGCTGATGGCTAACCCTTTATCCTAATCTATTCCACAAGTTTTGGTGTTCTTGTTGGTAAGCTTTGCAGGATGTTACATGATTAAGAGCTAGTCCACCCAGACGCCTACTAGCTGATGGCAAGGCTGCTCCATGAAGCCTCACTCAACTTCAACATTTCTACCACAACAACATCTAGCTTAGGGAAAGAGCAGCTTAGGGAAAGAGCATCCTCTGCGTATCTAGCTACCTATTTATTTCTTGCATGATTTTTTGATTGTGCTATAAAATCAGAAAGAGTAAAACAAAATAATTTTTTTCTTAGTTACATTAGAGTGTGTCTAGTTTTCTTCAAGTATGATTTTAGGAGCTAAATAAAATGGACTCTAAAGGTAAACTCTTGAAATCGAAATGATGAATGGTTGCTTGTCATAATTTCTATTAAGCTCCTAGTTTTGGACCACGAATTCTCCCAAGTTTTGGATAAAATTGTTGTGATATAAAAATTCACTTTGAACTTGAAACTCGTGGGTAGCGTATGTTTGATCTAGGTCTTGGTGATTGATTGATACAATTTGAGAAAGTCTGAGCTACTATTTATCTTGTTCCAGGTGATACTTAAGTTCTGGAGATTAATCTTTTGAATATGAAAACCTTACATGATGAGTTGCTTGTATGACAAAGTTGAATTCCTATCAAAGCGTGATGCTGGTTTTTGCAACCGCCTCAGATCATAGGTCACAGTTAATTGTGGCCTTTACCGAGGAGTTGTGTGCCCGCCTCGGTAAATCGGAATAAAAAACATAAAAATAAAATCCATGGATAGGCCCACCAAGCCCATCCACGGGCCCGGCAAGCCTATCCATGGAGCTGGACTGCCGCAGGGAAGCGGCATCCGCCACCGCCACCCGTCCGTCGCCGCTGTCGCAGATCTGAGAGAGAGGTCATCCGTCATCACCGCCTATCCATCTCCATTGCAGATCAGAGAGAGAGAGAGAGAGAGAGAGAGAGAGAGAGAGGCGAAGGGCCTCCGTGGGGACGCCGTGCTGTCGCTGGGGGGCCATGCCGCCGTAGCAGGGAGGCTACGCTGCCACTGGGAGCCTGCGCTGCTGTAGGGAGGCCGCACAGCCATAGGGAGTCCGCGCCGCCATCAGGGGTCCCGCGCCGCTGCAGGGAGGCCGTGTCGCCGCTGGGTTACGCTACTCTCCAGGCACGCCGGCCACAAGGGTACACGCTACTCTCGAGAGCACAGTACTCCTCTAGTCTCCAGGCACGCCGGCCACGAGGGTACACGCTACTCTCGCCATCTCTCCACTCCCAGTGCGTGGTTGTCAGTTCCAACAGTAGAGCCACCGGTGTCAGAGGCTTCCCGTAGTATGTGGCTAGTTGCAAAGTCTTGATCACAGCAGGCCTGACAACGAACGGTCCCTAATATTTTTCCATTAGAAACCATGCATTGGGACTCTAACCCAAGTACACTGGTAACTACTCGGTTTTCACATCCCTTTCCCGATGGCGACGAAAGCTGGGACTCTAACCCAAACAGTTGGCCAACCAAACGGGAAAACCCATCTCCGTCGATGACAGTGAACTAGCTAGGAACACTGCCAACCAACAAAGACATAACCAGTCCCATAAAGTGATTCATTTACTTTGTACCATCACAGTTGAAAATAGCATTTTTGCAAATCTAACCGTTAAGCATGACTAAGAATTTTTCAATACTTTTAAATAATCAGGTTTCCAGGTGTTTATAAGTGGTCAAGGCTAGTAATATATCAATTGGTTGTCAATCAACTTCTATTAACCTAATGCAATTGATTAACTCAAGTGATAAACATTTGAAATAACAACAGGGTGCAAATGCACCGGGGCTTGCCTTGGATAGTGTAAAGAGTCGGGTCTGGGTCGGTGCCACAAATATCAAAGCCTTGCAAAATTTCCAGAGCAACTTCCTCAGCTGTACCCTCAGATTTCACCTCTGGGTTCTCGGTCACTACACGTATGCAATAATGACGGTATGAATGCGATGCAATAATGCAGAATTGAAAATCATTAAACAGCAATATATAAACTGGTACACAACTATTCTAAATATACAAAACATAATATATATCTAGTCTAAGATGCCCTAGGTCATAATAATGTTTGACCTAGAATCATAAGCAATCCAAAATCACACCATTCAATATTTATCTCCAGTTCCCATTCCTTTTATTAATCAATTAAACCAACATATAATCAATAAATAATTAAACTATTTCTATTTTATGCCAAACTTCACCAACAGTTAGCTCTAGGCTTAAAATAGTACCAAATAAATTTTCATGATTTTTAGACTTACAGAGAATTAATCAAAATTACCTAAAGTTGCATTTAGCATTTAATTCACTGATTTTTAGCAACTGCAGAAAAGGTTCAACACTCACATTTAATATTTTTATTAAATACTACACCTTATAGAGAACATACAAAAATATTTTTATAATTTTTGGCACAATAGATTTATTCTACCAAAAAGATGAAATGACAGCACTATTCCTTCTAATTAATAAAGGAAAACCCTAGAAATTGCCTCTGAAAAAAAGAAAAAACTAAAACTCCTCAAGTCGGCCCAGTAAAGCGCGAGCCGGCCCAACTCGGTCCACGCGCGCGCTGTTGGCGGTCCTTAAAGCCTATTTCTTACCGCCAATATGTTACTAAAATAAATAATAGGTAGGGCTTTAAACTAACATTTCCACAAGTTTTGGTGTGTACTTGACTTGCAGATGTGACATATGGAAATGCACAAAAACCATAAAGAAAGCGCACATCCAAGAAACGTATTCAGCGAAGGCGCAATCCAAAAAAATAAGAAAGCCCACTTCAAACATTAAACTGGACCCATCCGTAACCACGGGGGAGGCCTAGGCCCAGGGAGCAACCGACCACCCGAAGGCGGTGGCCAGATGGCGCTCCCCAGGGACCGACCGCCCCCGGGGGCGGCCGGCCCCCTGGTGGGGCCTCACGGGCCCATCCTTCTCAGGCGGTGCGTAGGTCGGTTCCCTCAAGGCGGTTCCACCTGCTTCCATATTTGTTGGCGCCCGAACCGTCCTTCATAGACTATAAAAAGAGAGGGAGAGCTCCCCTCCAACATACACCATCATTTGGAGCCATTTACCTCACCTCTTACTTGTATTCTTTAGATTAGTTTTACTATTAGAGTAAGGCAAGAGCTAGAAAGGAGAGCTTGTATCCTTGGTAGAAGAAGGAACACCTCGGTATGAATACAATGCAGTTCTTTTCCAAGTTCAAGTTCTTATCTTATTTATATAGCAATGCATATGAACTAGAGTATAGTCTTGGACATGTTATGATCATGATATTTGAACTAGCATATAGTTTATGTGTTATGTTCTTGACATGTTCATCGTTGTTCTTCATCGTTCATCGACTTAGTATGAATAGAGGAAGAACTAGGGATGAGGTGACAGTTCATCGTGCTGTCATGGTTGCTCTTAGCCTAGCCTGTCACTCCGAAGGGGTGGGGTCCTAGGGGGTTAGGAGTTATCTCCAAGTACGCGAGCATGGTGCTCGGGTATGTGGAGATCGGCGAATATGCCGGTATCCCATGGGCAGAGGGGTAGGTGGGCAGGTGGTGACAGCCCTGTCCATCCCTAACACTTCCCCACGTTCGGATATTGGGTAGGAGTTCGTAAAGTCTCTATCGGCTAGCAGACTAGCTGCGGGGATCTCCCTGTCATCTCAGACTTAGTCCTGATACTAGACGTGCTAGTTAGATGTTTGCTAACAGTTCTTTGCATAGTTATATATGACCAATGCCTGCTCAATTAGATATATTCTTTTATTCTTTATTTCCCTTTTATCCTTGAGGTCGGCTCAGATGTGTGTCCACTATCTTTGAACTATGATTTACCCCTGCCTATGCTATGTCTACCTATGCATTCAATAAGTGATCATGTTTATGCCAAAGCTAGATGCATTCGTCCTGCCCTCCTACGGGAAATTATAAATACGATACCCCTCGGGTTGAAATGCTGCAATGATAGTTCTGTGCGCTTGCGGATTTATCTATACTGAGCTATCATGATTGGCATACCTAAGTACCATTACCTAAGGATTGTAATTCTTATTGCACCCCAAGGCACCGTGCCATAGTTTTGCATATCGTAAGTAATGACGGTTAGGAAGACCAATCCGGCACTTCTAACTGCTATTACCAGACTGCTTTACCTAGGCCGGCGCCATTAAGGGCCAAGGGTTACCTTTCTGAAGTAATGATGGTTGGGAATGTCAACTTACGTTTCTAATATCGCTACTAGGAATGGGTTTTTAGTCCATCTTTAGTAATGACGCTAAGAAACGCCAACACGCGCCAGCGCGCTCACTCTCTCTCGGACGCTGACAGCTGGGCCCCCGCTGTCAGCTCCTTCTTCTTCCTCGGCCGACGGCACGGCACGGTCCTCGCTGCCGGTGACTCCAGCGACGAGTCCGAGTGACCTAGTGCCTACCCTAGACCTCAACCGACACCCCTAAGCTCCTAGCCCTAGGCCTAAACGCCTCCGACGAGCCGGAGCTCATCCATGGCGGACGCGGCGGCGCGGCAACACGCGTTCCGGCCGGTGGGACACGGTAACGTTATGAACAAGTGTGCAGAAAGACTTGGGAGCTCACCACGAAGCTAGTAGGCGAGTCGGTTGATGGAGAGGTGTTGCGGTGAGGACGGCTTGGCGACGACGGCATGTGGCATGGTTCGGCAGTCGACGGCGAGGGCCTGTTCCGACGAACCTGGAGCGCAAAACCACACACCATCTACGGATCAGAACCATCGAGCTACCAAGAGCTCGAAACACCCCGTGGAAAGACTAGGCTCTCACCACAGTGACACGAACCCGACGACGAGATCCGCGGCGGCGCTCTGCACACCCGCGGTGACGGCGACGGCGTTCCAGAACCTTCGGGCTGCTACAGCTTGCACCAATGAGTGCAAACGAAGCACAGAGAACGGGCAAGAGTTTGGGAAGATGGAGAGTGCAGAGGTGGATGGAGCACGGCGAATTTGCCTTGGATCGAGATGAACTCGTCGGCGGTCGGCGGGGAGAAAATGCACAGAGGAGCTCTCGTCGCCTTTTAAACGGGCCGGAGACGAGGGGATAAGGTTGAGCGGTGTTCGGGCCCTCCCTCGACCGCACGACAATGCCTCGGCCCACCCACACAGGCCGGACGGCGCTCAGCGCCGGGCGCGGCACGCGCGTACGGCCGGAGAAGAAGAAGAGGGGGACCCTCCCCCCTCTAGCTATAGTGCTACAATTCTAGAGGTCAAACCCTATTCGATTTGATTCCGGTTGATCCAATCTGAAACTGAGGAAGTGGTAAAAACGAAAGTTGTAGGAAATTTCCAGTAGAACACTTTTGATTTTGACACCAAATTCAAATTTGGCTCAATTTGAAAAATATCAAAAAGGGGTAAATGTTGGATTTAAATTTCAAACTGTATTTTTGAAATTACTTTTAGAGTTTCTCAACAACTTGAAAAATGGTCAAAATAAAAGTTGTTCTAATCAGTGAGCTCTACAACTCTTATTAAGGAAGTTTGATCAGATTCTTAATATATTTGAAATTGAAGTTTTAAATTTAAATTTCAACATAGTAATTTAAGTTTAATTTGAATTTCTGTAACAGAACTTAAAAATATCCAAAAATGAAAGTTGTTCCATTTTGAAAACTCTACAACTTTCATGAAGACACTTTCATCAGATTCATTAAAGATTTTGAATTTGGGTTTAAAGTCAACTCTAGGGCTTAAATTGATTTCCTATTTATTTTAGTACTTGACTTTTGATTGAGTGTTTAACTACACAATCAACACTAAATGAAATCAAATCACTCTAAGAACCCTAAGCATAATCATATGCAGATGATTAATTTAAACATGATGACATGGCAGATTAATTAGCCAGTAATACCAGAGGTATTACAGCCTTCCCCCCTAAAAAGAAATCTTGTCCCGAGATTTGACATAAGACAAGACTTGAAACAAAGTAATGGAAAAGAAAATGTAACAAGTAAACTTAGTCTAAAATTGGACCATTCAACAACTAGAAGGGTTCTCATAATACATAACCAGGAGCTTTACATCTACAAAGTAGCAAAGAATTCGGGGAAGTTCTCGGCAAGGTAGTCTTCGGATTCCCAGGTAGCTTCATCTTCGGAATGGGCACTCCATTGGACCTTGTACCACCTAGTTGTGTTCCTTCGAGTGACATGATCCTTTATGTCCAGGACTCGAATAGGATACTCCGAGTACGTCAACTCAGGCTCAAGTTCCACTCCTTCCACATCAATGACCTGGTCAGGTACTCGAAGACACTTCTTGAGTTGTGACACATGGAATACATCGTGCACGTCTGAAAGATGCTCTGGCAACTGCAGCTTATAAGCTACCTTTCCCACGCGTTCTACGATCAGGAAGGGTCCAACATAACGCGGGGCTAACTTGCCTTTGACGCCAAATCGATTGACTCCTTTCATCGATGATACTTTCAGATACACGTAGTGTCCCACCTTGAATGCTAAGGGTCGACGCTTTTGATCGGCATAACTTTTCTGTCGAGACTGTGCCACTTTCAAATTCTCTTGTATCAGTCTAACCTTTTCTTCGGCTTCATTGACCAAATCAACACCGTAAAACCACCTTTCTCCAAGTTCAGACCAATTCAATGAAGTACGGCACCTACGACCGTAAACTGCCTCAAATGGAGCCATCTTGATGCTTTCTTGGTAACTGTTGTTGTACGAGAATTCTGCCAATGCCAAATACTCGTCCCACTTGTCAGGGTAATTGAGTGCATAAGCCCTCAACATATCTTCTACTACTTGATTGACCCTTTCCGTCTGTCCATCAGTCTGTGGGTGGTATGCCGTGCTATGCAGAAGTTTTGTACCTAAGGACTTGTGAAAGGCCTGCCAAAATTTGGAGATGAACTGGGTACCTCGATCGGAGATGATGGTCTTCAGCACACCATGCAACTTCATCAGGTGCTCTATATACAACTTCATGTATGTCGGTGCGCTGTAATCTTTCTTGACTGGTAGAAAATGAGCTTGCTTCGTGAGACGGTCCACAATAACCCAGATTGAATCAAAACCATTAGTTGTCTTGGGTAAGCCCACGATAAAATCCATGCTGATGTCCTCCCACTTCCACGCAGGAACAGGCAATGGTTGCAACTCTCCCCCAGGCTTCATATGCACAGCTTTCACCTTTTGACAAGTGTCACACCTCGCTACATACTGAGCGATCTCAATCTTCATTTTTGTCCACCAGAACTTTTACTTCAAATCCTGATACATCTTGTTGCTTCCAGGATGGAGAGAAAACCTTATCAAATGTGCTTCGTCAAGGATCTTTTGTCTCAACTCAGGCACCTTTGGAACTACCAGACGATCCTTGAACCACATGACACCTTTATCATCAATCCTGAAGCAATCGACCTTGCCGGCCTGGACCTTTTCCTTAACGTGCTTGATCCCTTTACTTTCCTTTTGAGAAGCAACGATTTGCTCACGGATAGGCGTTTCAATACTGATGTTTGCTAGACTACCTTGAGGGACTATCTCTATACCTAGCTTTTCCAACTCATAGCACAAGGATAAGTCATATGGTCTTACTGTTAAACAATTGCAGTGATGCTTCTGACTGAGTGCATCGGCGACCACATTTGCCTTGTCTGGATGATAGTGCACTTCAATATCATAGTATTTAATCAACTCAAGCCATCTTCTTTGTCTCATGTTCAACTCTTCTTGTGTAAAGATGTACTTCAGGCTCTTGTGATCCGTGTAGACATTGCAAGTACTGCCCAGCAAATAATGACGCCATATCTTCAAGGCATGTACCACAGCTGCTAACTCCAGGTCATGAGTAGGGTAATTCTCTTCATGACGCTTGAGCTGACGTGAAGCATATGCAATGACTCTACCTTCTTGCATCAAGACACAACCCAATCCAGTGCCAGAAGCATCACAGTACACATCAAATGGCTTCTCAAGATCAGGTTGAGCCAGAACTGGAGCAGTGGTCAACAACTTCTTCAAGGTCTGAAAAGCTGTATCACACTCAGGGGACCAGACAAATTTGACCTGATTCTTCAACAACCCAGTAATAGGCTTGGCTATTCTTGAGAAATCCAGAATAAACCGACGGTAGTATCCCACCATTCCCATGAAACTATGGACTTGATGAACTGTGGTTGGTGGCTTCCAATTCAAGATCTCCTCCACCTTACTTGGATCAACAGATACGCCTTTAGCTGACAAAATATGCCCGAGAAAAGGAACTCGGTCCAACCAGAACTCACACTTGCTGAACTTGGCATAAAGCTGGTGTTCTCTTAAGCGAGTTAGGACAACACGGAGGTGGTTGGCATGTTCTCCACGGGTTTTGGAATAAACAAGGATGTCGTCAATGAACATGACCATGAATTTGTCAAGCTCAGGCATGAAGACGGAGTTCATTAGGTACATGAAATAGGCAGGAGCATTGGTTAGGCCAAAGGACATGACTAGGTATTCATAAAGGCCATATCTGGTGGTGAAAGCTGTTTTTGAAATGTCTTCGGGACGGATTTTTATTTGGTGGTAGCTAGATCTAAGGTCAATTTTGGAAAACACCTTGGCTCCTGTTAGTTGGTCATAGAGTAGGTCGATGCGAGGCAAAGGGTATTTGTTTTTGATGGTGACATCGTTGAGTGGACGGTAATCAACACAAAGTCTAAGGGATTGATCTTTCTTTTTCACAAAAATAGCAGAGCAACCCCAAGGTGATGAACTAGGTCGAATGAAACCCTTATCAAGCAAATCTTGCAATTGAATTTTAAGCTCGACTAATTCTTTGGGAGGCATCCTATAGGCTCTACGGAATATAGGTGCTGTTCCAGGCTTCAACTCAATAGCAAACTCCACATCACGATCAGGTGGTAGACCAGGCAAATCATCAGGGAATACATCCGGAAATTCACAGACTACCGGAATATTCTGGATTTCTTGGATTGAGGTGGCACATAACCTTTGCACAGACTTTTCAACAGTTCTCACGAGTAGTGGAAGTTGGATAAAAAGCTGAGATTGACTACCAGGTATACTGACTCTTATGGCCCTATTTAGCACGTCGATCAAAGCCTTGTGCTGATACATCCAATTCATACTTAAGATCACATCTATAACCTGATCCTGGAGTACTATCATGGTGGTTGGGAATATATGCCCGCCCAACTCGATAGGTACTCGCTGAACTACCTCTTTAGTATTTATACGCCCCCCGGGCCAATGTATAAGGAAATTTTTCTTTATTCCCAAATTGGAATCTCATGCTTGACGACAAATGTACGATTAATGAATGAATGTGATGCACCAGAATCAAAAAGTGTAATAGCAGGGTGACTTGCGACAGGGAACCTACCCATCATGACGGGCTCTCCTGCAGGGATGTCATCAACATGAGTGTAGTAGACCTGACCTTTGACAATCTTTCCCTTCTGACTTGATGCTGGTGACCACGATGCTGATTATGATGCTGCTACTGCTGCTGTTCACCAGGGACCTTCTAGGCATTTTGGTTGTATTGCTTGCGGATTGGACAATTGCGGGCCCAATGTCCCATCTTGCCACAGTTGTAGCAGGGGTGATTGTAGGTGGTCTGAGGTGTATTGATACGAACGCCAGGGGCATTCGGCTGAGTGGTGTTTTGCTGGTTGGAGGTGTGGGAAGTAGCCGCGGTACGGACCACGACCTGCCGCTAGGGATATGCGGGACGGTTATGGTGGGTAGGATGATAAATAATTTTCTAACGCTTCTAACCGCCAGAAAACCCAGACTTCTTCTTCTTTTCATCTTGATGTTTGTGATCACTCTCTTCATAGGCTATAGCACTGTTAACAGCCTCATGGTAGGTGCAGTTGAGGTTGTTGGACAAGCTGCGCTGAATCTTGAAATTCAGCCCTCTCACAAAGCAATCTTTCTTTTTCTGGTCAGTATTTGTGTGCTCTGGGCATACTGGGCAAGATGATTAAACTGATTTACATATTGCATCACTGTGGAGTCCTTTTGCTGCAAAGCCAGAAACTGATCCAATTTCATCTTCATCACACCCGCGGGGATGTAATGAGCATGGAAAGCTTCACGGAATTCTACCCAGGCAAGCTGATGACCCTCGGGCTGTGCAGACAGTAGGTTAGCATACCACGCACTTGCAGGACCTCGCAGCTGCTGAGCTGCAAACAGGGGTTTCTGGATTTTCGTGCAACGGATCAAGTTGAATTTCTGCTCCATGGTACGGAGCCAGTCGTCGGCCTCCAAAGGTTCATCGGCCTTGGTGAACACTGGCGGACGGGTCTCTGTGAAATCCACATACGTGGTCTCCTCATCTTCGCGGCGGCCTCGACGCCCACCATGATTTTCTCGGTTTTGTGCCATGGCATTTGCGGCATTTGCAAGGGCTGCGATAGCATCTACTAGTTTGGGTGGAATAGGTGGCGGGTAGGGAGCAGCTCCATCATCGGAAGTACCGGCACCAGACGCGCGGGTGTTGACAGGCATCTATTTTTAGGACAACCAACTTAGGACTAACATTGCATAAATAAAACATGGTAGCATTACAACTAAAACATTAAAACACAACCGAGTTCAACACACTAGGACATAAACAAGTTCCACCCCGAACTAAGGTTCTTGGCACAATTCTTACAACACATAGACAGCGGCAGGCGGGCACTCCTAGTCCTAAGACTAGTCTAGACGTCGATGACGATGACCTCCTCCTCGTCGTCGTCGTCCTCCACGATGACATCGGCCATCGGATCAACGGCCTCGAAGTAATCGTCCTTAGAAGCCTCACTGTCATACTCCACCTCCTCTGGCCCCACAACAACACCATCCACAGGGTCTTCCTCACGCGGAACCAAGATAGGATTAAGCTGGTCATTCAGCATGTGCACCTCCTCGTGCAGGGCACCATTGTGCCACTCAATATTCTCCACATAGACCTCCAGCTCCTCGACCCTGGTACGGGCCATGCCCTCACGCTCCAAGGCCTCGTCCCTCTGCTGAGTCAGGTGGTCGATCTCCCGACGTAGGTCTCGGTTCGTCCTCACATCCCTGTAGTGGTCAGCCCGGGCCACTCGGAAGTCCTCCCGCATGAGACTCATCTCCCTATGCAGCTCCTTGATCTCCTTCTTCAGCTCCTTGCGACTGCGGCGGGGAGGATGGCTGCCAGACGCCTCCTCTCCGTCGCGTGGTGCCAATTGGCAGCGCGGAACTCCACGGGGACCAGTCAACTTGCGAGCGGTGAGCTTGCAGCGTGCCAGCTGGAAAGGTAAGTTTGAATTAGTGAGGATATAATAGGCTAGCAAGAATAGGTGTGATAGATCCTAACCCATATACCCACTTTTAAGGAGGAAGTTATTAACATATGTGATTATCATGATGCATGAAACGTACTTACGAATTTTAAATCATGCAATATAAATCAAAGCATAAATAATTTGAACATAGGGCTAATATTAATAATAATGTTGTTCCACATGCTACCATAACTATAGTACTAGATATGACAAAATACAGATCAAGGCAGGAACTATTGATAAGATAAGAATGTAAGCAATTTGGACCTAAAATAGCAGCTTAAGTTTTTATGATCCAAAGCATTTTGAAATTTTAAAAAAGTAACCCGCAATGATTTAGCAATGGAACGTCTCTGATACCAGCTGTAACAGAACCGCCTAAATCACGTGGCCCACAGGCGACTGTCATTGCCACTAATGACATCTGACAGTCGGGTCCGTGTTCCAGATGACCTAGGCAGCCCTGCCGGGCTACATAAGCACCCGTTATCTTTCGACAGGATCCCATTGCGAAGCCATTACAGGATTACAACATTTCATAACAAAATACATCAGAGTAAAAGTGCAGAAGATTAAATAGTACTTAGATTACAAACTGGTTGTTCAAATAGAAATTAAGTGCAGTTATTACAGACCATAAATAAAAGTGGTAGCAGTAGCGGTAGAACAACAAAATAACATGATAGATAGATAATACACGAATCCTGCCCACGGGTTCAACTTCACTCTTCCTTGCTCTCCTGGATAATGGTGACACAGCAAGGGGCAAGACATACCTCCTCCTGCTGACTACCTGCAACGGGGTTAACAAACCCTGAGTACATAGGGTACTCCGCAAGACTTACCCGATTAAGGGTGTAAAATTAGACTCAGGAATGCAGGCTGAGGGGAGTCAAGGTAAGGCTTGAGCAAGAGTTCAAGAGTTTTGCAGAAAAGCATTACCAGTCCTATTTCAATATTTCATTTCCATAATATTGTTAATCGTTACCATATTTCCAAGTCCTATCATATGTCCATCATCATTCTTTTAAATAAATTTATTCAGTCCAAAAACATCCTAGTTCCGATCCACTATTCACTGCAGGTGTGAGGATCAAGTCTCCATAACCGAGGAGCAAAGCCGATTCGAATCGATTAGTACCTAGCTGGGGATCCCTATCCACACTGCATATGTAGCACTTAAGCTTGCATATGCCAACCCCGCCTACCACGGCTTTTCATACCCCGGAACCGGTCCTGCACCACCCGAGAGCACAGTACTCTTCTAGTCTCCAGGCACGCCAGCCACGAGGGTACACGCTACTCTCGCAATCTCTCCACTCCCAGTGCGTGGTTATCGGTTCCAGCAGTAGACCACCGGAGTCAGAGGCTTCTTGTAGTATGTGGCTAGTTGCAAAGTCTTGATCACAGCAGGCCTGACAACGAACGGCCCATAATATTTTTTCGTTAGAAACCATCCATTGGGACTCTAACACAAGTACACTGGTAACTACCCGGTTTTCACATCCCTTTCCCGATGGCGACGAAAGTTGGGACTCTAACCCAAACAGTTGGCCAACCAAACGGGAAAACCCATCCCCTTTGATGACAATGAACTAGCTAGGAACACTGCCAACCAACAAGGACATAACTAGTCCCATAAAGTGATTCATTTACTTTGTACCATCACAGTTGAAAATAGCATTTTTGCAAATCTAACTGTTAAGCATGACTAAACATTTTTCAATACTTTTAAATAATCCGGTTTTCAGGTGTTGATAAGTGGTCAAGGCTGGTAATACATCAATTGGTTATCAATCAACTTCTATTAACCTAATGCAATCGATTAACTCAAGTGATAAACATTTGAAATAACAAGAAGAGGCAAATGCACCGGAGCTTGCCTTGGATAGTGTAAAGAGTCAGGTCTGGGCCGGTGCGACAAATATCAAAGCTTTGCAAAATTTCTAGAGCAACTTCCTCAGCTGTACCCTCAGACTTCACCTCCGGGTTCTTGGTCACTACACGTATGCAATAATGACTGTATGAATGCGATGCAATAATGCAGAATTGAAAATCATTAAACAACAATATATAAACTAGTACACAACTATTCTAAAAATACAAGTCATAATATATATCTAGTCTAAGATGCCCTAGGTCATAATAATGTTTGACCTAGAATCACAAGCAATCCAAAATCACACCATTCAATATTTATCTCCACTTCCTATTCCTTTTATTAATCAATTAAACCAACATATAACCAATAAATAATTAAACTATTTCCATTTGATGCCAAACTTCACCAACAGTTAGCTCTAGGCCTAAAACAGTACCAAATAAATTTTCATGATTTTTGGACTTACAGAGAATTAATCAAAATTACCTGAAGTTGCTTTTAGCATTTAGTTCACTGATTTTTAGCAACTGCAGAAAAGGTTCAACACTCACATTTAATATTTTTATTAAATACTACACCTTACAGAGAACATACACAAATATTTTTATAATTTTTGGCACAGTAGATTTATTCTACCAAAAAGATGAAATGACAGCACTATTCCTTCTAATTAATAAAGGAAAACCCTAGAAATTGCCTCTGAAAAAAAGAAAAACTAAAACTACTCGAGTCGGCCCAGCAAAGCGCGAGCCGGCCCAACTCGGCGCACGCGCGCGCTAGCGCGCTCACTCTCGCTCTCGGACGCTGACAGCTGGGCCCCCGCTGTCAGCTCCTTCTTCTTCCTCGGCTGAGCGCCCGCGCGCGAGCGCACGCGACGGCACGGCACGGTCCTCGCTGCCGGCGACTCCAGCGACGAGTCCGAGCGACCTAGCGCCTACCCTAAACCTCACCGAAACCCCTAATCTCCTAACCCTAGGCCTAAACGCCTCCGACGAGCCGGAGCTCGTCCATAGCAGACGCGGTGGCGTGGCAACACGAGTTCCGGCCGGTGGGACACGATAAAGTTACGAACAAGAGTGCGGAAAGACTTGGGAGCTCACCACGAAGCTAGCAGGCGAGTCGGTTGAAGGAGAGGTGGTGCGGTGAGGACGGCTTGACGACGACGGCGTGTGGCACGGTTCGGCAGTCGACGGCGAGGGCCTATTCCAACGAACCTGGAGCGCAAAACCACACACCATCTACGGATCAGAACCACCGAGCTACCAAGAGCTCAAAACACCCCCGCGGAAAGACTAGGCTTTCACCACAGTGACATGAACCCGACGACGAGATCCGCGCGGCGCTCTGCGCACCCGCGGGGACGGCAACGGCGTTCCAGAACCTTCGGGCTGCTACAGCCTGCACCAATGAGTGCAAACGAAGCGCAAGAGAATGGGCAAGAGTTTGGGAAGATGGAGAGTGCGGAGATGGACGGAGCACGGCAAATTTGCCTCGGATCGAGATGAACTCGTCGGCGGTCAACGGGGAGAAAATACACAGAGGAGCTCTCGTCGCCTTTTAAACGGGCCGGAGACGAGGGGATAAGGTTGAGCGGTGTCCGGGCCCTCCCTCGGCCGCACGACAACGCCTCGGCCCGCCCACACCGGCCGGACGGCGCTCAGCGCCGGGCGCGGCACGCGCGTATGGCCAGAGAAGAAGAACCGGGGGACCCCCCTCTAGCTACAGTACTACAATTCTAGAGGTCAAACCCTATTCGATTTGATTCCGGTTGATCCAATCCGAAACTGAGGAAGTGGTAAAAACGAAAGTTGTAGGAAATTTCTAGTAGAACACTTTTTCTTTTGACACCAAATGAAAATTTGGCTCAATTTGAAAATATCAAAAAGGGGGTAAAAGTTGGATTTAAATTTCAAACTGTATTTTTGAAATTACTTTTAGAGTTTCTCAACAACTTGTAAAATGGTCAAAATGAAAGTTGTTCTAATTAGTGAGCTCTATAACTCTTATTAAGAAAATTTGATCAGATTCTTAATATATTTGAAATTGAAGTTTCAAATTTAAATTTCAACATAGTAATTTGAGTTTAATTTGAATTTCGGTAACATAACTTCAAAATCTCCAAAAATGAAAGTTGTTCCATTTTAAAAACTGTACAACTTTCATCAGATTCATTAAAGATTTGAATTAGGGTTTAAAGTCAACTCTTGGGCTTAAATTGATTTCCTATTTATTTTAGTACTTGACTTTTGATTGAGTGTTTAACTACACAATCAACACTAAATAAAATCAAATCACTCTAGGAACCCTAAGCACAATTATATGCAAATGATTAATTTAAACATGATGACATGGCATATTAATTAGGCAGTAATACCAGAGGTATTACGTAAGGCCTGCCTCGGTTAATGGATTTTAGGAGGCGGTTATTTTCTAACTGCCTCCGTAAATCGATTTTTGCGAGGCATGTAACCGCCTCGGTTAATAAAAAGTAACTGCCTCGGTTAATGACTGGCATTAACCGAGGTGGTTATTCTTCATGCCCTCCTCGAAAAAAAAGTCAAACGCCTCGCAAAAGATTTTTATATAATAGTGAATAGAAGGCCTCGTTCAACAAAGCGCCGAAAGAATACACATTCAAGAGAAGGAACAAGTCAAGAAAGATGGACCTCATGAATCAAAGTCAAATCCAAAACCTACACAGGTTTGGCGGATGAAGGAAGTGTCACAATCAAGGTCTCCATCTTTGGGATCTACTGAGGCACCTGAACAATGAACCTAACAAGGAGAAGCCTGGTTCGAAGGACTTAAAGCACCAAACCCTCGCGATGCATTAATTTCTACCCCCCATACTGACAACCTTGTCATGTGTGACAACCCACAAGAATGCTCATTGTGGTGTCAATCAAATAAAATTTGGAATAACCAAGTTTTAATCTTTTCATTAATAAAAATTTTCTTCAAATAAAAATATTTGGTAAGATCATGTTTTTTGGTAGAGTAGCTTTTTGGTACTCTTGGCCGCTAACCTTTTTAGGTGAAGATTAAGAGGACAAATGGTTACAGAAAAATATTGTAAATACTTGTAGGCAACGGATCAGGTGCAAACCACAACTTTCGTGAAAACCCGTGCAAGCTATGACAAAAAAGTTGTCTAAATTCAAAAAAAAATCATACACGTAGTCATATGATGATACATAACCTTGTAAAATATCTTGTCTAAACTCAACTTTATTTGTGAGATATAAAAATAACAAATTTGTTAGAAATTTGTTATTTTTATATCTCACAAACGATGTCGTGTTGGGACAAAATATTTTATAAGATTGTGTATCATCATATCATGTACATGTGTGATTTTTTTGTTGAATTTAGACGACTTTTTTACCATAGTTTGCACGGGTTTTCACGAAGGTTGTCGTTTGCACCTGATCCGTTGCTATACTTGTAAAACAAAATAAATCAAGAACCAGCTTGGGAGACACACCTCTATTATCCAGGTAATTATCTCTTTACTTTGTTTTACTGAATCATTTCTGGCAACAAGGTAAACGCTAAAAAAAATTGTATATTAGTTTGCTTTAAATAATGTTTAGATTAGTAAAAAGGGAAAAAGTTTTTCTATATTAGAAAAGAAGAAGATTCGTACATGAAAGTTCTTATGATGAAAAAGATGAATAGCTGCTCCGCTAAATGTTTCTCGAGTACTTTTTGTACAGCTTGATATTTCTCTAAGTATACATAACTTGGCTCATATCTAAATTGTTGTGATATAAGACATAGTAAGATATGAGCTGCTATAATATCATTCCAACCTTGTGTGACTATCGGAATTTTATTCTAAAAAATGATAAAAAAAAGCTTATTGTTCCCCAATGGTGATAATTCCTACTAGAGCCATATATGTGTTTTTACATTATTTAAACTTTCAACATACACTTCTTGCTTTGTATTATGCGTTAGTTCTACTCGCAGCAACACAAAAAGGAAAAAAGAGAAAAGCTTAATCATGTTTAATCCACGCTTACTCAGTCTAGGCGCCTAGCGCTTTTTTGAACCTTGCTTGGTATTAATATAATTATTCTTTACAAATGATAAAGTTGTTGCACAAGTCAATATGGTACAAATGATCATTGGGTGTAATATTCAAGATGCCTATATATTATTTTTAGCACTCAACTAAAATTTAAATTTCCTAATACCTGCCCATTGAAATTTCTTGAATCATGGATGTTGTACCCATAACTTCTGATGCGTATCACCATCCTATCGGTCCTTTTCACAAAGCACCAGCAATCAGATTGTTTGTAATACCTAAGATTAATTTCAAGATATCCATTTCCAACATTTAAGAGCTTCAATGACTTTGGTCTCACAACGTCCATCTACCCTCTCTTATCCCATTAAAGATCTGATCACTATCGGTCTTAGAGCCTCCGCCAACAATAAACAAAACATCTTCAATTTAAGGTGTTCCAAGCCAGTCCCACCAAAACCTTCCATCATGTGGAGGCCATCCTCAAACCAAATGCCACCGGTGTTATGCCTCACATCAAGGAGCTTGAGTAACTTGACTTGACATCGAAGTGTTATCCTGACTCTTGGAGGTGCTGTTCCTAGTACCTCAGTTCTTGTGTGTTACACTGCTCATGGGCATTATTGACCATGATGTATTCAAAACATTATTCGAGATGTCGATGAACTTCTCTTGTTAGTATTACTATAGTTATTATTTTCAAAAGTTAAAGTTGTTGCACAAGTCAACATGCTTCAAGTGATAATTGGGTTTAATATTCAAAATGCCTATCTATGATTTTTAGCACTCAACTTAAATTTAATTTTTCCAAACACCTGCCCTTATTGACATTTGTTGAACCATGGATGTTGTACCCATAACTACTCATGCGTACCAGCATCCTATATGTCATTTTCACATAGCACCAGCAATCAGAATGTTTGTAACACCTATGATTAATTTCGAGACATCCATTTCCATCCCTATTGGTCACTAGGTCAATGATAGGAACGACCTTGTCATAATTCATGTTCAAGTGGCTAACAAGAACATCCCCATTAATGAGCTTCAATGACTTTGGTCTCTCAACGTTCATCTATCATCTGCCAACAAGAACATCCCCATTCAATGACTTTGGTCTCACAATGTTCATCTGCCATCTCATATCCCATTAAAGATCTGATCACTATCGGTCTTCAAGCCTGTGCCAACAATAAACTACAACATATTCTAGCTAAGTTGTTCAAACCCAGTCCCATGCACGAAAAACCTTCCATCATGTGGAGGCCCTCCTCACACCAGATGCCACCGGTGTTATGCCTCACATCGAGGAGCTTGATTAACTTTTATTTGACATCGAGGTGTTATCCTGACTCTTGGAGGTGCTCTGTCTAGTATCTAAGTTCTTGTGTGTTAAGCTGCTAATGGGTATCATTGACCATGATGTATTCCAAACCTTATTCGAAGATGTAGGTGAACTGCTCTTGTTAGTATTACTATAATTATTCTTTACAAAAGATAAAGTTATTGCACAAGTCAATGTGGTACAATTGATCATTGGGTGTCATGTTCAAGATGCCTATCTATGATTTTTTAGCACTCAACTCAAATTTAAATTTCAAAATGCCTGCCCTTATTGACATTTCTTGAATCATGGATGCTGTACCCATAACTACTGGTGTTACCACCTTCCTGTAGGTCCTTTTCACATAGCACAGTAATCCGATTGTTTGTAACACCTATGATTAAATTAAATTAAATCATTACCAATTTTAATCCTTTATATCCCACTGGTGCTAGTAAACAAGCGCCACCATTTTCGTTGTGTATGTTTTGATCAAGTTTTTGAAAATGTTTTACATCGAAGTTCAAAGCATCCAAAAAATATATCATGTACCCCTCTTGTAGGTTCAGGTCTATGTCTGCCCATTTGTCGCATGGAGAAGTGGAACAACATTGATTATGTGGTTCTGTTGGAATAGCCTTCTGCAAAGTACTAAGCAGCGGTGCCATCATGGTGTTGCACCAGTCATAGTCAATATTTTACAGATGTCGTTTGGTAGTACAACTCAGGTTGGCTATCTTTTGTTTTTTGTCACTCAAGCCAAATCCAATTTGACAACTAGCCCGGGCATCCTAGTAAATTGCATCCGACCTATCATTTTTCCACCATAGTACCTAGGATTTATCGAATACAAAATCAAAATTTTGATCTATAATCGGGTAAATAAATTATAGAATTTACGCTATATTCTGTATTTCAGTACTAAATAACCTGATAAGTCTTAAATTCAAAGACTCTGTTCGCTTGAATTTATCAGCTAGCATCAGCTAGCCATTCAGGAGTGTTTTTCTTTCACAATAATCAGCCAGCCAGCCGTACAATTCAGCCAGCCGAACAGTGTTAAAGTTTAAGTTAGAAACTCATATAAATTATGTATAAAAGAAGCTTACAATACTAGACATTTGACCCCGTGTTGCCTCTTTTTCTTAATAAAAACGTGGAAGTGTTGCTGAAAAAAGGGTGTAAGTCAAAACAAGTCAACAAACAACTTAGTTGATGTTTTCTGCTACTTTAAATGAACCCTAGACCACTTGTGTTAAATCAACTAAGAGTTAAGCTAAGTAACTAAAGTAATTTATGTACATATATGATGATAGTGACCTAGAAGTCAAAGCCTTTAAAACAAGGTCAAACTCCAATTTGTGAAAAAGTCATTTTAAATAATTATTAAATACTCTGAAGGACTGGAAAGGCGACGGGGGTGTGTGATTGGGAGCCTCAAATTTCTTTCGAAATATTTGGACACTATCCCAAGTTCAACCCCAAGAAGCAAACACACACAGTAGAGTACTCCACGAGTCTTGTGACTGGGTATCTCCGGTGATGACCGAGAGACACAGTGGAATCCTCGACACACGGCCGAGCAGGCCGGAGAACCAAAAGAGTGGCTTGTAACACCCTAGGTGTTATGCTTGCATTAAGCCTACATTAGCATTGCATTAATTAACTTAATCAAAAGCATGTCATGAGCATCATCATACTCTCATCATCACATGTGAATTAATTGTTTTCTGCTTATATTACTTTGTTTGTTAATACTTATTTGAATACTGTCTTATCACCTGAGGAGTTATACTTCCAAGAATAGCTACAAGTAATTTAAATAGTATTGGAGCAGAATTGGTTTTCAAATCAAAATGAGAAATTGAGTTGGATTAATATTGCAATTTTACCTTTTATGCTTAAATTGGCTTTGCCGAAGTAATTCAAAATTTATAAGGAATCTAACAAAACTTCTTTAAGAAAAGTTGTAGATAATAATATTTGTAACAACTTTTATTTCTGGGTCAACTTTTGAAAACCACCAGAACCTATCCAAAATTTGAATTTAAATGGATTTGGATAAGAAATAAAAAGAAAAACTTTTCTTTTCCCATAACGGGCCGCCGCCTCCCATCTGGCCCACTGACCGAAGCCGGACCGAGCCCGCGCCAGGACCGCTAGCGCCCCGCCTGCCTGCGGCCGCCGTGCGGCATCCGTACACCGGTGGCGAGGGACGGTGGTGCACTCACCTAGCTCTGAAAGCCTCCCAGACGCCCTTCTGTCGGCTCACTCCACCCACCTTGTCTGAAAACCAATCAGCGAGAGAGAGGGAGAAAAGCGGAGCGCCGCCGTGCTGAGCTCACCGGAGCTCGCGTTCCGGCCACTGCAGCTCGTCGCCGACGCCTCTGTCTTCGCCAGAGCTTCCCCACGTCTACCCGCACCCCATACGCCCGTTGGTGCCCGTGGTAAGCACCGAGTAGTTTGGGATTGCTCGTCTGTTAGGAATATGCCCTAGAGATAATCATGGAGATGATTGCATTGCCTTGTATCCATGATATATTATGAGTTCGTTGAATTTCCATAAAAGACAACTTATATTGATTGGCAATTATATGAATTGTTTGTAAAACTCTTTTACTTGTATAGTTATTCTAAAGTTGTCCCTGATCAAAGTTTGTGTAAGACACAAATAATTACTAGATCAGCACATTATGAGTTGATGACTATGTTTCACAAGTCATGAACATGGAGATGTTAAACTAACAATGTGGGCACAAGTATGACATGGGGCTAGACTGGCCCAATGTGAGATGTTCTTATTATTATCTCTTTACACATCATGTACGTTATGTCCCTAGACCTGAGATTGTCGTATGTACTCAAGATGTGAAATGACCTACTTAGAGATTGTCAAACGCTACTCCGTAACTGGGTAGTTATAAAGATAGTCTTCGGGTTCGTCAGGAAACATGCTGTGAGACATAGACAATCAAGATGGAAATTGCCCCTCTCTACGGGAGAGAGATATCACTGGATCACTCGAATGATTGGATCAACAAATGCATGGCCGTGCTTGGGTTAAGCGTTAACCCACAAGTTGGACCAAATATCATGTGGCAAGGGAATAACTTGTATGTGGGCTGTGGCGGTTCGTCTGATATAATCTTTGCATACGCATAGGAGTTGTCACGTCTTGCTAGAGGCCGCTGTCAACTATTGGGCGAGTAGGTGTACTCGGGCCATGTCTATGTGTGCGTGAACCCATAGGGTCACACGCTTAAGGGGTTGGAAGCCCAATTCAGGTAGGACCTGAGTTGGATAAGGATTAGGGTTTCTAATTGGCCTCCAACGTGGGAGTACCTTAGGGACGCCTATATAAGCAAGGGGTAGGGCAAGGCCAAGAAAAGATATACACGCCCTTTGGCAGCCGCCGTCGCCTCCCATGCTCGTGGCTTTGTTCCTCGCGGACCTAGCAGTCTAGAGGTGCAACGCTTCCTCCTGTACGTGTGGATACCTCGGAGGTGTTGCATCTACGGCACAAGGACAGAACCTGATCAGAGTTGGTCGGAGGTGGTTGGGATCTGATCGAAACCTTATCGGAGCTGATCGGGAGTGATCGGCACCTGATCGGGATTGGTCGGCAGCTAATCAGAGCTGATCGGGGAACTACTCGGACGATCTGTATGTGGTCGGACGTGACGGACGACCACGCAACTGCACTGCACTGCTGCGACACGTTCGACTACATCAAGTCATCTCCGCTGCACCTGCGCGTCTAGTGATAATCCCATAACCTATAGCTAGCAGTAGATCCTGGTTTATGAGGTCTAAAAATTTTGTTTTTCGGCTAGCGTAGCTTCCTCGTAACCCTACAGTGGTATCAGAGCCGTTATTGCATTGTTATAGGTTCGGTCGTGTTCATATGGAGATATGCACGGTTTTAGATCAGTCTCCGATGATCATGGTTCATAATTTTGCTATGCTGGTCTTGTAACGATCTACTCGTACCGGTCGGAATTCCGCCATCCGAGTTAAGTGATACATGTAAATCCAGTCATGGTGAGATGGAGATCAATTAGATTGATCGAATCGAACCTAGGTCAAGTGCCAAGCGCATATGATGTGCAGCGGTGGTAGATTGGATCTACTACCGGGCGCCGGGGTGTAAGAAAAGTGCTGCTCGGTAAAACAGACGTAAGTTTTGCATACGACCTCGGATCGAGACAATTCTTAAATGAAATTTGTAGATCCGATTCTCCCCAACTTTGTTGGAATCGGTTAACTCTATTTTTGCAGGATTTTATGATTGGTATAGCCCTTATGTGTATGTGATGCATGTATGTAATTAATCATGGCTTGCACGTCGTGAGTATGAGAATATGGCTGGAGCCACATAGATATTGTCACTTTTGATGTAATGGCCTGCGTGCCAATCTGTGATGATCTATCCGCGACTATGTAATTTTATTTCACTACCTTGCGTTAGTGATAACTAGTCTTGGTGGACTCATCACTGAAGGATGGCATACATGGATCATGGAGATGGAGATCATCATGATGAACAGATTGATGGAGATAGAGATCCCCAAAAGAAATAATGGGCTATACCAAGTCATGTCTGTGTTTATGCCGTTCTTACTATTTTCACTGCCATAATGTTTTTGTCTACATGCGGTAGTGAAACAGAATGATCCCTCGGCATTGTTTAAGTTCAAATGCTTCCCCAAACCTTGCACTGTCACGAGTCTTGTACAATCGGTGGTGGGTCTATGAAATTAGGGTGCCACCGGTTTTCCTTGACTAGACAGATTCGTATCGGATACTTACTGCAGAAGGGTTGGTTACTTGAACAAGGTCATCCTAACGGTTGGGGACCTTGAAGCATGAGGAGTTGGATGTCATAGCATAGGGATGCTTCCCAACAACAAGAATCATATGTGATATGATTAGCAAAAAGTTGCTTACCGATCTACCATGTCTTCTAGCGGTGATGCTAAAGCTCACTAGTGGATTTGTTAGTTGTGGGTCTTGAATCACTAAGTTTCAATAGAGGAATATTGATTTTAGTGGGAGTAAATTCTATTAAAGGTTTAATATTATTTACCCCGTCTTGGATACATTGTCTTAATATTTTGCATTACTTTTGTTGTAGATTAATGGCGCCTAGCAATTAACCATTTGCTTTGCGTTCAATTCTTGAGAAAGATAAGTTGAATGGAACAAACTATGCGGATTGGATCCACAACCTGAGAATTATTCTCAGGGCTGAGAAAAAGGAAGATATTCTAGACACCCCATTACCAGAAGAACCTGCTGATAATGCACCTACTGCTGAGAAAAACGCTTACAAGAAGGCATCCAATACTGATCTTGAAGTGAGTTGCCTTATGCTTGCTTGTATGGAACCAGATCTGCAGATGCAGTTTGACAACAACGATGCATCGTATGATATGATTGTGGCGCTAAATGACATGTTTCAGACTCAAGCTAGGACTGAAAGGTTCATTGTCCCAAAGGCTTTTGCTGAAACCAAGCTAACAGAGGGCACTGCAGTTGGGCCACATGTGATCAAAATGGTTGGTTACACCCAGAGGTTGGAGAAGCTTGGCTTCCCAATTGGCCCTGAGTTAGCTACTGATTTTATTCTCGCTTCTCTTCCACCCAGCTATGGGAACTTCATTGCGAACTACCATATGCATGGGGCAGAAAAGGGCTTGAATGAATTGTGTGGCATGTTTAAGACAGCAGAGGCTGATATTAAGAAAGGTGCTGGCAGTAGCCATGTGATGGCAGTCCAAAACAAGCCTAAATTTAAGAAGGGCAATTCTTGGAAAAAGAAAGAGGGCAAGGCTAAAGATGAGATCTCCAAGCCAAACCCGCCTGCGCCCAAGGCTGGACCACCTGCTGAAGCTGAGTGCTTTCATTGTCATGGGAAAGGTCACTGGAAGAGGAACTGCAAGTTGTACTGGAATCCATAAAGGATCGCGGCAGTAAAGGTACTCCCGCAGCTAGTACACTTGTTGTTTATGTTACAGACATTTTCCTTGCTGATTCTTATATCAATTCCTGGGTATTTGATACTGGATCGGTTGCTCATATTTGCAATACGATGCAGGGAATGATAAGAAGTAGAAGCGTGAAAAAAGGAGAAGTTGATTTCCGCGTTGCTGCGTTGAACGTCGGGACAATGCAACTCCACCTCCTGTCAGGATTTATTTAGGAATTAAATAATTGTTATTTTGTTCCTAGTTTAAGTCGAAACATTGTGTCACCTTCATGTTTGATGAAGGATGGTTATTCATTTGCGAGTAAAGACAATGGTTATGTGATCTCTAAGAATGATATGTTTGTGGCTTTTGCATCCATTGTGAATGGGTTATTTGTTTTAAATCTTGATAGTTCACCTGTTTGTAATATTAGTGCTAAAAGGCCTCGGCTTAATGAGTTAAGTCCTACTTATATATGGCATTGTCATTTAGGTCATATAAGTGAAAATCGCATGAAGAGGCTCCATTCTGATGGGCTTCTAACTTCGTTTGATTTTGAATCATACGAGACATATGGGGCTTGCTTGCTGGGAAAGATGACCAAGACACCTTTCTCAGGTTTTCCTGAGAGGGCGTCTGACTTATTGGAACTTGTACATACTGATGTATGTGGACCAATGAGTACGACAGCTAGAGGTGGATTCCAATACTTCATAACCTTCATTGATGATTTTAGTAGATATGGCTATGTCTACTTAATGAAACATAAATCTGAGACATTTGAAAAGTTCAAAGAATTTCAGAATGAAGCTGAGAATCAATGTGGCAAGAAAATTAAGGCCTTGCGATCTGATCGTGGAGGTAAATATCTGAGCCACGAGTTTAGCAATCATCTGAAGAGTTGCAGAATTGTTCCACAGCTTACGCCTCCTGGAACGCCTCAGAAAAAACGGCATGTCCGAGCGGCGTAATCGGACTTTGTTGGACATGGTTCGGTCAATGATGAGCCAGTCGGACCTACTTTTATTGTTTTGGGGATATGCTCTAGAAACAGCCGCTTTCACATTGAATAGGGTGCCTTCTAAGTCCGTAGTTAAGACACCATATGAGATGTGGACTGGTAAGAGTCCCAGTTTGTCTTTTTTGAAAATTTTGGGTTGTGAAGTTTATGTCAAACGACTCATATGAGATAAACTAACACCCAAATCGGACAAGTGCTTTTTCGTGGGATACCCAAAGGAAACTTTAGGGTATTACTTCTACAACCAATCAGAGGGCAAAGTGTTTGTTGCTCGGAATGGTGTTTTCTTAGAGAAAGAGTTTCTCAAATAAGAGAAAAGTGGACAAAAGGTGTATCTTGAAGAAGTTCAAGATGAGGTAGTTGGGAAAGACTCTACAAGTGATGCTAATGTAGCAGAACAAGTTGAGGTTCCTGTGGCAATAGAGACACTACGCTACCACGAAGGTCAGCAAGAATTCGTGAAAAACGTGAGGATTTATTGTTGTTGGACGATGACGAAACTGCGAATTATGCTGAAGCAATGATGGACCCAGATTCCGAGAAATGGTAAAGTGCCATGAGATCCGAGATAGAATCCATGAGGAACAATCAAGTTTGGAACTTGGTTGACTCGCCTGATGGGGTTAGACCCATAGAGTGCAAATGGATCTATAAAAGGAAGAAGGATATGGATGGAAACGTTCTCGTCTATAAAGCTCGACTTGTCGCAAAGGGTTTTCGGCAAGTTCAAGGAATTGACTACGACGAGACTTTCTCGCCGGTAGCGACGCTTAAATCTATCTGGATCATTCTAGCAATCGCTGCTTATTTTGATTATGAGATTTGGCAGATGGATGTTAAAACAGCCTTTCGAAATGGAAATTTGGAAGAGGACATGTATATGATACAGCCCGAAGTTTTTGTTGATCCTGATAATGCTAGAAAAATATGCAAGCTTAAGAAATCTATTTATGGTTTAAAGCAAGCATCTCGGAGTTGGAATATTCATTTTGATAAAGTGGTCAAAGGGTTTGGCTTCCGTCAGAATGAAGAAGAATCTTGTGTTTACAAGAAGGAAAGTGGGAGTGTTGTTGTATTTCTAATCTTGTATGTGGATGACATATTATTGATTGGGAATGACATTCCAATGTTGCAATCCGTGAAGACTTCACTGAATAATAGATTTTCTATGAAGGATTTAGAAGAAGCAGCATACATTTTGGGCATCAAAATCTATAGAGATAGATCAAAGAGGCTTATAGGATTAAGCCAAGATACGTACATTGACAAGGTGTTGAAACGGTTTAACATGGAACAATCCAAGAAAGGGTTCTTGCCTATGTCACATGGTATGCGCTTCAGCAATTCACAGTGTCCTTCGACTGCTGATGAGCGAGAGCGCATGAGTAAGGTTCCATACGCCTCGGCAATTGGTTCCATCATGTATGCCATGATATGTACTCGCCCAGATGTCTCATATGCTCTAAGCGTTGCGAGCAGGTACCAAGCTGATCTAAGTGAGAGTCACTGGACACCTGTTAAAAACATTCTTAAGTACTTGAGAAGGACTAAAGGTGTGTTCCTAATCAATGGAGGTCAGGAGGAGCTCGTTGTAAATGGTTACACTGATGCTAGCTTCCAAACTGACCCGGATGATTCACAATCTCAATCAGGTTTTGTGTTCACAATAAATGGTGGTGCATTAAGTTGGAAAAGTTCCAAACAAGAGACGGTGCCTGATTCTACAGCAGAAGCCGAGTACATTGCAGCTTCTGGAGCTGCAAAGGAAGGTGTTTGGATGAGGAGGTTCCTCATTGAACTTGGTGTGTTTCCAAATGCGCCCAGCCCATTGAATCTACATTGTGACAACAATGGGGCGATTGCGCAGGCTAAAGAGCCAAGGAATCACCAAAAGAACAAACATCTACTGTGGAAATTTCACCTCATTCGAGGGTTCATTAATTGAGATGAGATTAAGATGTGCAAGATACACACGGATTTGAATGTAGCAGACCCTTTGACAAAGGCACTTCCACAGCCCAAGCATGAGGCGCACTTAAGAGCTATGGGTATTAGATATCTTCAAGATTAAGTCTAGTGCAAGTGGGAGATTGTTGGGAATATGCCCTAGAGATAATCATGGAGATGATTGCATTGCCTTGTATCCATGATATATTATGAGTTCATTGAATTTCCATAAAAGACAACTTATATTGATTGGCAATTATGTGAATTGTTTGTGAAACTCTTTTACTTGTATGGTTATTCTAAAGTTGTCCCTGATCAAAGTTTGTGTAAGACACAAATAATTACTAGATCAGCACATTATGAGTTGATGACTATGTTTCACAAGTCATGAACATGGAGTTGTTAAACTAACATTGTGGGCACATGTATGACATGGGGCTGGACTGACCCAACATGAGATGTTCTTATTATTATCTCTTTACACATCATGTACATTATGTCCCTAGACCTGAGATTGTCGTATGTACTCAAGATGTGAAATGACCTACTTAGGGATTGTCAAACGCTACTCCGTAACTGGGTAGTTATAAAGATAGTCTTCGGGTTCGTTAGGAAACATGCTGTGAGACACAGACAATCAAGATGGAAATTGCCCCTCTCTACGTGAGAGAGATATCTCTGGATCACTCGAATGATTGGATCAACAAATGCATGGCCGTGCTTGGGTTAAGCGTTGACCAAATATCATGTGGCAAGGGAATAACTTGTATGTGGACTGTGGCGGTTCATCTGATATGATCTTTATGTACGCATAGGAGTTGTCACGTCTTGCTAGAGGCCGCTGTCAACTATTGGGCGAGTAGGTGTACTTGGGCCATGTCTATGTGTGCGTGAACCCATAGGGTCGCACGCTTAAGGGGTTGGAAGCCCAAGTCGGGTAGGACCTGAGTTGGATAAGGATTAGGGTTTCTAATGGGCCTTCAACGTGGGAGCACCTTAGGGACGCCTATATAAGCAAGGGGTAGGGTGAGGCCAAGAAAAGATATACATGCCCTTTGGTAGCCACCGTCGCCTCCTATGCTCGTGCCTTTGTTCCTCGCGGACCTAGCAGTCCGGAGGCGCAGCGCTTCCTCCTATACGTGTGGATACCTCGGAGGTGTTGCATCTGCGGCACAAGGATAGAACCTGATCGGAGTTGGTCGGAGGTGGTTGGGATCTGATTGGAACCTGATCGGAGCTGATCGGGAGTGATCGGCACCCGATCGGGATTGGTCGGCAGCTGATCGGGGAACTGCTCGGGCGATCTGCACGTGGTCGGACGTGATGGACGACCCCGCAACTGCATTGTGCAGCTACAACGCGTTCGACTACATCAAGTCGTCTCCACTGCACCTGCGTGTTTAGTGGTAATCCCGTAACCTGTAGCTAGCAATAGATCCTGGTTTATGAGGTCAAAAAATTTTGTTTTTCAGCTAGCGTAGCTTCCTCGTTACCCAACATCATCGTAGTTCTCCAAGCGCCACCGTGCGCGACCTCGCCATGGCCAGGGTTCTTTCTGGTCGTGTTCCCTGCTTCGTAAAGCCATTTTCTTTGTCTCTAGTTCGCTTGTTGGCGCCGAGCTAGCTGGTTAGGCACACGAGGCCTTAGCTTTGTCGGAACGGCTCCTCACCGTGGCTTGGTTCGCCACCGTGCCACCATGCACGCGTAGGAAGG
Source organism: Eremochloa ophiuroides (assembly GCA_038502445.1). Classification (NCBI taxonomy): domain Eukaryota; kingdom Viridiplantae; phylum Streptophyta; class Magnoliopsida; order Poales; family Poaceae; genus Eremochloa; species Eremochloa ophiuroides. The sequence continues at coordinate 69,709,675 of JAHLJS010000003.1, read as the reverse complement.
TCACCGAGCGTTTCTCGGTTCGATTGCTCGCTAGCATAGCGTCGTAAGTTCACCAGGGAGCCATGCATGGCTTGTTTAGGACAGAGATGGCCGGGGTTAGCCAGTCGGTGTTACACCGCGCCACCGCTCCGCCATGCGTGCTGGCAAGCTCACCCCAGAGCACCTCTGGCCTCTAGATCTACACTGGTAGGTTCGCCTTGGGGAGGAGAGCGCAGTGGGGTAGGTCCCCTTGCCGGAGACCTCACCAGAGGCGAGAAATCGCAGGACAGCGCCACCTCTCCCTCCCTTCCTCTATTGCACGGGCCCAGTTCACCGCGGGTCCTGCCTATATGCCCCTCGTGTGCACCAGTGTGCCCAGATGGGTGCCCCTAGCATTTTAGAGTTTGTTTTCTTTTGAAAATGATTTCCAGAAATTGTTTCAATGCTTCCAAAAATTGTATTGCAGTGAATATAACTCCAAATCTGATGAGACAAGTTGTGTTAGGTTTCTTGCAACCAGATCTATTAAAAATATTGCATGCCATTTTTGGAAACTTTTTATATAAAGTTTTATTTAATTATTTAATCTACAGTAATCTTAGAAAATGCATAACTAAATAATTATAGCTCAGAAAAATGTGATTCCAATTTTGTTAGGTTTCTTGTGTCAATTACTTTCTAGGAAAAATGTATCTTGTGCATGTTATGTGTAAAAGTTTAGGGTTAAGGTTTTAGCCTATTTAATGGCTCTTTTGGGAAAATTCATAGTAAATAAAGTATAGGGTAAATGGAAGTGGTGACACTCGGCAAAGAGCCGGTATACCAAGTGCGTCTTCTTTGTCTAGCGCCAGACACTCGTGAAAGGATCAAGGATGCCCAAGAGGGGGTGAATTGGGCAACTAGTAATTTTTTTCGAAATACAATTCAACCTATCGCAATTTTCCCAATCTCACCCCACAAGTGCTTGTGTCAATCTAATCCTAAAACAAGTTATGAAACCTAAAGACAAGTCCTATAACAAGTATACTACTTGGTTATGCCAAAATCTGGACTGAGTGCAGATAGCCGATGCCGGGTGCAGATAGCCGATTTTCGGGAACAAAGGCCAAAGCAGAGATAGTCGATCGGGTCCCGGAATCGATTGTGGGCTGAAGGAGAAGGCGGTGCGAATAGTCGATTTGATGATGTCAGCACGGGTTTTTCGGCCAGGAAAGCGATCACGTTCGGAGTCCATTGAAGAAAGGAAAGATTGGGCTTCAAGTTATCTCTAATTTAGGAGAGTTTGTTAGTTTCCATTTTCGTTTGGAGTTGTAATTCGACTAGGACTCTATCTTATCAAGCCCTGGGTATAAATATAAACCTCGGCCATTGTAACAGAACACACACATCAATACAACACAACTTTCGGCTCCGGCCAAACCCTTAGGAGTAGGAGTAACGTAGATCTCAGCGAGTTCTTCAATCAGGCTGAGTGTCATCCGGTGAACGCAGGCTTGCTTGTAAGTACCGTCATGCCTTGCTAAGCTTTGCCTCCTTAATGTCATCCGGTGGACATGGGAGCACGGTAGATCGGGGTTGATTCTTATTTGGTATAAGTTTAGCGTCATCCGGTGGACGTGGGCTTAGATCAAATAAGGATTAGTTATCGATTCATGTTTGTTTTCTTGTTTAATCTATGTTTAGCATCATCCGGTGGATGAGGGCTTAAGTTAAGCTTGACAATGTGCATGAATTAGTTATCGGCTCTAACAAAATTGGAAATTTAGTTAGATTCATTAATTTACCATGATGTTATCTGTTATTTATTGTTTATTTATTCAAATAACATCTCTTTGCCCGAGCAAGATTTGTATAGTATTGGCTTTATATCTACATGGGAAATATTCATCTTGTTTTATTCATGTTATGCCGTGTCACGATAATTGCTTCAATGGCCAATATTATCATGGTCTTGCTCACACGTGTTGAGAGGATTTGGCAAGAGCCGATTCGTACGGATATAGAACCGCCGGCCTACTAGACCAGTTCTATATTCTTATGGATTGACTTGTGATTTCGGTCACCTCCAAGCCTTCTGCTTCACGGACCCTGGATCGGCTAAATAGCCGGTGCAGCTTTGCTTTCACGAAAAACATCAGTTAATCGATTAGTATTCAGCCAAATCGGCTAAATAGCCGATTTCTGTCTGTTTGACATTCAGATAGACTGTATTGGATATTTTGATCTATTTATATTAATCGATTGCATCTTGATCTGCTATAGCTATCTGCATAAACTTGTTTAATGTAGATTGTCATGTCTGATTATGCGTATTAATCGATTATACATCAGTTCAATGACCGTCTTACTATAAATCTGCATGCACGCCAGAATCGACTCTCTAGTCGATTTCTGATTAAATCGGCTCTCAGAGCCATATAGTTAGAACTATCTGGACCCACCAGCTTGTTTCGCCTTGTGATTATTGATTATCTGTTTCCTTGTCAATTGCAGGTCAAATTGACTGGCACGCCTAAGAGTCATCGACACTCGTAGATCGGGTTTGAGGTTAGCTGGATCTTGGAAGCTCCAACGCTCTTGAGATCATATCTGGCTTCACTGGTGTGTTGTGTGCGAGGAACCACATTTTGTGCCAACACACTTTTTGGCACGCCTGGTGAGACCCGTTTCACTCATGACGAAAGGAAAAGCTCCGGAGACTGCTGCTCCCAGGGTTGACGGCGTCATCAGAGTCAAGCGCGAAGATATTGATCCTGAAGATGCTCTGGTGCTAGATCAGATCATCGAGGAATTCACTGATGCCTGTCTACTCTCGTTCGCCAAGATCGCGACAGTCACGTGGTCAAGAAGAACCCCTATCCAAGATGGATCATGCATGGCCATAGCGACAAGGGTGATGATGAATTGAAGGATTTCATTTAGAGTGCTATTTGGTCTGCCTTTCACCAGGCAGTTGGACATCATCACAACGTCTTCCTGCAGACATTTTACCACATTATGAAGACAGTCATCAACAGGCAAGACTGGGAATCTCTGGGCCCGGCGTACTTTTGCATACCAGCAGAAGACTCTAAGTCAGGAGCAGCGGCTGAAACCTCCAATCCTCCTCCGCAATAGCCGATTTCGCCAAAGAAATCTGGTCAGGGTCCTGACATGACGATGGGATCGGCTCCAAAAATAGCTTCAGCTCCCAAGTTATATATAGACTATTCTCCTGAGCAGATTGCCGCTTTCATGAGGGCAACTGGGAACACGCCACCTGAGACTGAAAACAACACCCTGCCAAAGACCAGCCTACTCCGGGTTATCACTTTGGGCATACTTATTCAGAGCTCTCGGCGGCGCCGCATCCTGGCTACACCCGATCGCCTCAAGATGAACTGGTAAACAGGATGAGTGCTATGCTCAGGGACCAATTCGGCTTACAGCCGAAGGCTGGGTCTTGATCAGATACAGGCGCCCCTACCCTGAGTGGTTTGATCGTGTCGCATTGCCACAAAGGTATCGTATGCCGGATTTCACCAAGTTCAGTGGGCAAGATGACGGTCCACCATTGAGCACATCAGCCGATACCTGACCCAGCTTGTAGAGGCATCATATGAGGAGGCCCACAGGGTCCGCTTTTCTCGCTATCGCTGACCGGGCCGGCATTCAGTTGGTTCACCACTCTGGAGCCCGGATCGATTCAGAACTGGGTGGATCTGGAGAGCAAATTTCATAGCTACTTCTTCTCGGGCACTGGCGAGAAAAATATTGTTGATCTGACCAGCATGCGCCAGAAGAGTAGCGAAACTGGGTCGTCCTTCATCAAGCGCTTCAGGGAGACCAGGAACATGTGCTATTCGTTGAACTTTTCTGACAAGCAGCTCGCCCACCTGGTGATTGGTGGAATGCTCCTGCACATTCAAGAAAAGCTGGTGGGCGTTGATTTTGACAGTGTTAGCCAGGTATTGCAGAGAGTAACTATGCTGGAGTTGCAAGCTCAGACCTTCCGTAAGGAGGGGAAATACAAGCAGGCGGCTTTCATTAGCAATTTAGACTCTGATGTCGAAGACGAAGATGAAATCGCCGCTGTTGATCTGAAATGGGGCAAGAAGCCCATGGCCGTGCCCAAGAATTCCAGCGCTGATGATCAGTATGACTTTGACACGCGCAAGCAGGACAGATTGTTCGATTTATTGGTCAGTGCTGGGCAGATCACGTTCCTTGCCGATTACGTGAAACCTTCTCCTGAAGAATTGGAAGGGAAGAGATTCTGCCAGTACCACGACGTCACCACACATGACACCAATGGGTGCCGTGCTTTCAGAACACAGATTCAGAGAGCCATCTCACGTGGCCTACTGAAGTTTGACAGCCCGCCTAAGGGGAAGATGAAGATTGACAAGTTCCCGTTCCCGAAGGGTCAGAATATGGTTGAGGTGTCAGCCCCCGCGGGCAAGATGAGAGTTCTGACTTCCAACCGAGCCTGGGGCAATGCATCAGTCGATCCCGATATGCAGATATCGGCTGAGGAACTGGCAATGATCAGGAGGAACAGGGAGCAGAAACAGGGCCAATATGAAAAAGGGGAGTTCAGTGGCACTAAGAAGACCAGGCCCACATCCCGTGATCTATTGAACAAGTGGCGGCGGGAGAAGGAGAAGACCCACCGTAGATAGCTCGAAGAAGAAGAGTATCGTAAGTGGGGTCGTGAAGAAGAAGCCCGCTACCAAGAAGAGCTGGCTCACCCTCAGGAGGAAGAAGAAAGCCACTGGCATTGCCCATTCTTCAGGCATTGCTGGAACGAAGGTCTGAGATTGCCGACTCTGCGCAATTTCCTGGAGTGCAGCGATCAATACAGAGAGTACAGGCATTCTCAGACCAACCGCCGGTCCATGCATGAGAGGCTAGGGTGCCCTAATGGCATGCAGGATCGGCGCGAAAAAAGGGGCCTGCGCGATCGGCTCGATGAGGCAATAGTCGATCACCAAGAACTGGTCTGGCAGGAGAACCAGTGGTGCCCGGGAGACCTGACCAAATGCCAACGACGCCACGTACAGTGCCTCAGGAATAGGGAACTCAAGGCAGAAGGTCGTCCGAAGCAAATCTAGCGAGAGAAACCTCCTCAAGACAAAGGGAAGGCGAAGCCGATGCACAGATGGTCTTTGTGCTTCCGGCTGAGTTCAGAGCGCCCCACAACAAGAAGATTGAGGTTCTCTCTGATTCTGACGAGTCGGAGTTTGAGCAAGGCGCCGCTAGGTTGGTATTTGCACAGCAGGCCACTTTTGACAAGTCACCCAAGCACCGACACTTGAAGGATATGTACCTCAAAGGATATGTCGATGGGATGCCCATGACCAAGATGCTCGTGGATGGTGGCGCCACAGTCAATCTCATGCCCTACACCACCTTCCGCAAGCTGGGCAAGGGCCCTGATGATTTAATTGAGACCGACATGATGCTCAAAGACTTCGGGGGCAACTCTTCTAACACCCAGGGGGCAATCAATGTCGAGCTAACAGTCGGGAAGAAGACACTGCTCACTACCTTCTTTGTAATTGACAGCAAGGGCTCCTACAGTTTGCTGCTCGGGCATGATTGGATCCATGCCAACTGTTGTGTGCCATCTACAATGCACCAGTGCGTCATCCAGTGGCATGGTGATGAAGTCGAAGTAGTTCCAGCTGATGACTCGGTTAGCATTGCCGCAGCAGATGCCACATACTGGGAATCCAGGGATCATGATTGTTTTTCCTGCAGGATATGGGAAGAAGGCTCCATCAAGGTCAACGATGAGAATCAACAGCTGGTCCGAGCAATCGGCTCTGAGTCTTTTTATTAATGGACAACCCAATTGATGGCACGGAGGGCAAGCATGGAGAGGGCTTTAAGTCGGCCGATGAACTCGAAGAAGTGGATATCGGACCTGGTGACAGACCAAGGCCGACGTACATTGCCGCCAATCTTGACCTTGACTTCAGGCGAGAGTTAATCGATTTATTGAAAGAGTACAAGGACTGCTTTGCCTAGGAGTACTACGAGATGCCTGGTTTAGACAAATCGATTGTTGAGCACAGGCTACCTATCAAACATGGGTTTCGGCCATTCAAGCAACTGCCACGAAGATTCAAGCAGGAGTCACTACCCGACATCAAGGCCGAGATTGAGAGATTGCTGGAAGCCAAGTTCATCCGAACTTGCCGATATGCCGAGTGGGTATCGAATATTGTCCCTGTATACAAGAAGAATGGCAAGCTGCGGGTCTGCATCGATTTCAGGGATCTAAATAGAGCTACCCCGATGGACGGTTATCCAATGCCGATAGCCGATATGCTAGTCGATTCAGCTGCAGGGCACCAGGTCATCAGCTTCATGGATGGTAATGCTGCCTACAATCAAATTTTTATGGCTGATGAAGATATTCCTAAGACTACATTTAGGTGTCCTGGTGCAATCGGTTTGTTCAAGTGGGTTGTAATGACTTTTGGTTTGAAAAATGCTGGTGCAACTTATCAAAGGGCTATGAATTATATTTTTCATAAGTTGATTGTTGAGATTTACATCGATGATGTGGTTGTGAAGTCCAAGAGCTACAAAGAGCACTTAGCCGATTTAAAGGCTACACTAGAATGCACTCGGAAGCATGGCTTGAAGATGAATCCTAACAAGTGTGCTTTTGGGGTGTCGGCTGGTGAGTTTCTGGGTTTCATGGTGCATCGCAACGGAATCAAGGTTGGCAGCAAGAGCCGAAAGGCCATCGACCAGCTAGTGCCGCCAACTAACAAGAAAGAGTTACAGTCTTTGCTTGGTAAGATTAATTTCATCAGGAGATTCATTGCTAACCTGTCAGAGAAGGTGCTGCCGTTCTCGCCTTTGTTGAAGCTCAAAAATGATCAGGAATTCAAGTGGGGTAACGTACAGCAAAAGGCTTTCGATCAAATCAAAGAATATATGAAGTCTCTACCTGTTCTGGTGCCACCACAGGCAGGTAAGCCATTCAAGCTGTACGTGACAACCGAAGACCATACGATTGGCTCGGCCCTTTTTCAAGAATTTGAAGGAAAAGAGAGAGCGGTATTTTATCTAAGTAGAAGGCTCTTGGACCCTGAGACAAGGTACACGCTAACTGAGAAGCTGTGCCTATGCCTATTCTATTCGTGTACCAATTTGAGGCACTATCTGTTATCGGCAGAATGCATAGTGGTGTCCAAGGCAGACGTGATCAAGCATATGCTGTTAATGCCAATTCTCAATGGACGAATCGGCAAATGGATCTTGGCCCTTTCAGAGTTTGACTTGAGGTTCGAATCGGCTAAGGCAGTCAAAGGTCAGGCAATAGCCGATTTCATCACCCAGCATCATGAAGGCGCTGTCAGTATAGTCGACGTAGCGCCATGGACTATGTTCTTTGATGGATCATTTTGTAAGCAAGGCGGAGGTGCTGGGGTAATATTAATATCACCTCGAGGTCAATGATTCGAGTATGCTTTCCAGACTGGGCCGACGGTGACAAATAACCAGGCTGAGTATGAGACGATCTGGAAAGGATTTCAGCTTCTGCATGAGGCAAAGGCCGACGTAGTTGAGGTTTTTGAAGACTCACAACTAGTCATCAACCAGTTTCTCAGCCTATTTGAATGCAAAGATGATATACTCAGAGGTTATTATTATCAGTACCAGGCTTTGATCAGAGGGTTCATAGCGGTTTCCCTTTGTCATATTCCCAAAGCTCAAAATTAGGAGGCCAATCGGTTGGCACAGAGTGCCTCGGGCTACAGATCGATGCACGAAATCTTCAATACCGAGCAATCGGCTGATGACTGGCGGGACGAGATAGCAAGATACCTTGAAAATCCTTCGCAGAAAGTTAGTAGAAAGCTGAGGTACAAAGCTATCAAGTACGTGCTGCTGGATGGTCAGTTGTACTACAAACCTGTTGAAGGAGTGCTATTGAAGTGCCTAGGCACAGAAGAATCGATAAAGCTGATGTGCGAGGTCCATGAAGGGGTCTGCGGTGCTCACCAATCGGCTCATAAGATGAAATGGATTATCAGGAGAACTGGTTATTGTTGGCCAACAATGCTTGAAGATTGTTTCAAATATTACAAGGGATGCCAAGAATGACAGAGATTTGGGAATGTGCAGAAGTCTCCAGCCTCAGCTATGAATCCCATCATCAAGCCATGGCCGTTCAGAGGATAGGGAATCGATCTGATCGGCTAAATCTATCCGCCATCTAGTAAAGGTCACAAATGGGTATTAGTTGCAACTGACTATTTCACTAAGTGGGTAGAAGCTGTTCCTTTGAAGAATGCTACATCCGGAGATATAATTGAATTCGTAAAGGAGCACATCATGTACAAATTTGGTATACCACAGACTATCACAACAGAGCAAGGTACCATGTTCACTTCAGATGAGTTTCTGACCTTTGCTGACGACATGGGCATCAAAATTTACAATTCATCGCCATACTATGCCCAAGCTAACGGTCAGGCCGAGGCATCAAATCAAATTTTAATCAAGGTCATTAAGAAGAAGATTGAGCGGACTCCCAGGAAGTGGTACTTAACGTTGAGTAAGGCTCTGTGGGCATACCGGATGGCTCAGCATGGATCGACTAAACCTACACCATATGAGTTGGTCTATGGACACGCTGCTGTCCTGCCTTAGGAAGTTCAGTCTGAAACACGGCATGTCAAATTACAGAACGAGCTTACAGCCGGTGAATACAAGGATATCATGATAGACAGTCTTGAAGATTTACATTGTCATCGGCTCAAAGCCTTAGAGTGTATTGAGGCCAATAAGATGTGGGTGGCCAAGTATTACAACACCAAAGTAAGGAAAAAGAGCTTTGCCGAATCAGAGCTAGTATGGAAAACTATCCTACCTATCGGGACTAAAGATAACCGATTCCGCAAGTGGTCACCAAATTGGGAAGGCCCGTATCGAGTTGTTGAATGTGCACCCGGCAATGCCTATATACTAGAAGATATGCAAGGGAGGAGATTTGCCAGGGCAATCAATGGCAAGTATTTGAAGAAATACTACCCTAGTATCCCAGTTGGGGGATGATAGCCGATCGATGCAAGATCTGGCTCTTACAGCCGATTCTTCGAAGGGAATCGCCTTCAGGACAAAAATTTTGGTCGATAATAGCCGATTTCATTGTAACGGATTGTCTTTAGCGCAAAAATGGAACACCCTCGATGAGGTGTAACAGCCGATGTAATTGCATCGCCTTTAGAGTGAAAAATAAAGAAAATGAAGACGGATTGATGATTATCAACACATTTTTCATTTCTGCTTCATGTTTACAGAGAAGCCCTATTACATCTTAATGCAGATTATGAGTGGCTCTATCTATGATGTCCTTGGTGTCAGTGACGGCCGCCACCTCGTCGGCGTGTGGAAAAAAGTTCGCCAGTTGGGCGCTGGCTTCTTCCATGTCTTGGCCCTCCGGGAACCCGGGCTCGATGGCCTCCAGGGCTATGCCGGAGTGGAGGCGTGCGGCTTTGAGAGCCCCGGTGGCGCCGTGACGGACGCCGGCTATGGCCACCTGGCGGACGCGGTGGTGAACATCCAGGAGCCGCTCCACCTGCATGTTGCCACGAGCGTTGACGGCGTTGGCGGCGGTCTCGGCGGCGACGCGCAACTCTTCCAGCTGTGCGGTCAGGGCTACAAGAGCAAGAAAGAGTCAGCGCGAGGTGGATCATCAGTATGACGTGAAACAGCTCCAAGACACGGTCACCTGCCACCACGGCATCCAACGCGGCGAGCTGAGCCTGCACATTGGCAGACTCGATCTCGGCGATGGCAAGGGCAGCGGCTTGGGCTTCGTTAACGCCCTGCAGCCTGCCATTCTCCTTCGTAGCCTCCGAGTAGAGGTTACGGTACTCCACCATCTGGTGGTGGAAGCAGCGACCGTCGGCGGCCGTGTATGACCCGTCAGACTCTGAAGAAGACCGCGACTCGGATCCCCCGCGCGAGCCAGCGCTCGAGGCCGGATCTCGAGGAGGATCCTGTGGAGGCGTAGTCCGGGGCGTCCGCCAAGTGTCGGGGCCGATGGGTGCTCCCGGTGGGAAGGGAATCAGGCGAGCCTGGCTCAGAAACAACAGGAGAATGGCACGTCAGGATTAGAAAGATCAGCTACATGGATTCAAGTTGCCTTACCTGCTGTAGATGGCTAGCTGCCGAGGCGTCAAACAATGACGGCCGCGAGACGGGCCTATCATGGCACCCGCACCAGGGGTGGCTTCAGTGGCTGCAGGTGCGGCCAGAGATGGCCCGGCGGCAGCCCCTGCGGCAGTCCCTGAGCCTCTAGCGCCGGTGTTATCCAGATCCCTGCACAAGACATCGGAGGTTAGGTCAGAAGCTTGACAGTTATATCAAGAAGAGGATTGGGGCCTTGCCCTAGCCAGGCTAATAACCGGTTCCGCCGCGCGCCCACGAACCGCATGATCCGACGGAAGTTATTGCCTTCAGCGAGATCTGACGCCGGCTGTTTGACATGGTCCCCATCGCCGGCCATGGTGGTGGTTGCAGATCTGCTTTGGCTTGGGCTAGAGGAAGATGAAGAGCAAAGGCCGAGTGGACGAAGGCTGATGGTGTTTGTGGTGGTTCACTTAGGCCGAGTGTCTATTTATAAAGAAGGAGGTACCGAGACGGTGCCTTCCTCAGGAGACGGAACGACGCGGTGTATTTTATGCTGGATTTAACCCACGTTTCTTGAATCTGGAACCAATGTGGCGCTTGGGAGTGGAACGGACTGATCAGCTATTTAGGTCGGTTGCCCGGAATCGGCTATTTGGGCCAGTTGTTTGGGATCAACTAAAACAACCGATCCGTTCGTGCCAGCGACAGTACTAAGGATCAGGCTATGAGAAGCCGATTCAAAGACAGAACAAAAAGGAAGGCTGATTTTCAATCTAGCCAATGTACATTGCATGATCAGTCAGATACACAGAACAAATTGGGATTACAAGCTTAGAAAGGACCGGACGATGGAGATACATTCAGTAAGAAGAGCATGGCCGGTTTGTAGCAGTTCTTGGTCCTCATTAGCTGCTGACTTCAGGATGTTCAAGCGCTGGTTTATTTGTTTGCCCTCAACAACCCTGGCACTGACCTTCTTCTTCTTCTTCTCAGCCAAATCAAAGGTGCTTGTTGATATGGAGATTTCACGCTGAGTAATGGCCGAGTTGACCTCTGCAAGCTCCTTCATCAGCTGTTCACGCCTGATCTTCAAAGTGCTTAGCTCTGACTCGGCTGAGTTAATTATGGCTTTCAGCGACTTTACTTGATCGGTTAACCCGCTGGCTTCTTGTTTGTTGGTCAGCTTGTTGTTCGTCAGTTGCTTAAGCTCGGCCAAGTTTTCATGGGCAGTCTTGATTCTTGGAGCAGCCTTCTTGAGTTTGACAAACTGTGGCAGGGAGCTGAGGATGGCCAGGCGCGTCTGTTGCTGAATCAATTCAATAACTTGATCAATAGGTTCAGGGTGCTCGGCCTGGTCAGTCAAGGACACCTCCAGCTGAGGAAGAAGCTCGCTCAGTCATTTATTGAGATCTAGCTCTGGTAGTGATGAAGACCTGGAGCTCAGTTCATTTTCGTCACAGCATTCCTTCAGGTCGAAGGAGTAGCTGGGGGTGGAAGGCTGCAGGACCTGTGTTCACATATTAAAATGGTGATGGCATAAAGACTTTGGATCGATCAAGAGGATGAGTGCTTCACCTGGACAGAGCTTGGAAGGGGAAGAGCTGATGAGGTGCCCGGTTGCTCTGTCGTGGCCATTGCTTTCCCTGCAGCAGAAGCAGTTGTAGTATGCATCTCTATAATGAGTTGGGTGTCTGCAAAGATTGAGAATAAATAAAAGCGGAGAAAGCACAATAGTGCTAACAGCCGAAGAGTTACCTGGATGTTCAGGAGATGGTGTTCTCTCCTTCTCAAAATCCTCCCATGAAGGAGGGCTGTTCGGCTATATTTTTCAAAAGAAGGATCAGAAAAAATTCAGCAGGGGGTTGTATACTCACAAGATTGATTAATACCTGAGTTCTTACTTCTTCCTGTTGAATGATTGTGGTGTCAGTTATGCCCGGAGAACCTCCAGCAGTGTCTTCAGCTTGAGTACCCTCAATAGCTGTCTGGATCGGCTGAATGGTCGCCTGCTTAATAGCCGGTTCAGTTAAAAAAATTAAGGAAATGGTACAAAAAATACTGCAGAACGTCCAAGTACCTGGGCAGGCTTCCTCTTGGATCTTTGTCTTTTGGTGATAGTTTTCTGAAGGGTTGATGAGGCCTTCCTTTTCGAAGTTGGGGCAGTCATACTGACGGGGGCCTGCATCATATGCTTCACCGAGGGAGCCTGAGAGCCTAACCTGGCGTTTGGGCATGGAGGATAGTACTCAATTTCTGCTAGTGGCTCGACCTCTGCATCCTGAATTGGTAAAGTGTCAGGATATAATTAACAGCCGGTTGGGATGAGATTGGTTATCAGTACTTACTGCCTCTGACGAATTGAAGCTTGGGTCCAAAGCTTGGTATTTATCTTGGATTTTCTGGCAAAATAAGTGGGCATGCCATTGTTGCCACCAATGGTCAAAGCTTGTGTGGGTCATTGTGATCTGATCCCATTGCTCCATGGCATAATGTGGCAAGTTTGCTCCCAGATTGAAAATCCTCTGGGCCTCTAAGGGTGCAGTAATTTCATCTCTGGGCCTTAGGAGGTGTAGAAATGGAAGCTTGGGGGGCAGCTGACTGAAGCCAAGTTATCTGGCCACTACGGTCGGATGATAGAATTCATATGATGGCCAGGTAGGTTCAGTATTGCTGGAGCTTCGCAGATGTTTAAAATCAGCCGGCAAGATGCAAGGTTTTATCATGATATTCAGAATTTTAGTGGATATCTCGTCAGAGCACCCTGTGCTGAATTTGAAGCTGAATGGCATTGGGAATTCTGCATCATCTGTGTAAGGGAACCAGTTCGGCGATTCTGGCCCCAAGTCTCTATAGAGCCTTTCAAGCAGTTGACCCCGGCTGAGGTTGATATTGATGGCTGAAGCGGCTTCACCAAAGCTCTGACATCCTCGGATGACCATGTCTTGATCTTCTGCATACTCTGTGGAAGGTTAACCGAGGTTGTTCAGATTTGGCCGGACCATTTGGTGCAGATGAAGATTCAGCCATAGTTGGATTAGCCACCAGGGCCATGTTATGCATTGAACCTCTTCGCCCTTGAGCAGACAGCCGGCAATTCAGCTCATTATCCTGTAAGTAGCGCCCAACAAAAGGTTTTCGAGGGGGATTGACTGACCTAAGGCTAGCTGCTGTGCAAGATACTTGAAGGAGTAGGCAGGTCCAAGTGATGAGCCACAGAAGACGATCCTTTCCAGCCACAGGATCAGGAATGCTATGTACTCTTTCTCATTGATGCTGGAGGTTGTCATGTGGTGAGTGCTAATGTAGCCGGTCCAGCCCTTGTACTTGTTCAGCTTGGGGAATTTCTTCTCGCCCGTAGAGGTCAAGTTCCAGTATGGGTAAGTTCCAGTGATTTGAAGGCCGGTGAGCATGTGTATGTCGCCTAGGGTAATGGTCATTGGCCCGTCTCCGAAAATGAAGCCGTTCAGAGAATTCGACTAGAAGTAGCTGGCGGCGATGAGAAGTGGCTCAGGCTACGCAGCTCCCAATCTGCCCGCTTCTTGGCTAACATCCGACGGAACCAGTTTCTCCACCCTGTGGGCATATTAGGCCAATTTCGGAACGAGTTCTTGGTCCATGAAGATGTGTGCACCGGAGAAGCTCTGAAAGGGATTTGGTTGGTTTCCATACTGATAAGCTCCGACGGGTCGGAATCGCCCATCGGGCCGAGGAAGAAGGCGGTCGTCTTGTCACACCCAATTTTAAGGATAAAATGGGATGCATAATCTTATGTGCGCCCAGAGATCAATCACACACATAAGCCAACAAATTGCATAAATTGTATCATAACCAATGTTTAATACATAGCGAATAATATCAAAGTCATTACACAGCGGAAAAATAAAGATAACTCTCGCGGTAGCTCCATAGCACAGGGACGTCGACTGGTGAAGCACAAGTCTAGTAGTCCTCTGGGTAGTCCTCATCACTATCACCATCTATTACCCATCCGGGATTTTTAACCAAGTAATGAAAAATAAACAAGCGTAAGTACATGTCGTACTCAACAAGACTAGCATGGGTTCATGAGGCTCAAAAGGGTTGACACGGTTTAACAGCAGGTTGCTTTTAATTAATCATCTTTTATGCAGTTGGATAGCAACAAGTTAATAAGCCCATTCTCATGATCATAGTAAACACAATTAATGAGTAGCAATAAATAGACTAGCAACAAGTAAACATCACCCCGAAAGATAACTATTCCGTGAGTTTTCCGGGCCACTCGTGACCGTGAGCGCGGCTAGTATACCAGTTTTACACTCTGCAGAGGTTGTGCACTTTCACTATGAGCCGTGATTCCCATCTGCTCGGGTTAATTACTCCCATAACACTACCAAGGTGAGAGAGCAGGGTTTCACTATGAAGCCTTTCAAAGGTTCGTCTAACATGTTAGGGCCGCGAGGTTTCCTCGGCAAGCAGATGTAGAGCCCCCCTTCCATATGGCACAAGGTCACGCAGGTTATACACATATGGACAGAGGCCGCACTATACCCGAGTCGTCTAAGCCCCTCTTGCGCCTTTCGGTAACCTCTAACAAGCTAGAAAAGGTCCTCATACTGAGCTAAAACCAGAGCCATATAGCCCTCATAGTTGCACTGTAAGTCCCAGCTTTTGCTGACAGATCATTACCAAGGGGAAAAGATATGGAGCACCACAAAACTATGCCCCAATCCCTTAGTTCTATGTTGCTAAAAAGGCATCTTTTAATCCTTATTGCATATTCAATTAATCAGTTTACATGATCATGATATCAATAACGCACTAGCATCAATTACCACATGCATAAACCCATAGGTTGCAAGGAACAGGATAACAAAACTAGGAAGTAACTATGGTTAACAAGGAAGACACATGCAAATGCAATTATTTATTTGGTGAATAGGACAACAAGGATGATCCATGCTAATACTTGCCTTGATCAGCAAACTCTTGGTGATCTGGGTTGTCGCAGTACTGATCTTGATCACCCACGTATGGCTCACCGTCTATACTCGATCCATCATAACAACACACACGCATACAGGGGCAATCATGCATACAATAAGAGTTTTTGTTAGAACAGTACACCAACAGAGAGAAAATAAATTAAAAAGGTTATAAAACAAATCTACACGTTGCTACGATCACATCGATATAAAGTTTGCGCAAATCGGATTTAAAACGAGGAAGATATGAATTTTACAAGATGTATAATAGAATAATAATAGATTAAATATAATCTCGAATTTTAAGAGTGGAAAATATATGAAACAGTGGTACCATCAGATAGATTATGAAATTACGAATCTAACGCAATTTGAATCGTTCAAATCGGAACTAAAACGTGGAAATTATAAATGAAACAACTTTGAATTCAAATCTGAAAACACATTTTCATATATACCGAAAATAAATACGCCTTCAAACGTAATCTACTGAATACGCTAAGGGCTGCGGGCTAAGCATTAAAAACTGCAGGGGGTTATCCGCAAAAACGCCGGCCAAATCGGTATGGGCTGCTCTTCGGCCGTCCGATTCAAAATCGGCGGATCAGATTAACAGAGAGGAGGGGTGGCAGTGTTCTCGGCCGGAAAACAGAGGCCGACGGCGGCGCCATGGCCGGAGGGCCGCCGAGGAAGGTGAACTCGGCCCTCGGTGCATGAAATAGGTCGGGAAGGGTACCCAATAGATCGGGAAGAGCATCGCAAGCTCACCTAGGGTGATGGGAAGGTCGAAATTCGACTCGGAGATAGCTCGCGGCGTGACCCGGCGGACGGTGGCTCTCTGCAACGGCGGCGGAGGCGTGTCAGTGCACAAATCGAAGGGGGGAAGTGCTCGGGAACTTCACAAGATCACCGCGAAGCTCCTCAAAGGCTTACCGAGAGGAAATTGGTGGCGAATCAAGCTAATTGCTCGCGGCGGCGGCTGCTCGGTTCTCGCGGAAGCTCGGCAGTGGCGGCGAGAAGAGGCGGCTAGGGTTAGGTGACGGCTATGAGGGGATGTGGCGCTGCTTAAGTACTCCCGAGGCGTAACGACAATCTCGGAGATTGAAACAAACTCGGCGAGCGGAGAAATCGGCTTCGGCCGTTTCTTCTCTGCTACGGACTCTCGGCGCGGCGACGAACTCGGCTTCGGCCGTTTCTTTCTTGCCCGCGTCGGACTCTCGGCGAGCAGCAGAGGGAAACAGGGGAGGGGCTATCCTGTAGGTCCACAGGTCGGTAGCACCGAGCGCTGGGGTCAGCTGGCAGTCACGGCAGAGGGACCCTTCGCGCGCGCGTGCTCGGCCGCGGCGGATGAACACGGCAGCGGCGTCTCTGTTCGCGCGGCGAGGGAGGTGGAGAAGGAAGGGGCTGACCCGTGAGTCCTGCTCGTCAGTCAGAAGGGATCAGGGGAAGGGAGGGAGCTGGTCGGCCGAGCTGGCCTCGGGCCATCCGACCTGGGCCGGCTGGGGCTAGAAAGGAGAGGGGAAGGGCTCTTCTCTATTTCCCTTTTCCATTTTGCAAAAGGATTTTTAAATTGGGTTTTGAAATATTTGAGAAATTCAAATAAGCTACAATAGTACAAAGAAGAAATGCTCCAGCATGAATGCATCATACATGTGTATGACCTAGGTTTGATTTTATATTTGAGAAAAATTATTATTTCCCTATATTGGAATGATCAACTAATTGCATAATTAAATAAATTCCCACTATTAAAAAGAATGCAATTTTTCGGGTGTTACAATTCTACCCCCTTAAAAATAATCTCGTCCTCGAGATTCAGTTGGTGCTTACTCAAAGAACTCCGGGTACTTTTCTCTGAGATCTTCCTCTCTTTCCCAAGTAGCTTCTTCCTCAGAGTACCGATGCCACTGCACCTTGCACATCTTTATAACTCGACTTCTTGTAACTCTTTCTGCAGTCTCCAAAATTTTCACTGGATGTTCCTCATATGTGAGACCCTTCTTGAAAACTATTTCCTCGACAGGAACCTGCTCTTCCGGTACTCTCAAACACTTTCTCAACTGAGATATGTGGAACACATCATGCACACCGGACAAACTTTCCGGAAGTTCTAGCTGATATGCCACTTCTCCACGTCTCTCTAGGATCTTGAAAGGACCAATATACCTTGGTGCCAATTTTCCTTTGCTGTTGAACCTTTTCACACTTCTCATCGGGGACTCTTTAAGATATACATAGTCTCCTATATTAAAAGCTAGTTCTCTTCTCCGTGTATCCGCATAGCTCTTTTGTCTAGATTGTGCTATTCTCAAGTTCTCTCTTATTGTCTGGACTTGCTCCTCTGCGTCTCTCAACACATCCGGTCCAAACACTTGACTTTCTCCAGTTTGATTCCAAAACAAGGGTGTCCTGCACTTGCGTCCATACAACGCTTCGAAGGGTGCCATCTTGAGACTTTTCTGGTAACTATTATTATAAGAGAACTCCGCATACGGCAGACTCTTATCCCAACTCGTTCCATACTGTAAAGCACAAGCTCTCAACATATCTTCCAAAATCTGATTAATCCGTTCAGTTTGACCGTCAATTTGAGGGTGATATGCAAAACTGAAATTCAACCGTGTTCCCAATGATCTATGCACTTGTTGCCAAAACTGTGAGGTGTACTACGTACCCCTATCGGACACTATCTTCTTTGGGACTCCATGTAGACACACAATCCTTTCCATATACAACTCTGCAAGTCTTGCTCCGGTATAGGTGGTCTTGACGGGGAGGAAATGAGCAACTTTAGTCAGTCGATCCATAATTACCCAGATTGAATCATAACCCCTCTGAGTACGTGGCAATCCAACTATGAAGTCCATACCGACTTCTTCCCACTTCCACTCAGGTATCTTTAGTGGTTGTAGCAATCCTGCAGGCCTCTGGTGTTCAGCTTTAACTCTCTGACAGGTATCACAGATAGCCACATATTCTGCTACATCACGCTTCAGTCCAACCCACCAATACTTTTCCTTCAGATCCAAATACATCTTGGTACTTCCTGGGTGTATAGAATATGCTGACTCATGAGCTTCATGCAGTATAGCGTCTCGGATGGATTTCACTTCAGGTACACAGAGTCTCTTCCCAAACCATAAGGTTCCATTCTCATCTAGCCTGAATCCGGGTGATTTTCCAACCACAATGTTCTCTGCTATTTCTTTGAGCTTCTCATCTTCCAACTGAGCCTTTCGTATCTCTTGCTCTAGTGTGGGTTCAACCTCCATCTCAATAGCATTGATCACAATTCCCAAGTTGAGACGCTCCATCTCTGCACACAACTCTGCTGGAATAGTGGTTGTTCGAATCTCATTAGCATAACTTTTTCTACTAAGAGCATCGGCCATAATATTTGCTTTGCCTGGATGATAATGCATTTCCAGGTCATAATCCTTTATCAATTCCAACCAACGATGTTGCCTCAAATTCAACTCTGACTGGGTGAAGATATACTTCAAGCTCTTATGATCAGTATAAATGTCGCACTTATGACCAATCAGATAATGCCTCCATAACTTCAGAGCGTGAACCACAGCTGCTAGCTCCAAATCATGGGTAGGATAATTCAACTCATGCTTCCTCAACTGTCTCGATGCATATGCTACGACTCTTCCTTCTTGCATGAGTACACAACCAAGACCTAGGCGGGAAGCATCACAATAGATAGAGAACTTCTTACTTAGGTCCGGCAAAACCAACACTGGCGTTGTTGTCAATCTCTTCTTCAATTCTTTGAAACTAGCTTGACACTTCTCAGACCACACAAACTTGGCATTCTTCTCTAGCAAGGAAGTCATTGGCTTCGCAAGCTTGGAGAATCCTTCAATGAACCTTCGGTAGTAACCAGCTAAACCAAGAAAACTACGAATGCCAGTCACATCAGTTGGCGGCTTCCAATTCAACACGTCTGCCACCTTGCTTGGGTCTACAGAAATTCCACCACTGGACACAATATGTCCTAGAAAGGCAACTTCTCTCAACCAGAACTCGCACTTACTTTGCTTGGCACACAGCTTATGTTCCCTGAGCTTCTGCAAAACCAATGTCAGATGTTCGGCATGCTCTTCTTCATTCTTGGAGTAGATCAAGATATCATCAATGAACACCACAACAAACTTATCCAAGAATTCCATGAATACCTTGTTCATCAGATACATGAAGTAGGCAGGTGCATTAGTCAAACCAAAGGACATTACCGTATACTCATACAGTCCATACCGAGTAGTGAATGCAGTCTTAGGTATGTCAAAGTCACGAATCTTCAACTAATGATAACCTGAATGGAGATCAATCTTTGAAAACACACAAGCACCTCTCAACTGATCAAATAAGTCATCAATTCTAGGCAATGGATACTTGTTCTTAATGGTGACCTCATTCAGTGACCGATAATCCACACACATCCTTTGACTACCATCTTTCTTATCAACAAAAATAACTGGAGCTCCCCATGGTGAAGAACTAGGACGAATGAAACCTTTTTCTGATAGTTCTTTAATTTGTTTCTTAAGTTCTTCTAATTCTTTAACTCCCATTCTATATGGATGTTTAGCTATAGGTGCAGTACCAGGTAACAACTCAATGATAAATTCAATGTCACGGTCAGGCAGTGAAACAACCTCGATTTCCGTGAAGGGAAATCCACAGGCTCGAATTGTAATTCAACAGATTGCTTGGGACAATCCATGAAATTACCCATATCTCAGTTGACACCAGGATCCATACAACGGTAATTAAGTCTTACATAAACATTTATTACATAAAAAAATGGATTTCTTTATTTTATTAATTTTTTATCCAGAACCAGAAGAAGTAGTCTTTCTTTGGTCCATATATTATTTGATTAATATACTATATAAAAATATAAAAAATCAAAATATATAAAAATCAAAACCCTCTATACATATGAAATAATATCTACCTAAAATCAGGTTAGTTGATTTTTATTTTGTATTCTATCTATGTTCTATATATTTAATAAGAAGTTCTTACTCTTTCTGTTCTTTGGAAAAATCGAACACACGATGCTCCTATTTCTTTATTTCATTATGAGTGGTATGCTTGCGACAATAACGACAAAATTTTCTTAATTCTAATTGTCCGGGCGTATTGTGGCGATTCTTTTGAGTACTATATCTAGAAATCCCCGTCGATTCCTTATTGGTACCCTTTCGAACACAACTAATACATTCCAAAATAACTCGGATTCTAACATCTTTGCCCTTGGCCATGAACCTCCTTTCCTTTTTGGATCGACTTAACTTAATTCTTATACCTACTCTTTTATTCTTCTATTTTGGATCCAAAGAAAAGGAGAAGAATAAAATCCATAGAAGTTGCTAACTAAAAATGTATTGAAGTACCAACCGCCCACCGCCATGAACTTTCTCCTTTGATTCGAGAAGGAGGCTAATTCCACCTTATCGAATGGCTACCCTTGACAAAGGGTAGCATTGGTATCATAATCTACATGTAGCGGGTATAGTTTAGTGGTAAAAGTGTGATTCGTTCTATTAATAACAGAATTTGAAATGATATACTTAAGGCATCCTTAAGTTTTTTATATTCATATTCCGATGAAAACTTTAGTTCTTATAAAGGGTTTAATCCTTTTCCTCTCAATAGCATATTGAGGAAGAATATACATTCTCGCGATTAGTATCCAAAGACTAATTGAATTTGCATCTAAAATACAAATTCGATTATGAGTACGTAGTCGCGAAGCAAAATCATCATTCAGAGAAGCTTTAGAAGATGCGGAAGCGATTCATCCTTCACGGCCAACTTGAGTGTAGCACGTGACCCTATTCCTCGTCATCATCTCCCTCGAAGTCGTACTCATTCTCGTCACCTGACAGCAAATTTATCAGTACGATTTGTACTGGCCACGGAGCCCACCTATGCAGCATTTGCTTTGTGGAAAGTGGATGCAAGGCTATACAAGCAGACCTATAGGCTGAGGTTTTCCTATGCAGCTGTAATCAATGTTTAATTAGTCAAGTTTTATCACCAGTTAACACCATTATCCCTTTTCCCATCACCACACCTCACATACCCACACCTCACTCTCATTCGACAGGCCCAACTCCCTCTCGGGCCTATCTCAGCGGCACACTACCACAACGGGTACACTGCCGGAAAAATATTATCCAGGGGGAGAAAAGAATATGCTCTCATCTAATAGTTGTTGCAGAAACATTAGGAAAGGTCCATAGCCAACGAGTTGGCTTATGTATCGATCGATCAACCATACACTCTGCAGAGGTTTTACTACTCACAAGATTAGCCATCATCGATGTTGTACAATCATCTAGGCAGAATTCCGGGTGCTTGCTTGCCTAGGTCGATGCCACCCTACCACTCAGCCCTGGGACATTCCGGATCCAACACCATCACACTGAGACTGGGAGACGCAGTACCGGGCCCCATCAGTGGTACTGCGCATCTAGAACGGTACGGGAATCTGCCATCCGTCACCGCCCACCCTTATCACCTCTCAACCTAGCAGTAGTGGCACCACCCTACCAAGTAGTCCAGCCGTCTCCCGCCCATCAGAAGCGAGCGAGTAGCAAGGGAATCCAGATGTTTCCGGTCACTAGTCAGATCCTAGGTTGTGACCAAGCAGGCATCTCCACTTAGGGGATACTCTCCCCGTGCCATCACGGCACCTCCGTCCACGGGCTTCAAACCACCAAGGCTATCCCACCCGGAACCTCCTCAACAACTTTACCCGCCACAGGTATCTCACTTGGGGATGCCCAGGTTGCACCCCCGGCACGACTTGCCCCATGGGCTTGTCTCACATCCCACTTGGTCGACATCAACCCTTACCACGCACCCAAGACGCACGCAGCACTCTCTCCCAGTGGTTATAATCAGTTATGCACCATCCCAATTCCACCACATAGCATATAGCATGTAGTAAGTAGTGGAAGAGTAACAGTAAATTAAGCAGCAGCTAACCTAACAGCAGATAGCAGGGTAAAGTCTTATCAAGGCAGGGAATTCAAATATACTACCATGCAACCAATTCATACATAATCATAAAGCAATAGCAACAATGTCATTTGCAATGCGTAAATAGGATCTAAGGATTTGGTGGGACGTGGCACCTTCGTAGTTGTCTCGTAGCTCCTGAAAGTACTTGTGGTCGTCTTCCTTAGTCAGATCCTCCTCCGGCTCTGAAATCGAACACGAAATAGTCGCGTCAGCGACTCCTATAGAGTATTTCAGAAAAATCCAATAAAATAAAGAGCCAAATGCACACAAACATAGTCTTAGATTGTAGATCTCATTTTTCTGAGAATTTTGATATATGGTGCGCAATTTTTGGACATCGTATGAATAAGTTATGAATTTCCGAAGATTATCCTATTTTCTGAAAATGGGAAAACTGGTCGGTTAATCAGGGGCAGCTCGGGATTGGTCCACGTGGCGCGCGGGTCCAGTAGTGCGGCATGTGGCGCCTCATCCGAACACAGATTCGATGGTCGCCCACCAGGTGTTCGATGCTGGTTCCCAGAGAGTCGCCGGTGTCGGCGTAGCTCGGCGGAGCTCGGCGGTGGTTCAGCGGTGGTCGGGGGTAGCTCGGCGGGGCTCGGCGTAGTTCGGCGGTGGTCGGGGGTAGCTCGGCGGGGCTCGGCGTAGTTCGGCGGTGGTCGGGGGTAGCTCGGCGTAGCTCGGCGTAGCTCAGCGGGGTTCGGCGTACCTCAGCGAGGCTCGAGCGAATTGGAAATTTGGGCGCCGAGGGGGCTGCTCTCCCGAGGTCTACCGGGGAGGCTCGGGCGAATCGGACATTTGGGCGCCGAGGGTACCGCTCTCCCGAGGTCTACCGGGGAGGCTCGGGCGAATCGGACATTTGGGCGCCGAGGGTGCCGCTCTCCCGAGGTCTACCGGGGAGGCTCGGGCGAATCGGAAATTTGGGCGCCGAAGGGGGCCGCTCTCCCGAGCTCTCCTGGGGAGGCTCGGGCGAATTGGAGATTTGGGGGCCGAAGGGGGGCTGCTCTCCCGAGCTCTCCTGGGGAGGATCGGGCGAATCGGAGATTTGGTGCTAGCAGGGTTGCAGGGCGTCTGTTCAAGGCGGCGGTGTCTCTCCGGTGCGGCGGACGATGACAGGGCGGCGATGTCCATATTTCGGCAAGACAGGGCTCGGCTTTCCCAAATTGGCATGCTCAGGCAGTCGTCCGACCAGATGGTGGCGGGTTAGAGTCGTGGTATGGCCTCCTTCTCTCCCTCGGCATACGGTGGTTCTCCGACGAGGTGGAGGCGCACGTAGCCAAGGCGACAGTCGTGATTCGGGGCTCGGCTATCTAGCGGCGGTGCCGAGGCAGACATGGCGAACCTCGGCGGCCTCTCTTCGCAGCGCGAGGCGATCGGGGATACTCGGAACGGATTTTAGGCGAGGCGGAACGTGTCGGCGGCGATGTCACCGCGACTGTGAGGTTCCGGCGGGGCTAAGGAGGTCTTCTAGGAGATGTATACGCGTCCAGGGTCTATGGCGATGGTATACCAACTACCAATTTTGGCTACCGAGATTCCCAAGGTGCTCAGTTGTGGCGGCGGCGTGTCACCGACGATGGCGGAAGGCGGCAACGCGGCTACGACCAAGTATTGGTTCAATCGAATGCGGTCTTGTCAAATTGGTGAGGCCAGAGAAGCATACAACACTCTGGTGGCGAACTTTAGCCATGGCATGACCTTCTTTTGGCGACGGCTCGCGGCAGCGCTCCGGTAAGGTCGCGGCGCACGCGGCCAAGGAGATTCAGGCTTCCTCTAGCGCTTAGATCCGCGTAGCTAGCTCAAGGGGTCATGGCGGTGCTCCACGATGCTCTAACCTATACGGGTGCTAGTCGGATTGCTCGGAACGGGTGATTCGGCGTCGGAACGCGTCGGTGGTGAGCGCGCTCCGCCGAGAACGCGTCGTGCTGCGTTCTCGGTCTAGCAAGCTTGTAGTCCGGGGGTTTCGGCCGGTCGAATGAGTGCATGGTGCAGGTGATCTTCCCGAGCCGGTAAAGGTTCGTGCCTGCGTGTCCCGAGGGTGGAACGCCATGGCAAAAGCAGGGCAAGGTTCGGACATGGCGTGCGATGGCTCACCGTGGTGTCGGTGAAGCTAGGATGGCGGTGCAGTGGCGAGTTGGAGCCGTGCAGAGTGATCGCAGTGCCGTGCCGAACCACGACGGGGCTCCGGCTTCTCCTTCGTGTCCGGCTCGGCGTGCTCCGCGGCGGCGGCGCTCCGGCAGCTCCTCCTCCTCTGCTCCGCCCTTCTCCCTCTCTCTCGGCTATGCGGTGGGGTGCGGTGGCTTGTGGAGCCGCAGCGTGGCAGCTGCGAGTGGGAATGGGCTAGGGCTCCTCGGGTGCTCCAATTTATAGGCGAGCTTGGCAGGTTCCCATGGCGGACGGCCGCGATTGATCTCGGTAGATCAGAGGGCTACGGCCGCTCGATGCTAGGGCTTCAGGGTGCACGCGGGCTCGCTTGGCGGCCAAGAAAGGAGGGGACAGGAGGGGGACAGCGGGGTCAGGGCTCTGCCATGCGTGGCGCTGTCGGCTGTGGGACCGGGGTCACGCGAATTGCGTGCACTCGTCCCCGTCGCCTCTGCGAGGAAGAAGAACAGTGGGGGGGCGAGAGCGGCTGACAGGCAGGGCCGGGTTGGCAGCGAGCGCGAGCGCGTGTGTGCCAGTCGCGCGCGCGCTGCCGAGCCGCAACGTGGGCCGCGCGCGGGTGAGGTGAGGAGAAGAAGGCCGGGCTGGCTTGGGCTAGCTTAGCAGACCGGCTGGCCGAATGGCTGGCCTAACTCTCTTTCGCCTTTTCTATTTTCATTTTAGTGTATATATACATATATTGCCCATTTTAAATATTGAGTAAATTCAAACATAAATTGCAATAAATCCCAAATGTGATGCATAGGCTATTATTCTATGTGAATGGAATTAAAATGCAAACTACACTCCTTTATTTACCAAATTCATAATAAAACCTATATGCTTGCACAAGAAAAATGGGTTTTCATAATAAATAAATGAAAAATTTTAATTGGTTGGGATTTTTAGATTGTGTGGATTTTTAGGGTTGTTACAGTCCTCCCCCCTCATTAGGATCTCGACCTCGAGATTCAGAGATAACGTACCCATCGAAGAGGTAAGGAAACATAATCCGCAAGTCAGATTCTTTCTCTCACGTAGCTTCCCTTTCAGTGTGATTGCTCCATTGTACCTTGCACATCGGAATGGTCTTGTTCCGCGTCTCCTTGGTATCCCGTGCCAAGATCTTGATCGGATGTTCCTTGTATTCAAGTGTGTCTTGCAGGTCTAATGCATCCGTAGGAACTTGCTCCTCGGGAAACTTCAAACACTTCCTTAATTGCGAGACATGGAACACGGGGTGTACTCCAGATAATTCCTCCGGTAGTTCCAGCTTGTAAGCAAGCTTTCCAACCCTTTTACAGATCTTGTATGGCCCAACATATCTTGGTGCCAATTTCCCTTTTACGTGGAATCTGACGGTGCCACGAAGCAGAGATACCTTGAGGTAGACATAATCTCCAACCTTGAACCCAAGCTCTCTACGTCTTCGATCTGCATAGCTCTTTTGCCTACTCTGTGCAATTCTCAAATTTTCTCTGACCTGTGCTACGCCTTCCTCTGCTTCTACAATCTTAGCAGGGCCAAAGAAGGCTCTCTCTCCGGGTTCTGACCACATTAGCGGGGTCCTGCAGGGTCTCCCATACAATGCCTCAAACGGTGACATCTTGAGGCTTGTTTGATAGCTGTTGTTGTACGAGAATTCAGCGTGGGGTAAGCAGCTTTCCCAACTGGTCTTGTATTTTATCACACAAGCTCGGAGCATATCTTCGAGAATTTGGTTCACTCTTTCTGTTTGACCGTCAGTTTGTGGGTGATAAGCCGTGCTATAGTCCAGCTTGGTTCCGATGGATTTGTGCAAGGCCTGCCAGAATCGAGACGTGAATTGTGAGCCTCGATCAGATATTATGCTTGTGGGTGCCCCGTGTAGTCTCAGAATGTGGGTTATGTATAAATCCGCCAGCCGTTCGGCCTCGTAGCCAATGCTGATGGGAATGAAGTGAGCGACTTTGGTCAAACGGTCGACTATCACCCAAATCGAATCGTGTTTCTTCTCGGTGCGGGGTAACCCAACGATAAAATCCATCGAAATGCATTCCCATTTCCATTCTGGAATTGCGAGGGGTTGTAGTAGGCCGGCTGGTCGTTGATGTTCGGCCTTGATTCTGCTGCAAGTGTCACATCGGGCTACATGCCCTGCAATGTCTGCCTTCATATTCTCCCACCAGAAGTGCTTCCTTAGATCATGGTACATCTTGGCTGACCCTGGGTGAATGCAATATTTGGAGTCATGCCCTTCTGACAGAATCTCTTCTCGTATCGCTGAATCCGTCGGTACGCAGATTCTATCTTTGTACCATACAGTTCCCTGCTCATCTTCTCGGTATTCGGGGCCTCTTCCCAGCTTCATCAAACCACGGATATAGTCTATCTCAGGACAGTTCTTTTGCGCTTCACGGATCCGTGAGGTGAGATTGTACTCAATGCGAAGCTCATTTAGCATGCCATAGGAGATTACCTCGAGCTGGAACGCGTCAAACTCTCTCCTGAGCTCAGACGGCATAGACTTGGTGATGAGGGTATGGCAGTAGTTTTTGCGGCTAAGTGCATCAGCGACTACGTTAGCCTTCCCAGGGTGGTAATGGATCTCAAGATCATAGTCCTTGATGAGTTCTAGCCATCTGCGCTGCCTCATATTCAGATCTTCCTGTGTGAAGAAGTACTTCAGGCTCTTGTGGTCAGTGTATATGTCACACTTGTTGCTCATCAGATAGTGTCTCTAAATCTTGAGTGCATGTACCACGGCTGCAAGTTCTAGGTCATGAGTCGGGTATCGCTGCTCATGTTCCTTCAACTGTCTTGAGGCATAAGCTATCACTCTTCCTTCTTGCATTAGTACACAGCCCAAACCTTGCCGAGAGGCGTCACAATATACAACAAAATCTTTGTGAATGTCGGGTAGGGCTAGTACAGGTGTAGTAGTGAGCTTCTCCTTCAAGGTCTGGAAACTCTTCTCACATTCAGGAGTCCATATAAACTTATTCTCTTTCTTCAGCAAGTTGGTCATGGGTCTTGCTA
>JAHLJS010000003.1:69526445-69674858 GCA_038502445.1 Eremochloa ophiuroides | reverse complement strand
GGGGGAGAAAAGAATATGCTCTCATCTAATAGTTGTTGCAGAAACATTAGGAAAGGTCCATAGCCAACGAGTTGGCTTATGTATCGATCGATCAACCATACACTCTGCAGAGGTTTTACTACTCACAAGATTAGCCATCATCGATGCTGTACAATCATCTAGGCAGAATTCCGGGTGCTTGCTTGCCTAGGTCGATGCCACCCTGCCACTCAGGCCCTGGGACATTCCGGATCCAACACCATCACACTAAGACTGGGAGACGCAGTACCGGGCCCCATCAGTGGTACTGCGCATCTAGAACGGTACGGGAATCTGCCATCCGTCACCGCCCACCCTTATCACCTCTCAACCTAGCAGTAGTGGCACCGCCCTACCAAGTAGTCCAGCCGTCTCCCGCCCATCAGAAGCGAGCGAGTAGCAAGGGAATCCAGATGTTTCCGGTCACTAGTCAGATCCTAGGTTGTGACCAAGCAGGCATCTCCACTTAGGGGATACTCTCCCCGTGCCATCACGGCACCTCCGTCCACGGGCTTCAAACCACCAAGGCTATCCCACCCGGAACCTCCTCAACAACTTTACCCGCCACAGGTATCTCACTTGGGGATGCCCAGGTTGCACCCCCGGCATGACTTGCCCCATGGGCTTGTCTCACATCCCACTTGGTCGACATCAACCCTTACCACGCACCCAAGACGCACGCAGCACTCTCTCCCAGTGGTTATAATCAGTTATGCACCGTCCCAATTCCACCACATAGCATATAGCATGTAGTAAGTAGTGGAAGAGTAATAGTAAATTAAGCAGCAGCTAACCTAACAGCGGATAGCAGGGTAAAGTCTTATCAAGGCAGGGAATTCAAATATACTACCATGCAACCAATTCATACATAATCATAAAGCAATAGCAACAATGTCATTTGCAATGCGTAAATAGGATCTAAGGATTTGGTGGGATGTGGCACCTTCGTAGTCGTCTCCTAGCTCCTGAAAGTACTCGTGGTCATCTTCCTTAGTCAGATCCTCCTCCGGCTCTGAAATCGAACACGAAATAGTCGCGTCAGCGACTCCTATAGAGTATTTCAGAAAAATCCAATAAAATAAAGAGCCAAATGCACACAAACATAGTCTTAGATTGTAGATCTCATTTTTCTGAGAATTTTGATATATGGTGCGCAATTTTTGGACATCGTATGAATAAGTTATGAATTTCCGAAGATTATCCTATTTTCTGAAAATGGGAAAACTGGTCGGTTAATCAGGGGCAGCTCGGGATTGGTCCACGTGGCGCGTGGGTCCAGTAGTGCGGCATGTGGTGCCTCATCCGAACACAGACCCGATGGTCGCCCACCAGGTGTTCGATGCTGGTTCCCAGAGAGTCGCCGGTGTCGGCGTAGCTCGGCGGAGCTCGGCGGTGGTTCGGCGGTGGTCGGGGGTAGCTCGGCGGGGCTCGGCGTAGTTCGGCGGTGGTCGGGGGTAGCTCGGCGGGGCTCGGTGTAGTTCGGCGGTGGTCGGGGGTAGCTCGGCGGAGCTCGGCGTAGCTCGGCGTAGCTCAGCGGGGTTCGGCGTACCTCAGCGGGGCTCGGGCGAATCGGAAATTCGGGCGCCGAGGGGGCCGCTCTCCCGAGGTCAACCGGGGAGGCTTGGGCGAATCAGACATTTGGGCGCCGAGGGTGCCGCTCTCCCGAGGTCTACTGGGGAGGCTCGGGCGAATCGGAGATTTGGGGGCCGAAGGGGGCTGCTCTCCCGAGCTCTCCTGGGGAGGATCGGGCGAATCGGAGATTTGATGCTAGCAGGGTTGCAGGGCGTCTGTTCAAGGCGACGGTGTCTCTCCGGTGCGGCGGACGATGACAGGGCGGCGATGTCCATATTTCGGCAAGACAGGGCTCGGCTTTCCCAAATTGGCGTGCTCAGGCAGTCGTCCGACCAGATGGTGGCGAGTTAGAGTCGTGGTATGGCCTCCTTCTCTCCCTCGGCATACGGTGGTTCTCCGACGAGGTGGAGGCGCACGTAGCCAAGGCGACAGTCGTGATTCGGGGCTCGGCTATCCAGCGGCGGTGCCGAGGCAGACTTGGCGAACCTCGGCGGCCTCTCTTCGCAGCGCGAGGCGATCGGGGATACTCGGAACGGATTTTAGGCGAGGCGGAACGTGTCGGCGGCGATGTCGCCGCGACTGTGAGGTTCCGGCGGGGCTAAGGAGGTCTTCTAGGAGATGTATACGCGTCCAGGGTCTATGGCGATGGTATACCAACTACCAATTTTGGCTACCGAGATTCCCAAGGTGCTCGGTTGTGGCGTCGGCGTGTCGCCGACGACGGCGGAAGGCGGCAACGCGGCTACGACCAAGTATTGGTTCAATCGAATGCGGTCTTGTCAAATTGGTGAGGCCAGAGAAGCATACAACACTCTGGTGGCGAACTTTAGCCATGGCATGACCTTCTTTTGGCGACGGCTCGCGGCGGCGCTCCGGTAAGGTCGCGGCGCACGCGACCAAGGCGATTCAGGCTTCCTCTAGCGCTTAGATCCGCGTAGCTAGCTCAAGGGGTCGTGGCGGTGCTCCACGACGCTCTAACCTATACGGGTGCTAGTCGGATTGCTCGGAACGGGTGATTCGGCGTCGGAACGCGTCGGTGGTGAGCGCGCTCCGCCGAGAACGCGTCGTGCTGCGTTCTCGGTCTAGCAAGCTTGTAGTCCGGGGGTTTCGGCCGGTCGAATGAGTGCATGGTGCAGGTGATCTTCCCGAGCCGGTAAAGGCTCGTGCCTGCGCGTCCCGAGGGTGGAACGCCATGGCAAAAGCAGGGCAAGGTTCGGACATGGCGTGCGATGGCTCACCGTGGTGTCGGTGAAGCTAGGATCGGTGCAGTGGCGAGTTGGAGCCGTGCAGAGTGATCGCAGTGCCGTGCCGAACCACGACGGGGCTCCGGCTTCTCCTTCGTGTCCGGCTCGGCGTGCTCCGCGGCGGCAACGCTCCGGCAGCTCCTCCTCCTCTGCTCCGCCCTTCTCCCTCTCTCTCGGCTATGCGGTGGGGTGCGGTGGCTTGTGGAGCCGCAGCGTGGCGGCTGCGAGTGGGAATAGGCTAGGGCTCCTCGGGTGCTCCAATTTATAGGCGAGCTTGGCAGGTTCCCATGGTGGACGGCCGCGATTGATCTCGGTAGATCAGAGGGCTACGGCCGCTCGATGCTAGGGCTTCAGGGTGCACGCGGGCTCGCTTGGCGACCAAGAAAGGAGGGGACAGGAGGGGGACAGCGGGGTCAGGGCTCTGCCATGCGTGGCGCTGTCGGCTGTGGGACCGGGGTCACGCGAATTGCGTGCACTCGTCCCCGTCGCCTCTGCGAGGAAGAAGAACAGTGGGGGGGCGAGAGCGGCTGACAGGCGGGGCCGGGTTGGCAGCGAGCGCGAGCGTGTGTGTGCCGGTCGAGCGCGCGCTGCCGAGCCGCAACGTGGGCCGCGCGCGGGTGAGGTGAGGAGAAGAAGGCCGGGCTGGCTTGGGCTGGCTTAGCAGACCGGCTGGCCGAATGGCTGGCCTAACTCTCTTTCTCCTTTTCTATTTTCATTTTAGTGTATATATACATATATTGCCCATTTTAAATATTGAGTAAATTCAAACAAAATTGCAATAAATCCCAAATGTGATGCATAGGCTATTATTCTATGTGAATGGAATTAAAATGCAAACTACACTCCTTTATTTACCAAATTCATAATAAAACCTATATGCTTGCACAAGAAAAATGGGTTTTCATAATAAATAAATGAAAAATTTTAATTGGTTGGGATTTTTAGATTGTGTGGATTTTTAGGGTTGTTACAGGCAGCATACCTGGTAACTCATCTGGAAACACATCTTCAAACTCATCTACCACTGAGTTATCCGGCTGCACTTCTTCTCTGAGCTGATGTACTGTGGCTTTCTATTGAACTTGCAAAGCAACCTCAACTCTGACCTCATCTCCCTTCTGGGTAGTGATAGTCACGACCTTCTCCTTGCACTTTATATTGATGTCGTTCTTCATCATCCAATCCATACCCAGGATAAGATCAATTCCGGCAGTATATAGCACAGTCGGGGTTATCTCAAATTCTACCTCCCTTAATGAGACAGTAATCGGGAGACACTGAAGAGTAGCTTGCATAACACCACCCGGAAAAGAAACCATAATAGGATGTTTCATGACACTAAGGGGAATACCATGCTTTCTAACAAATGTGTGCGAAATGAAAGTATGCGAAGCACCAGAGTCAAAAAGAACTGTAGCGGGGATAGAGTCGATATTGAATGTACCCATCATGACCTCTGGAGTCTCCTGTGCCGTATCAACCGACACATGGTTCACCTTCCCGGTGCGAGGTGGCACTCTCTGCTGGTTGTTCTGCTTCTGGGAGGCTTGGGGATTCTGCTTCTCAGGACAATTGTAGGACAAGTGTCCTTCCTTGCCACAGCGGAAACACTTGTTGGGTGCACCATTCTTCACTGGGATGTTGTTGGGAGCAGTCAGTTGTGGCGCCTGGTTGCCACCTTGTTGCTGGTACTGGGAACGCTGCTGGTTCTGGGAACGTTGTTGATTCTGGAAATTGTTCTTGAATCCAGACTGTCCCTGGAAACGTTGTTGTTGCTAAGGTTGCTGCTGGTTGTTACGGAAGCGGCTGTTGCTTCCAGATGACTGCCCTTGAAACTTCCTCTTCTTCTTCTTCTCATCTATCTCACGGCGCTTGCTCTCGATGATCAAAGCTTTGTCCACCAACTGTTGGAAGTTGGCGAAAGTGTGGGAGAGCAACTGGTACTGGAGATGATCATTCAGTCCCTCCAAGAAGAGCTCTTGCTTCTTGGCATCATCTTCTACCTCTTTTGGAGCATACCGCGACAATTGGATGAACTTGTCACGGTACTCGGTAACTAGCATACCTCCCTGCTTCAGAGAAAGAAACTCCTTCTTCAGCTTCATCAACCCTGCAGGCACATGATGATTGCGGAACCCCTCACGGAATTGCTGCCAAGAGATGGGGTTGGCACGTCCAAAACGGAAAGACTCCCACCAATCCAGAGCAGCTCCCTGCAACTGCCCGGATGCATAGAGGACCTTCTCGACGTCATTGCATTGGGCGATCTCCAGCTGCCTTTCTATTGCACGCAGCCAATCATCAGCTTGGAGAGGATCACTGGAATGATCGAAGGTGGGCGGGCGTCCCTTCAAGAATTCGCTTCTCTTGTCACGGGGTGGTGGAGGTGGATTCCCGTTGCCATTGCTTCGCTGCAGCAGTTGAATGTTCTGGGCCATCTGCTGCATCAGCTGTGTTTGCATCATCATCAGTTGCTCCATATTAGGCTGTGGCGGAGGTGGTGGTGGATTAGCATTTTCTTCAGAGGTACCATCACCCCTTGGGTTCTTCCTGGTGTGGGCCATCTGCTGTTCAAATCATTGAAGTGAGGTTTAGAATTCTTTTCCATTAAAATAACACTTAAAAGACTAGAACAGGAAATTCTGGGCGCGGTCCAACAATGGCAGAGTAGAAAAACAGTCATATCTGGAGTTCCCGAAGTCAAACAGAGACATGCTATACATGGTTGGAAAGCATGAGAAAAATTCTACAACTTTTATTCAGACCATCTCTCCAGATTCTGTCGTTAAGTTAGCAAAAACAGATTTGATTCAAAACTGTTTCAGAGTAACAGACAGCGCAGATACTTTGACTTGTGACATTTGTTTCTCCCAAACCGTAACTGATATTGAGATGATTCTTGTGGCCAAAGAAAACTACAGAAGTCTAGTTTTTCACAAAAAAAATTTCACGATTTTTGGTTGTATATAATTAAATAGGAAAAATAACTAAGGCAGAGAGGTCTGAGAAACAGTACTGCTGGAAACTGAGATAATCAACCCAAACTATTATGCATTAATTCAAACCTTATATAAAGAGATTTTGCGGACATGCCCACAATCTCAGCACTCATTACAAACTCCAAATCAAGCATTGTTCATAAGGAAAAGCAATCTAGCACAAAAGTTCACAAGACACGAACTAGACTCGACTTGACTCAACTTGCGCTACTAGCGTCTTTTGCTACTAACTGGGGGTAACTCCTCTAGGGGTCGATGTCGGTGCGGGTGTGAGCATCTCCATGGTCACCTCGGTTCCTTGGCGGCGATTCAGCTGGGCACCTTGGTGATGGCAGAGGGGGTCCAACACCGAGTTGCCTGTTCAACTCATCCACCGCCCGGCTGAGCTTATAGTTAGCTTCAGTCCTGGTGTTCAGCTCATCCAGTGTCTGGTCCAGAAAAGTGTTGGTCTGGGCCAAACATTCCAAGGCAGCGTGGAGTCGGGCGTTCACTTCTCCAAGTGGACCGGCGATGCTGCAGTTAGCTTGGCCACTCTGTCGGCGGGGAAGGTAGCGGTGCATCTCCCACTTGATGATGTCCCAATTCTCATGGCGGTGCACCATAAGAGCTTGTCGTGCGGCATCCTTGATGGCGGCAGCTTTGGAGAGTCGAATGGAGACAGCATAGTGGATATTCTTCACTTGGCTTCCCTCCTTGATGTACACCCTCGTCTCATAGTAGTCGGCGTAGTCAGGGTGCTTCCAGTGCTCCGTCTTGTACAGCACCGAGGAGTTGGGGTAGAAGCGGCGCACCAAGTCGAGAAGCAGCGGGTGGTAGTAGTCATCACCATGATGATCATAGTGAATCATTCCCACCCAGGGTTTTCCACCTTGGTCTCCATCATCGTCGCCATCGTCATCGGGGTCGTCGGAGTCATCCGAGTCACCTTCATCATCTTCGTCATCAGGGTCGCCAGCACAATCCGGGTCACCCTGCGGCTCCACCTTCTCGGGTTCATCTTCCTGAGGGTCCTCCATAAGTACGTCTTCAGAGCTGTCTTCCAAGGGCTCTTCACTGGGCTCCTCTGCGGGCACCTCCTGCTGGGGCTCCTCCACTGGTACGTCTTCCACGGGTACCTCTGGTCGGGATACACGTCCGCCAGAGATAAAGCGCTGCAGGTACCTCTTAGGTGGCATGACACGCTTGTGAGCAGTGCGCTTAAGGTTGGCCATCTACAAGAATTAAGATTAAGTCAAAATTTTGCAATGGACAAGGGTAGGATATCAGCAAAAACTTGTAACAAATTAATATAACAAGTAAAAGAGATAATAAAGCTAAGGGCTATCCAGTGCTAACTAGGCTTGCGTCCTACAGTCAACACGGCTCCGATACCAATTTGTCACACCCAATTTTAAGGATAAAATTGGATGCATAATCTTATGTGCGCCCAGAGATCAGTCACACACATAAGCCAACAAATTGCATAAATTGTAT
Organism: Eremochloa ophiuroides; assembly: GCA_038502445.1. Lineage (NCBI taxonomy): Eukaryota > Viridiplantae > Streptophyta > Magnoliopsida > Poales > Poaceae > Eremochloa > Eremochloa ophiuroides. The sequence goes on along the minus strand of JAHLJS010000003.1, from coordinate 69,667,552 downwards.
CATAACCAATGTTTAATACATAGCGAATAATATCAAAGTCATTACACAGCGGAAAAATAAAGATAACTCTCGCGGTAGCTCCATAGCACAGGGACGTCGACTAGTGAAGCACAAGTCTAGTAGTCCTCTGGGTAGTCCTCATCACTATCACCATCTGTTACCCATCCGGGATTTTTAACCAAGTAATAAAAAATAAACAAGCGTAAGTACATGTCGTACTCAACAAGACTAGCATGGGTTCATGAGGCTCAAAAGGGTTGACACGGTTTAACAGCAGGTTGCTTTTAATTAATCATCTTTTATGCAGTTGGATAGCAACAAGTTAATAAGCCCATTCTCATGATCATAGTAAACACAGTTAATGAGTAGCAATAAATAGACTAGCAACAAGTAAACATCACCCCGAAAGATAACTATTCCGTGAGTTTTCCGGGCCACTCGTGACCGTGAGCGCGGCTAGTATACCAGTTTTACACTCTGCAGAGGTTGTGCACTTTCACTATGAGCCGTGATTCCCCTCTGCTCGGGTTAATTACTCCCATAACACTACCAAGGTGAGAGAGCAGGGTTTCACTATGAAGCCTTTCAAAGGTTCGTCTAACATGTTAGGGCCGCGAGGTTTCCTCGGCAAGCAGATGTAGAGCCCCCCTTCCATATGGCACAAGGTCACGCAGGTTATACACATATGGACAGAGGCCGCACTATACCCGAGTCGTCTAAGCCCCTCTTGCGCCTTTCGGTAACCTCTAACAAGCTAGAAAAGGTCCTCATACTGAGCTAAAACCAGAGCCATATAGCCCTCATAGTTGCACTGTAAGTCCTAGCTTTTGCTGACAGATCATTACCAAGGGGAAAAGATATGGAGCACCACAAAACTATGCCCCAATCCCTTAGTTCCATGTTGCTAAAAAGACATCTTTTAATTCTTATTGCATATTCAATTAATCAGTTTACATGATCATGATATCAATAACGCACTAGCATCAATTACCACATGCATAAACCCATAGGTTGCAAGGAACAGGATAACAAAACTAGGAAGTAACTATGGTTAACAAGGAAGACACATGCAAATGCAATTATTTATTTGGTGAATAGGACAACAAGGATGATCCATGCTAATACTTGCCTTGATCAGCAAACTCTTGGTGATCCGGGTTATCGCAGTACTGATCTTGATCACCCACGTATGGCTCACCGTCTATACTCGATCCATCATAACAACACACACGCATACAGGGGCAATCATGCATACAATAAGGGTTTTTGTTAGAACAGTACACCAACAGAGAGAAAATAAATTAAAAAGGTTATAAAACAAATCTACACGTTGCTACGATCACATCGATATAAAGTTTGCGCAAATCGGATTTAAAACGAGGAAGATATGAATTTTACAAGATGTATAATAAAATAATAATAGATTAAATATAATCTCGAATTTTAAGAGTGGAAAATATATGAAACAGTGGTACCATCAGATAGATTATGAAATTACGAATCTAGCGCAATTTGAATCGTTCAAATCGGAACTAAAACGTGGAAATTATAAATGAAACAACTTTGAATTCAAATCTGAAAACACATTTTCATATATACCGAAAATAAATACGCCTTCAAACGTAATCTACTGAATGCGCTAAGGGCTGCGGGCTAAGCATTAAAAACTGCAGGGGGTTATCCGCAAAAACGCCAGCCGAATCGGTATGGGCTGCTCTTCGGCCGTCCGATTCAAAATCGGCGGATCAGATTAACAGAGAGGAGGGGTGGCGGTGTTCTCGGCCGGAAAACAGAGGCCGACGGCGGCGCCATGGCCGGAGGGCAGCCGAGGAAGGTGAACTCAGCCCTCGGTGCATGAAATAGGTCGGGAAGGGTACCCAATAGATCGGAAAGAGCATCGCAAGCTCACCTAGGGTGATGGGAAGGTCGGAATTCGACTCGGAGATAGCTCGCGGCGTGACCCGGCGGATGGTGGCTCTCTGCAACGGCGGCGGAGGCGTGTCAGTGCACAAATCGAAGGGGGGAAGTGCTCGGGAACTTCACAAGATCACCGCGAAGCTCCTCAAAGGCTTACCGAGAGGAAATTGGTGGCGAATCGAGCTAATTGCTCGCGGCGGCGGCTGCTCGGTTCTCGCGGAAGCTCGGTAGTGGCGGCGAGAAGAAGCGGCTAGGGTTAGGTGACGGCTACGAGGGGATGTGGCGCTGCTTAAGTACTCCCGAGGCGTAACGACAATCTCGGAGATTGAAACAAACTCGGCAAGCGGAGAAATCGGCTTCGGCCGTTTCTTCTCTGCTACGGACTCTCGGCGCGGCGACGAACTCGGCTTCGGCCGTTTCTTTCTTGCCCGCGTCGGACTCTCGGCGAGCAGCAGAGGGAAACAGGGGAGGGGCTATCCTGTAGGTCCACAGGTCGGTAGCACCGAGCGCTGGGGTCGGCTGGCAGTCACAGCAGAGGGACCCTTCGCGCGCGCGTGCTCGGCCGCGGCGGATGAACACGGCAGCGGCGTCTCTGTTCGCGCGGCGAGGGAGGTGGAGAAGGAAGGGGCTGACCCGTGGGTCCTACTCGTCAGTCAGAAGGGATCAGGGGAAGGGAGGGAGCTGGTCGGCCGAGCTGGCCTCGGGCCATCCGACCTGGGCCGGCTGGGGCCAGAAAGGAGAGGGGAAGGGCTCTTCTCTATTTCCCTTTTCCATTTTGCAAAAGGATTTTCAAATTGGGTTTTGAAATATTTGAGAAATTCAAATAAGCTACAACAGTACAAAGAAGAAATGCTCCAGCATGAATGCATCATACATGTGTATGACCTAGGTTTGATTTTATATTTGAGAAAAATTATTATTTCCCTATATTGGAATGATCAACTAATTGCATAATTAAATAAATTCCCACTATTAAAAAGAATGCAATTTTTCGGGTGTTACACGTTTGGTTAGTTTCCATATTCGTTTTGAGTTGTAATTCGACTAGGACTCTATCTTATCAAGCCCTGGGTATATATATAAACCCCGAGCATTGTAACAGAACACACACATCAATACAACACAACTTTCGGCTCCGGCCAAACCCTTAGGAGGAGGAGTAACGTAGATCTCGGCAAGTTCTTCAATCAGGCTGAGTGTCACCGGTGGACGCAGGCTTGCTTGTAAGTACCGTCATGCCTCGCTAAGCTTTGCCTCCTTAATATCATCCGGTGGACATGGGAGCACGGTAGATCGGGGTTGATTCTTATTTGGTATAAGTTTAGCGTCATCCGGTGGACGTGAGCTTAGATCAAATAAGGATTAGTTATCGATTCATGTTTGTTTTCTTGTTTAATCTATGTTTAGCATCATCCGGTGGATGAGAGCTTAGGTTAAGCTTGACAATGTGCATGAATTAGTTATTGGCTCTAACTAAATTGGAAATTTAGTTAGATTCATTAATTTATCATGATGTTATCTGTTATTTATTGTTTATTTATTCAAATAACATCTCTTTGCCCGAGCAAGATTTGTATAGTATTGGCTTTAGATCTACATGGGAAATATTCATATTGTTTTATTCATGTTATGTCGTGTCATGATAATTGCTTCAATGGCCAATATTATCATGGTCTTGCTCGCACGTGTTGAGAGGATTTGGCAAGAGCCGATTCGTACGGATATAGAACCGCCGGCCTACTAGACCAGTTCTATATTCTTATGGATTGACTTGTGATTTCGGTCACCGCCAAGCCTTCTGCTTCATGGACCCTGGATCGGCTAAATAGCCGGTGCAGCTTTTCTTTCACGAAAAACATCAGTTAATCGATTAGTATTCAGCCTAGCCGATTTCTGTCTGTTTGACATTAAGATAGACTGTATTGGATATTTTGATCTGTTTATGTTAATCGATTGCATCTTGATCTGCTATAGCTATCTGCATAAACTTGTTTAATGTAAATTATCATGTCTGATTATGCGTATTAATCGATTATACATCAATTCAATGACCGTCTTACTAAAAATCTGCATGCACGCCAGAATCGACTCTCTAGTCGATTTTTGATTAAATCGGCTCTCAGAGCCACATAGTTGGAACTATCTGGACCCACTGGCTAGTTCCGCCTTGTGATTACTGATTATCTGTTTCCTTGTCAATTGCAGGTCAAATTGACTGGCACGCTTAAGAGTCATCAACACTCGTAGATCAGGTTTGAAGCTAGCTGGATCTTGGAAGCTCCAACGATTTTGAGATCATATCCGGCTTCGCTGGTGTGTTGTGCGCGAGGAACCACATTTTGTGCCAACACTACTCTAGGAAAGTAAAGAACACAAAGGAAATGCGAGAATGTAAATGAGCTAGAAAGACAAATCCGGTTTTTCCCGAGGTATCGAAGAGTCGGCACTCCCCACTAGTCCTCATTGGAGCACCTTCGCAAGGCCGTAGCTCCCCCTTGATCTTCGCAAAGACCAAGTGCTCTCTGCGGGCTGATCCTTTGCCTCTTCGGCGTGGTGGATCGCCCACAACCGCTCACAAGCTCAACTTGGGGCGCCCACAAGCTTTCCAAGCGGTCACCAAGCCTCCGATCGCCACCGAATCGTCTAGGTGATGCCGATCACCAATAGTAACAAGCCTAGACTCTCACTTCACCAAGAACAAGGCCAAAGAGGGTGATGGATGCACACAAGTCACTCTTGATCTCTCTAGGGAAGAAGCTCACAAGCAATGGAGTTCACTCAACCCTCCCTAGGGCTCTTGCTCTCTCACAAAGTCACAAGGGTTCCTTCAGCTGTTAGAAATGGCAAGAGAGATAGAATGGAGGCAATGGTGGAGTATAAATACTCACCCTCTCCAAAACTAGCCGTTTCTCACTTTCCTGCGTATCGTCGGACTCTGCCGAGCACTAGTGTTGGACCAAAAACCACGGTCCGACTCTCTCAAACGACCTGACACCCATGGTCCGACGGACCAGCGTCCGACGCTCTCAAGTTCATGGGTGAACACAGCACAGTGACATGCAACGGTTAGAACGTGGAGCAATGGTCCGACGCCCACCGTCGGACCAAGTCCAACGCCTTTTACTGCTCACAGAACCTCTCTGAAAGCGTCGGACCCTATGAACCATTGGTCCGACGCTGCCAGTCTCACATTCCGATGCTCACCAGTCAACACCCTGGCACCGTCGGACGCTGGGCAATGGTCCGACGACCATTCCAGCAGCGTCCGACGGTCCCTGATGGACTGTGATGCAACCAGGGGCTGCCACGTGGCGTCGGACGCCACCCGTTGGTCCGATGACCATACTGGGAACAGTCCGACGCCCTGTTTTTGATCAAAACTTCGCCGAATCAAAAACTTTCTGAAACGAAGTTTGATCCTCTCTCTCAAGAGTCTCCCTGGGCTGTCTAGAGCTAAGTTGGACAAGTGTGCATCACATCTACACTCTTTAATCTTGTCCTAAGTCAAGCTACCCATCCAAACCCCTCTTCATAGTACAGTCAAAGAGAAAAAATAAAACCTAAGACTACTCCAAGTGTCTCTCAACTCCAAACGACACTTGGGACTAGCCTATCACCGTCTTGTCTTCCATCCTTTGAAAACCGAATCGATTTCCATCGCTAGGGGCTTGAACCTGCATGTTATTATGACCTAACCTCTAGGTTATCCTGCAAAACACACGTTAGTCATAATAACCGTCTTGTTGTCATTAATCACCGAAACCACTAGGGCCTAGATGCTTCAATCTCCCCCTTTTTGGTGATTGATGACAACTACCTCAAATAGATTTAGAAAGAGTGAGGTTTTTAAAAGGCTTGATTCATATAAGCATGTGACAATAAGAGCAAAGGGGTTAGTCATGCTTATACAAATCAAGACCACAAGGTACACATAAGATATAAAATGAGCACAAGTACCAAGGGTTATGCTCAAGATCGGAGTAAAGTGCGGAAGCAAAGACAATGAGGATAACCAAGTGAGAACCAAGTGACATGATATATATAAAATGAAGCTCAAGCACATGTCACAAGCCAAGTCTCAAGCACCATATATACATAATGCATGAAAAGTAAACGTGATGCATGAGTATATCACAAGCAAAATAAAAGCCAAAACCCTCTCACATCGCTCCCCCTAAATCTATGCTCTCTCTCTCCACCTTTGGCATCAAGCACCAAAGAACCTAAGACTCTGGAGGAGGAGAAGAAGCTATAGCGTCGTGGTCGGAGGAGTGATGTAACACCTCTGCTGTTACGGTTAATTAAAACCTGCCATGTCATCATCATTGCATGCAAATCATCCTGCACGAACTCATTTTTACTATGCATTAACAAAAATGATTATTATTTCTACATTTGATTGTGCATAGGTGCTTGAGAGTGATTCCATGATTCAAATGCTTGGTTGTGTGTATGTCCTTAAATTCAATTGGAAAATAAAAAGAAAATCACTTATAAACCCTAAAGCGGATCCAAAACCCTAATTCAAAAACTACGAGGAATTAGAAGTTGGGACTTAAATAAAAGTTGTACATCTTTAAAATTTGAGCAACTTCTATATTGGGTAATTTTGAAGTTATTAAAAATAAGTTTGAACAAAACCTTAATCTATGTTTAAAGATCTAAATTTGAAACTCAAATTTAAAAACTAGCAGGAATCTAATGATAGTTCCTTAATAAAAGTTTTAGTCCTTTTAAAATGGAACAACTTTCATTAAGGGAGGTTTTGAAGTTATTAAGTGGAATTACAAATTAAACCCAAAACTGTGTTTTGAAATTTAAATTTGAAATGCTATTTCAAAACTGTCAAGAATCTGGCCAAACTCTATTAATAAAAGTTGTAGAGTTTGACAAATAGAACAACTTTTGTTTTTATAAAAATTCAAGTTGTTGAGAAAATATTTGAGAATTTGATTGAATTGCAAATGAAATTCAAATTGGGAATTTACCCCCTTTGGAATATTTTCAAATATGAGCATAATTTGAACTTGCTTCAAAAACCAAAAATGTGGTACTTGAAATTTGGCACAACTCTTATTAAGGGTATTTTTCAAGTTACTACACGAATTTGAGAGTAATTTAACAAAATTCAAATTGGGGCATGTCCTGCTACAATGACTCGGCAGGGGGGTCTGGTACCCGCTCTGTTCGCGCGCAAGGCGCGTGCGCACGCCAGGTGCCGGCGCCGGCAGGGCCCGGCCACCGCTCGCTGGCGAGGCCGTGGGGGGTCCCCTACACGCTGCACGTCCCCCGTCCCGTCCACATCCCATGCTCACCATCGCCCTTTATAAGCCACACTGGCCGGCAGGGTTGCTCTCTTCCCTCCATGTCCACCGCCGACAAGCTTCTCTGCTCGGCCAAAATTCATCGCCCCTGCGCCTCCGTCGTCCAATTCCTCACTCTCCTAGCTTCCCCATTGTGGTGCGCATCATTTGAACCCTTTTTCGCTCCTTGACGTCGTCGGAGTCGCCCAGTCGACGCCGTCGTCTTCTCGGTCTCCGGCGGGAGCACCACCGCGTCGGTCCGCACCGAGGCCAGGACTCCCTGGTAAGGTTCGTGGCCTAGGTTCCATCGTTCAGTAAGAAACGTGTGACCCCGGTAATCGTAAGCCAAACGGTTTCATTCATAGATCGCTGGAGCTCTCGGAACGCCATCGAAGTCACCAGAGTACGTCGCTGCGGCTGTCCTCTATGCCACCGAGACCGCCGTCGCAATCGCCAGTGAGCTCCGGTGCCGCTCCGCTTCGACCAACGCGAGCAGCGCGCCTAGGTAAGCACCCTGAGCCTTCCCAAGCCTTTTTCCCATACGCTATCATGTCCTAGTAACTGGTACGGGTTAGCCCCGCCGCCGTTTCTGCCACGGCCGAACTCGTGCTCGACGGCGGCGGGTAGTTTGCTGTACTAGTGTCTTGGGGTTCGGGGGTCTTTGGTTCATAGTGTCATGCTTGGTTCAGCCTGGGGGTCGCCGCCGGCGAGCTCCACCGCGAGCCGGCGCACGCACGGGAGCACCCCCCTCCCTCTGCACAAGGAAGAAGAAGAGCAGGGGCGGGCTCGTCGGGCTTACTGGGCCGATTCTGGCCAGCCCAGTAACTCGGGAAACGGCCGCGCGAGAGAGAGCGCGCGGGCGGGCTGGGCTGAATTGTGCCTTAGCGGGCTGACTCGGGTCAGTTTGGTCTTTTATTTTATTGGGGAATTCTAAAAGACTTCCTAATTTTATTTTTGGTAGATTAGTGTTGTACTTTGTCAATTTTGTAGGGATTAAATTACTGCATGAAAAATTATGAGAAAAATTATGTGGACTCTTTGTTACATGTAGTAATTAATAAAAATATTAACTGTGAGAATTGAGTACTTTCTGTATGGAACTAAAAATCAGTAGTTTAATTATTAAATGCAACTTTAGTTATTTTTAGTAAATTGAGTGTTAATCCAAAAATCCTAAAATTTATTTTGCTACTGTTTAGGGTCAAGAGCTACCTGTTGGTAAAGTTTGATCTCCAATGGAAGTAGTTTAACTATTTATTAATTAAATGCTTGATTAATTGGTTAATACAAGAAATGGAAAACAGGGGTGACTAGAGTATTGTGTGATTATGGGATTTGTGTGTTAACCTTGAGTTATGATCTGTGCTGACCATTGGTGCCTTGTTAATTTGTTAAGCTAATGCGAATCATGTTAATTAAGATATTTAAAGGAACTTCAAGTAGGTAGACCAATTGTTAATTAAACATTAGTAGTTTATACACACGTGATAATAAGATTTTTATGAATCACTTAAGTGAGTGCTGGTCATTACTATAGCAGAGCTAGTTCAGCTTTTAACAACGGTTAAAATGGTCAATAAACTAAAGTAGTTACTTTCTATTGATCCATGATTTTGTGCATCTCCTGCATCATGGCATACATTTCATCATATTGAGCATCGTATCATTATTACGTGTAGTGATCGGGTTTTCGGGAGGATTGCTTGATTGATTCCCGACGGACGGCTTAATCGTCAGGAGGAGTTAAGTGGGTTTCCTCTGGCTATCTGACAGAAGTGACAGACCTGCAACACAGGCAAGCCCCGGTGCACTTGCCCCTCCTTGTATTTAAAATTTTGAGTTAACTTATTGCATTAGGATAATAGGAGTTGAGTGATAACCTATTGATGCATTACCTTTCCTTGATCACTTATTACCACAAGAGCTGTTTTAATTAAAGTATTGCAAAATGCTTAGCCCTGCTAAAATAATTTTAGATTTGCATAAAATACTATTTTAAGCTATGTGATATATGCTATGGATTAAACTATGAAAAGGGGTATTGGTATTATTCTCGTTCGATGGCTTTGCACCTGATCAATAAGTACACTGTCATTGATGAGGAGGGTTTTTTTCCTGCTCGATGATCGTGGCTTTAGGTTAGAGTCTCAACAATTGTCACCGACGGAAACGGGATTTGAAAACCGAAGGGACATGTGTACTTGGGTTAGAGTCCCAATGCACTGTCGCCGTCGGAAAAGGATTTAGGGACCGTTCGTTGTAGGCCTGCTGGATCGAGACTTGCAACTAGCCACATACTACGGGAAGCCTCTAACTCCGGTGGCCCTACTGCTTGAACCGACAATCACGCACTGGGAGTGGAGAGATGGCGAGAGTAGCGTGTACCCTCATGGCCGTCGTGCCTGGAGACGAGAGGAGTACTGTGCTCTCGAGTGGCGCAGGACCGGTTTAGGGGTAGGATAAGACATGGTAGGCGGGGTTGGCATATACAAGCTTAGGTGCTACATATGCAGTGTGGATAGGGATCCCCAGCTGGTTATTAATCGATTCGAATCGTCGTTGCTCCTCGGTTATGGAGACTTGATCCTTCTACCATTCAGCGAATAGTGGTTCAGAACTAGGTTGTTTTTGAGAATGAATAAGTAATTGGAAGAATGATGATATATGAGAAAGAACTGAGAACTACTGATGTTGATTATAATAATATTGAGTAACATACTGAAAGTAGGATTAGTAATGTTTTCTGCAAAATCCTTTGACTCTTATTAAAGCCTTACCTTGACTCCCCTCAGCCTGCATTTCTGAGTCTCATTCCTTTTTCTTAGTCGGGTAAGTCTTGCGGAGTACCCCATGTACTCAGAGTTTGTTAACCCATGTTGCAGGTAAACTAAGTGTGCAGTTCTGCGTGGGACCGTGCCGGTCAACGGATCGTGCATGGAAGAAAAGGTGTATGATGTAACCCTTGGGCAGGGTGCCTAGTTGTATACAGCTACTCCACTACGAAACTCTGGTTTGGGATAATGTAATCTAGATTTGTAATCTATGTTTTAAATAGTACTTCCGTACTATTTACTCAGATTTATCTCATTTGTGTAAACTATTGTAATACTCGCAAGGTCTTTACAATGAGATCCTCGGGAAAATTAGGGTTTCCTAGGAGACCCGGCAGGCCACCTAGGTCAAGGGGAACTCGTGCAGACTGATCGTGGGTCCTTAGGGACAATGATGATGCACGTGGGCCCTTTGATTAAGGCAGTTCTGTCACAAGTGGTATCAGAGCATTTCATTGTAAAGTACTTGCAGTATTACTTTACAAAAACCTTCAAAATGATTTGGAATGAATAAAATTAATGGGGTAGTTTGGTCTGAGTTACTTCTGAACTTTCCTCATTCATTCTGTAGAATCTTTCCTTCACTATTTCTATAGATCTATAGTTAGGTTTCGAGCATAGTAATGGATTAACGCCTTAAGTATGCCCTATGTTGTAAAACGTTGAGTGTAGGTCACTCTAGTAATTTACTCGGTATATTAATACGTATATATATCAGAGTATTCTGATTTGCGTTGGAACGCTCATGCATCATGACATTACAACTATTAATAAATCCCCCGATATGAAGTATACATATATATATATAATTTCTAAAAAACTTACTTCAAAATATATTTTAAAAACAAAAATGACTCTTCTAGTTTTCCTTATGCTTGCTGAAAGATCTGGTGATGATTCCTGACAACTCAAGTCAAAGACGGGTTTCGAAAACCAATTTGTTCATAAAAGCCATGCCAGTTTTGGTTAAAGTAAACGAAAGGAAGTTATACCTTGATTTGAAAACTGAACCATTCGAACCAAGTTTTGAAAATTGTTTCAGAAACTAAGACCTTCCTAAGGTTTTGCTTTCAAAGCTCGTATTGATTTTAAAATTATTTTCAAATTTTTCCTGATTCCAAAGTCCCACAAAAACACTCTCCAATTTTTAAACGAGGTTTCAATTCAATTATCTTGAAAGGTTTTTGTCAATTGTACGTTTTCTATAATTGTTCTAACTCCGCATACCACCATTTTAAAACTCCTCTGACCGAAAGTCCATTGCAAAGAGGTTATGAAACAGCTTAATTTCTAAATTCTTTCTTTCAAGGGTCATAAATGATTTAGAATTTAAAAAGAACAATCTTCTAAATTATTTAAAAGGGGTTTCTCAAAAGGCTCCTTTTTTCCTCCTTTTGCTTGGGATATCAAACTGATGCTAGTACCTCGATGAGGTAAGTCGTTCCCGACCTACGGTACCACTACGAAACTTGGGGCCCCATGTGTGATGCATCCACATGGTTTGCCGCCGAGCGTATGCGGGTATCGTGGTATGATCGTGACCGCCCTCAAATGGTACTGGCCACGCTTGAATTTCAAAGTAGGATCTGTTAAAAATCTTCTTACAAAAGAGAAATAGAGTTCATTGAAAAGTCACACGTTGCCTATCAAGTTTTTGTCAATCTTTAATAATCTCCGCTGCATAAGTTCCTGGTCCTTGGGGAAACTTCTGGATGCAATCATTTACTACGCCAACTCCCTACAAAACTCTAGTTAATCTTCGATTTCTTAAATCCATTCATGTGTAAAAATTTGTATCTTCTCCTTTCACGGCAGCGCTATTTCCTTCGAAAGCTATTGTAATTCTAGTCTATGGGATGTCGTGATCCATGACCATGATATAGCGTCAAAATCTGGCGTCTCTTATGGAACGCAACCATAGGGAGTTACTGCTGGACGCTCGCTGTTATCAGGGTTAGTGATCATGATCCTAGCCTGCAATTAATATGCTTTCACTTTCTTTTAAACACCTTCCACAAAATTCAAATCCATATTTCTTCCTGAATTTCTAAAATTCTTTTGCTATTTATAACCATATAAAAATCTACTTTTAGAATTCACATCTGATCTCTCTAAAATTCTCGAGATCCTTTGTCCTTGAAATCATCTTAATATCATCTGAAAAAATAACGGGAACTGATTTGGAAATGATACCTAAGATCCAATCACTTGGGAATGGTATCTGCGATCCGCTGAGGATTCCCTGTTGTTTTATGGATTCCTGGTTATTTACAAATGCCTTGAGATCTATTTGAAGATTCACTTCTTCGGAAACTTTAGGATGCACTTAAATTCACCACAAACTCAGTACGAAAACCTAGGACTAGACCATGCCTTTTATCTGTATACGTAACGTGCCTTGATCTGACACGTACCACTCACTCCAATCTAACATATTACTCCAAAGTCGTTATGGTTGTGCCCTATAGTAGTGCCATAACCGGTGACCACGGGGCCACGTCGAAACCTAGGGTCTCTCACGTGCTACGGCTACACCGAGATTCTGCTAGGCACGCGCTGGTACCGAGGATTAGGGTTTTGACATACTATAGCTCCATTGCTAATAAATTCCTTTCGTTAGCACTATATGCGGAAACAAATCCACCCTGCTATGATGTGACATGATCTACGATTGCGATACAATATAGCAACCTGGAAATCTCTTGTGATTTGCAATCACATGAGATTCTGTCGGGTATACGCTCGTATCAAGGTCTGTGGTCATTTTTCATCATAATTACAATCGATCTACTGTCTCTCTCTTTTACCAAGGTTACTTTAATTGTGTTCGGTGATGGTATCTCGACCCGTGACTTTGGTGCCGTGTCAAACCTTGGAATCTTCTGTGGACTGGAGCCACATAAGGTCTTACCAGGGTGTGCACTGGTATCCTAGTCGGTGCTCCTGAATCATTATAGCTCACAATTAAGGTGCCCTCATTTTCTTGAAACTACCCTCGACTGATATTCCTCATAAAAGGGTTACTTTGAAGAAGTAAATTTTAAAGTTCTTAGTGTTGAGAGACAACTCATTAGGTCGAATAAGAATCTTCATTATAACGAATAAGAAGATAAGTGTGGGCTAGTAGTGTATCAACCCAAGCGTCTGAACACTTGTCAGTTGCGTAGGCTGTATCCCAGCTGTCACCATTCGAGAAGTATCTTCAAGTGTCAAATCGAGTTATTGACTTGGTAGGAGTTGAGTCGAAATAGATCTGACACGCTCCGAATATCCAGTGTGAGTCATAAACCAAAAAGAGATCGTGCTACTCAAAGGACTTCGACAGGATGATACACAAGTACTTTGGAGTCAGTCTTCGAAAGAAGAAGCTACTCAAGAATCAGAGATTTTCTATCTAAAAACTTTCCTAACTTCTTTACTACCCTTTAAAAATAATTTACCCTTTCAAGTCTTACAAAATGTAAAACCCCTACTTTCTCTATAGTCAAGATTTGAAAAATGTTTACTTGACACATTTTCTTTTCCATTACTAAACCTAAGGCTTTAGCCACTTCTTAAATTTCGGGACGAGATTTCTTTTAGGGGGGAAGGCTGTAACACCTCTGGTGTTACGGTTAATTCAAACCTGCCATGTCATCATCATTGCATGCAAACCATCCTGCACGAAGTCATTTTTACTATGCATTAACAAAAATGATTATTATTTCTACATTTGATTGTGCATAGGTGCTTGAGAGTGATTCCATGATTCAAATGCTTGGTTGTGTGTATGTCCTTAAATTCAATTGGAAAATAAAAAGAAAATCACTTATAAACCCTAAAGCGGATCCAAAACCCTAATTCAAAAACTACAAGGAATTAGATGTTGGGACTTAAATAAAAGTTGTACATCTTTAAAATTTGAACAACTTCTATATTGGGTAATTTTGAAGTTATTAAAAACAAGTTTGAATAAAACCTTAATCTATGTTTAAAGATCTAAATTTGAAATTCAAATTTAAAAATTAGCAGGAATCTAATGATAGTTCCTTAATAAAAGTTTTAGCCCTTTTAAAATGGAACAACTTTCATTAAGGGAGGTTTTGAAGTTATTAAGTGGAATTACAAATTAAACCCAAAACTATGTTTTGAAATTCAAATTTAAAATACTATTTCGAAAACTATCAAGAATCTGGCCAAACTCTATTAATTAAACTTGTAGAGCTTGACAAATAGAACAACTTTTGTTTTTACAGAAATTGAAGTTGTTGAGAAAATATTTGAGAATTTGATTGAATTACAAATGAAATTCAAATTGGGAATTTACCTCCTTTTGAATATTTTCAAATATGAGAAGAATTTGAACTTGCTTCAAAAACCAAAAATGTGGTACTTGAAATTTTGCACAACTCTTATTAAGTGTATTTTTCAAGTTACTACACGAATTTGAGAGTAATTTAACAAAAGTCAAATTGGGGCATGTCCTGCTACAGTGACTCGACAGGGGGGTCCGGTACCCGCTCTGTCCGCGCGCAGGGCGCCTGCGCGCGCCAGGCGCCGACGCCGGCCAGGCCCGGCCACCGCCCGCTGGCGAGGCCGTGGGGGGTCCCTACACGTTGCACGTCCCTCGTCCCGTCCACATCCCGCGCTCACCATCGCCCTTTATAAGCCACACCGGCCGGCAGGGTTGCTCTCTTCCCTCCATGTCCGCCGCCGACAAGCTTCTCTGCTCGGCCAAAATTCATCGCCCATGTGCCTCCGTCGTCCAATTCCTCACTCTCCTAGCTTCCCCGTTGCGGTGCGCATCATTTGAACCCTTTTTCGCTCCTTGACGTCGTCGGAGTCGCCCAGTCGACGCCATCGTCTTCTCGGTCTCCGGCGGGAGCACCACCGCGTCGATCCGCACTGAGGCCAGGACTCCCTGGTAAGGTTCATGGCTTGGGTTCTATCATTCAGTAAGAAACGTGTGACCCCGGTAATCGTAAGCCAAACGGTTTCATTCATAGATCGCTGGAGCTCTCGAAACACCATCGAAGTCACCAGAGTACGCCGCTGCGGCTGTCCTCTACACCACCGAGACCGCCGTCGCAGTCGCCAGTGAGCTCCGGTGCCGCTCCGCTTCGATCAGCGCGAGCAACGCGCCTAGGTAAGCACCCTGGGCCTTCCCTAGCCTTTTTCCCATTCGCTATCGTGTCCTAGTCACTGGAACGGGTTAGCCCCGCCGCCGTTTCCGCCATGGCCGAACTCGTGCTCGACGGCCGCGGGTAGTTTGCTGTACTAGTGTCTTGGGGTTCGTGGGTCTTTGGTTCATGGTGTCATGCTCGGTTCGGCCTGGGGGTCGCCGCCGGCGAGCTCCGCCGCGAGCCGGCGCGCGAGCGGGAGCACCCCCCTCCCTCTGCGCAAGGAAGAAGAAGAGCAGGGGCGGGCTCGTCGGGCTTACTGGGCCGATTCTGGCCAGCCCAGTAACTCGGGAAGCGGCCGCAAGATAGAGAGAGCGTGCGGGCGGGCTGGGCTGAATTATGCCTTAGCGGGCCAACTCGGGTCAATTTGGTCTTTTATTTTATTGGGGAATTCTAAAAGACTTTCTAATTTTATTTTTGGTAGATTAGTGTTGTACTTTGTCAATTTTGTAGGGATTAAATTACTGCATGAAAATTTATGAGAAAAATTGTGTGGACTCTCTGTTACATGTAGTAATTAATAAAAATATTAACTGTAAGAATTGAGTACTTTCTTTATGGAACTAAAAATCAGTAGTTTAATTATTAAATGCGACTTTGGTGATTTTTAGTAAATTGAGTGTTAATTCAAAAATCCTAAAATTTATTTTGCTACTGTTTAGGGTCAAGAGCTACCTGTTGGTAAAGTTTATCTCCAATGGAAGTAGTTTAACTATTTATTAATTAAATGCTTGATTAATTGGTTAATACAAGAAATGGAAAACAGGGGTGACTAGAGTATTGTGTGATTATGGGATTTGTGTGTTAACCTTGGGTTATGATCTGTGCTGACCATTGGTGCCTTGTTAATTTGTTAAGCTTATGCGAATCATGTCAACTAAGATATTTAAAGGAACTTCAAGTAGGTAGACCAATTGTTAATTAAACATTAGTAGTTTATACACATGTGATAATAAGATTTTTATGAATCACTTAAGTGAGTGCTGGTCATTACTGTAGCAGATCTAGTTCAGCTTTTAACAACGGTTAAAATGGTCAATAAACTAAAGTAGTTAATACTCGATAGTAATTAGTTTTGTTGACTTGCAACTTTATCGTGAAGAAAAGTTGTACTCAACTTTCTAATTAAGTTACTTTCTATTGATCCATAATTTTGTGCATCTCCTGCATCATGGCATACATTTCATCATATTAAGCATCGTATCATTATTACGTGTAGTGATCGGGTTTTTGGAAGGATTGCTTGATTGATTCCCGATGGACGGCTTAATCGTCAGGAGGAGTCAAGTGGGTTTCCTCTGGCTATCTGACAGAAGTGACAGACCTGCAACACACGCAAGCCCCGATGCATTTGCCCCTCCTTGTATTTAAAAATTTGAGTTAACTTATTGCATTAGGATAATAGGAGTTGAGTGATAACCTATTGATGCATTACCTTTCCTTGATCACTTATTACCACAAGAACTATTTTAATTAAAGTATTGCAAAATGCTTGGCCCTGCTAAAATGATTTTAGATTTGCATAAAATGCTATTTTAAGCTATGTGATATATGCTATGGATTAAACCATGAAAAGGGGTATTGGTATTATTCTCGTTCGATGGCTTTACACCTGATCAGTATACTGTCATCGACGAGGAGGGTTTTTTTCCTGCTCGGTAATCATGGCTTTGGGTTAGAGTCCCAACAATTGTCACCGATGGAAACGGGATTTGAAAACCGAAGGGACATGTGTACTTGGGTTAGAGTCCCAATGCACTATCGCCGTCGAAAAAAGATTTAGGGACCGTTCGTTATAGGCCTGCTGGATCGAGACTTGCAACTAACCACATACTACGGGAAGCCTCTGACTCCGGTGGCCCTACTGCTTGAACCGATAACCATGCACGAGGAGTGGAGAGATGGCGAGAGTAGCGTGTACCCTCGTGGTCGTCGTGCCTGGAGACGAGAGGAGTACTGTGCTCTCAGGTGGCGCAGGACCGGTTCAGGGGTAAGATAAGCCGTGGTAGGCGGGGTTGGCATATGCAAGCTTAGGTGCTATATATGCAGTGTGGATAGGGATCCCTAGCTGGGTATTAATCGATTCGAATCGTCGTTGCTCCTAGGTTATGGAGACTTGATCTTTCGACCATTCAGCGAATAGTGGTTCAGAACTAGGTTGTTTTTGAGAATGAATAAGTAATTGGAAGAATGATGATATATGAGAAAGAACTGAGAACTACTGATGTTGATTATAATAATATTGAGTAACATACTGAAAGTAGGATTAGTAATTGTTGGCGCAAAAAGTGGTTCCCTAAGCCCAACACACCAGCGAAGCTGGAAACGATCCTTGAGGCAGTAAAGCTCTCGCAGATCTAGCTAGCTTCGGACCCGGTCTGAGAGTGTCAGTAAAACCCAAGCGTGCCAGTCAATTTGACCTGCAATTGACAAGGAAAAAGATAGTAATCAGTAATCACAGGGCGGAACTAACCGGCATGTCCAGGTAGTTCCAACTGTATGGCTCGAAGAGCCGATGTAATGGGAGATCGACTAGAAAGCCGATTCCGTCATGTTATGAACCGATTGTAGCGAAACATGCATTATAACTCAAGTTAACCGATTCAGACATGAATTCAATGACATATACTTGCATTAGACAGAAGTATACTACAAAAGATGTAGTCACAGCAAGCTAACATGATCATAAGATGTCTCAATGTAAAATAAGATGAAATCGGCTATTTCAACCGATTCAGTGTATACGGGCAACATACAAGCCTATAAAGTAAACAATGTTTCAACTCTCCGGCTAATAAATCTAAATCACAATCTTGCAACAATGGAGATCGAGCGGATCGAGGCAGTCATGATGAAGTTGCAAATTAGATCCGTTAACCCTTGAATCTAGACAATGTTTATTTTATTACTTGAGTGCGACCCGTATCTAATCTAGATCCAAAATACAGCCGGCTGGTGCAAAACATTCTATCTTATCAATATAAAACGAATGGCAAACATAATTCGTTGAACATATAGATCTATTAGATATAAGCCGACGCATATGGATCAAGACGGGCAAATTGATGATTGCTTTAAATAATAAACAATAAACATAAGCAACATCAGTAACTTAATGAATCTAGCTAAACTGCCAAATTTAACTAGAGCCGATAACTAATCCATGTATGCAAACTGTCTTAATCTATAGCCTGTCCACCGGATGACGCTAACTAATAGATTAATCAAGCAAACAAACAAGAATCGATAACTAATCCGCGTGTGAAAACCGTCCTAATCTGCATCTCGTCCACCGGATGACGGTTAACACAGATTGATCGGGTAAACCAGCGTGAATCATCCTTGACTCACTGTGCTTCCCGTGTCCACCGGATGATGCCAAAGAAACAGAGCTTAGCAAGGACCCTGGTCCGCCATGCTTCCATGTCCACCGGATGACGCTAAAAAGACATAGTTTAACAGGGGGTTGACGATACTTACAAGCAAGCCTGCGTCCACCGGATGACACACAGCCTGGATGAAGTAACTCGCTGGACTCGACTGACTCTAGGGTTTGTTGGCGGGAACCGAAAGTTGTGTTGTATTGATGTTGTTTTTTATTTTACAATGGCTGAGGGCTTATATTTATACCCTGAGCGTAGCTAGAGTCCTAATCGAATTACAACTCATTAATAGATAAGGAAACCAACAAACTATCCTATATCTAAGGTAACTTGGAGTCCCAACTTCCCTTTCATAACGGACTCCGATTGTGATCGCATCTCGGCGGTGCAGACTCTAGATGACGTCATCAATACCGACGCTGCACGCCTTCTGTCACCTTCGCCCGATAACCGATTCACCGTTCAATCGGCTATTTTCTTTCTTCCGCTGGACAGAGTCTGCTTCCGAAATCGGCTATCTTCCTTCGGTATCGGCTATCGGCTCCCAGCCCAAAACTTGATGTTAACACATGCCCCCCTAGTTCGGAGTATGATTTCTCCATGCTTCGAACTATGATCCGATGGTCTTCCTTGTGCCGAGAGACTCACTAGCAACCATAGTGCGTCTAGGTCTTCTTCCTTTAATCTCAAAGGTCTTATTCGCCATTATTTCTTCGCATCTGTGCGTCCCTTCATTCTAAGCCGATAAAGATGTTGACGACTTTTTGCTGCATACGAATCGGCTCTCAGGCTTGCATTGTATCTTAGAATCGATTACCCAGCCTGATCCGTTCTGCATACGAATCGGCTTTCAGGCGTACTTCTTAGTATCGGCTTTGTTCGGCTTTCCTTTGGAACTAACCCCTCTGCCAGATCCATCATGAATCGGCTTGTGGGTACTCACAATAGGATCGGCTAAAACAGCCTGACCCAAAAAATCGATCGGCGTGCGACCATTGATGGCGGCGCTTCGTCTCCCTGATTCGGCAACTGTTCCGGATTCAAGAAACATGGATTAACTGCAACCTAAAATCCGCCATGCCGTCTCAATTCCCAAAGAAACCACCTCGGTGCCCGTGTTGTCTTATAAATAGTTGGCAGGCTTGAGGCAACATCACACGCCATCGTATCCGTCTCGCCGACCAACTCTCCCGGCCGCCTCCTTGTATCCAATTCGCTTCCGCTCTCAATCCTTGTTTATGACCATGGCCGGCGATGGAAACCATGGGAAGCGCCCGGCATCTGAGCCCGTCGACGGCGATGAAATGGAACAGAGTATCCGCCGCATCTGGGCCAGCGTCGCCCGAATCGAGCAGACTTTGGGGTAAATTCAACCGTCAGCCTACCATCTCCTCGCTGTTTCCATCTGATTTGATCTGTTTTTGCAGTCACCAACCATCTTTCATCAGCGGCATTGCTAGCTCTTTAGCCGGCCTGAACAACCCTGCCCCCGGCGCTGATCTTCCTCGGGCAGCCTCGGCAGATGGTGACGCCGTTCCTGCAATCGGGACAGCAACCCCGGAAACCCCCACCGCTGGTGACGCCGCCAGGCCCTCTGCTCCTGTAAGGGCTCTAATCAGGCGTATGATGCAAGCCAGTGGACAGGGAGCCCATAGCAGGTATCTTATTCTCCCTTTTTGTCGATCTTTGAATCTGGCTAAGTCTGGGTGCCTGATCTGACGATCCCTTTCAGCCAACGTCTTCCACTCCATCTTCCTTCCGGTGCACCTATCGGCGCTAGTTCCTCGGTGCGTCACACAGCACCACAACCGAACCTCCCTCACGCTCTGGCTCACAGCACCACCTCCGGAGCGGAATCGAACTCGAAATCATCTTCGAGTTCCTGTGACTCCTACACCGCCGCCGACGGCCGCAACTTCCACCATGAGATGGTGCGGTATCGCAACCTCTACTCTGAGGCCACCAAAGAGGCCGGCCGGCTGGATAAGGAGAACGAGGACCAAGCCATCGCGCTTGTTGTCGCCAGTATTGATTTGACGGAGGCGCGGGCCAACCTCGCGGAGTCGCAGACCACCGTGGCGGGTAATCTCCTGCTTTGTCCAACTATGTGCACGGCGCGTTTCCAATCACTGACTTTCCTTGTTTATGCAGCTCTGACGACGCAGCTGCACGAACTGCGCGTGGCTGTAGCAAACGTCACTGACATCCTCCGCGCACGGGGGCAAACGCAGGTGGAGCAGCTTGCGGACGTGCACCACCGCGTTCGCCAGCTGGCGATGAGCGGCGTCCGTCACGGTGCCGCGGGAGCTCTAACCGCCGCCCAGATCAACTCCGGCATCGTGCTAGAGAACGTCGAACTAGGAATCCGGTCAGGTCAAGACATGGAGGAGTTCGGCAAGCTGATGGCCGCTTTCGCCCCTCATGCCGACGGTCTCTCCGTGTCCATCGACGCCGAGGACGTGATCCGGGACGGCGTTAATAACCCAAACTAGATTGTATTAGGCCTTCTGATGTATATGATACTTCTGAACTTGCCATGCCCGAAACAATCCAATTTGTAAAACTGTATTTTTTTTTTGCTAAGGGCGACTCGTTACTACGATGTCGGCCATTTTTGTCCTGAAGGCGACCCGCCTGCACGGCATCGGCTGTTAGAGCCAGATTCACATGAATCGGCTATTATCCCCCAACTGGGATGCTAGGGTAGTATTTCTTCAGATATTTCCCGTTGATGGCTCTGGCGAGTCTCTGCCCTTCCAAGTCTTCAAGGATATAAGCATTACCCGGTGCGCATTCCACCACGCGATACGGGCCTTCCCAGTTTGACGACCATTTACCGAATCGGCTATCTTTGGTACCAATAGGTAGAACGACCTTCCATACTAGCTCTGATTCGATGAAGCTCTTGCTCCTTACCTTTGTGTTGTAATACTTGGCCACCCGTATCTTATTCTTTTCAATATATTCCAAAGCCCCAAGCCGATGACAGTGCAAATCTTCTAAACTGTCCATCATAATGTCTTTATATTCACCGGCCGTAAGCTTGTTTTGCAACGTGACATGCCGTGTCTCAGACTGAATCTCCCATGGCAAGACAGCAGCGTGTCCATAGACTAGCTCATAAGGTGAAACCTTGATCGATCCATGCTGTGCCATGCGATATGCCCACAGTGCCTCGCTCAAATGCAAATACCATTTTCTGGGGTTCTGCTCAATCTTTTTCTTGATGACCTTGATCAAAATTTTATTGGAGGCTTCTGCTTGTCCGTTGGCTTGGGCGTAGTATGGCGATGAATTATAAATCTTAATGCCCATGTCATCAGCAAAGGTCATAAACTCCTCTGAAGTGAACATTGTCCCCTGATCGGTTGTGATCGTCTGAGGTATGCCAAACCTGTAAATAATATGCTCCTTCACAAATTCGATCACGTCAGCTGAAGTGGCGCTCCTCAAAGGAACGGCTTCTACCCACTTGGTGAAGTAATCAGTCGCCACTAGGATCCATTTATGACCCTTGCTCGATGGTGGGTGGATTTGGCCGATTAGATCAATACCCCATCCCCTAAACGGCCATGGTTTAATTATAGGATTCATAACAGAAGCTGGAGACTTTTGTATATTTCCAAACTTTTGCCATTCTTGACACCCTTTATAATATTTGAAACAATCTTCCAGCATCGTAGGTCAATAGTAACCAGTCCTCCTGATGATCCACTTCATCTTGTGAGCTGATTGATGTGCACCGCAGACTCCATCATGTACTTCACTCATCAGCCTTACTGATTCTTCTGCCCCCAGGCATTTGAGCAGCACTCCTTCAACAGTCTTGTAATACAACTGACCATCCAACAACACGTACTTGGTGGCTTTATATCTTAGCTTTCTGTTGACCTTTTGTGAAGGATTTGCCAGGTAACCTGCTATCTCGCCCCTCCAGTCATCAGCCAATTGCTCGCTGTTACAAATCTCCTGCATCGGCCGATAACCCGACGCGTTCTGCGCTAACCGATTAGCTTCCTGGTTTTGGGCCCTGGGGATGTGACAGAGAGATACCGTCATGAACTTCTTGATGAGAGCCTGGCACTGATCATGGTAACCTCTGAGTATCTCGTCTTTACACTCATACAAACCGAGCAATTGGTTGATGACTAGTTGTGAATCACCAAATACTTCAACTGCATCGGCTTTTGCTTCATGCAGAAGCTGAAAACCTTTCCATGCGGCTTCATATTCAGCCTGATTGTTTGTGACAATCGGCCCTATCTGGAAAGCATACTCAAAACGCAGACCTCGCGGTGAGATGAGCACTACTCCGGCGCCACCACCTTGCTTGCACGAAGAACCGTCAAAAAACATAGTCCATGGCGCTATATCCACTACATTAACCGATCCTCCGTGATGCTGTGTAATGAAATCGGCTATCGCCTGCCCTTTGACCGCCTTAGCCGATTCGAACCTCAAGTCAAACTCTGAAAGCGCCAGGATCCATTTGCCTATCCGACCATTTAAAATAGGCATCGAAAGCATGTGCTTGATGACATCCTCCTTGGACACCACCACACACTCTGAGGCAAGCAAGTAGTGCCTCAACTTGGTGCATGAGTAGAATAGGCACAAACACAACTTCTCGGTCGGTGTGTATCTTGTCTCAGGGTCAAGGAGTCGCCTGCTCAGGTAGAAGACTGCTCTCTCCTTCCCTTCAAATTCTTGAAAAAGAGCCGACCCAATGGTATGGCTTTCGGCCGTCACGTACAACTTGAAAGGCTTCCCTACCCGTGGTGGTACTAAGACGGGAGGAGTTTTCATGTATTCTCTGATCTCGTCAAAAGCCTTCTGTTGCACATCACCCCATTTGAACTCTTGATCATTCTTGAGCTTCAACAATGGCGAGAACGGCAGCACCTTCTCTGATAAGTTGGCAATGAATCTTCTGATAAAGTTAACCTTACCAAGTAAAGACTGTAATTCCTTCTTGTTGGTTGGAGGTACGAGTTCATCGATCGCCTTCCTACTCTTGCTGCCGATCTCTATCCCTTTGCGGTGGACCATGAATCCTAGAAATTCGCCAGCTGATACGCCAAACGCACACTTGTTAGGATTCATCTTCAGACCATGTCGCCTTGTGCACTCTAAAGTGGTTCTCAAATCGGCCAGGTGATCTTTATTGCTTTTGGATTTCACCACCACATCATCTATATAAATTTCAACGACCTTACGATCAGCTTGTGAAATATATAATTCATAGCTCTCTGATAGGTTGCACCGGCATTCTTTAATCCAAACGTCATGACCACCCATTCAAACAAACCAAGCGCACCAGGGCACCTGAATGCGGTCTTCGGGATGTCTTCATCAGCCATAAAAATTTGATTATAACCAGCATTGCCATCCATGAAGCTAATAACTTGGTGCCCAGCAGCCGAGTCTACCAACATATCGGCTATTGGCATAGGGTAGCCATCCATCGGTGTAGCTCTATTTAAATCCCTAAAATCAATACAGACTCGCAATTTACCATTTTTCTTATACACAGGGACGATGTTCGATATCCATTCGGCATATCGGCAAGCTCGAATGAACTTGGCTTCTAACAGCCTCGTGATTTCGGCCTTAATGTCAGGAAGAGCATCCTCTCTAAAATGACGTGGAGGCTGCTTGTGTGGCCGAAACTCTGGCTTGATAGGTAGCCTGTGCTCAACAATAGATTTGTCCAATCCAGGCATTTCATAATATTCCCAGGCGAAACAATCTTTGTACTCTTTCAATAGTTGAACCAGCTCCTGCCTGAACTCTGGGTCTAGATTGGCGGCAATAAACGTCGGCCTTGGTCTGTCACTGGGTCCAACATCCACTTCTTCGAGCTTGTCGGCCGACGTGAATCCTTGCCCCAACTTACCCTCTGTGCCATCAATCGGATTCTCCATTTAATAAAAAGACTCAGAGCTGATTGCCCTGATCGGCTGTTGACTCTCATCACTGACCTTGATGGAGCCTCCTTCCCAAGTCTTGCCAGAGAAACAGTCATGATCCCCAGCTTCCCAGTATGTGGCGTCTGCCGTCGCCACGCTGACCGAGTCATCGGCCGGGATCACTTCGACCTCATCGCCATGCCACTGAATGAGACACTGATGCATGGTCGATGGCACGCAGCAGTTGGCATGAATCTAGTCGCGTCCGAGTAGCAAGCTGTAGGCACCTTTACTGTCGATCACAAAAAAGGTGGTAAGCAGTGTTTTCTTCCCCACTGTTAGCTCGACGTTGATTGCCCCCCGAGTGTTGGAAGAATTGCCCCTGAAATCCTTGAGCATCAGATCAGTTTCTATTAGATCATCGAGACCCTTGCCTAGCTTGCGGAATGTAGTGTAGGGCATGAGATTGACAGTGGCACCACCGTCCACCAACATCTTCGTCATGGGCATGCCGTCGACATAACCTTTGAGATAGAGGGCCTTCAAATGTCGATTCTTGGCTGGCTTATCAAAAGTAGCTTGCTGTGCGAGCACTAACTTGGCCACTCCGTCTTCTGATCCCGAATCGTCTGAGTCGGACTCGGTATCATACTTCTTGGCTCTGAACTCTGCAGGCAGCACGAACACCATCTGTGCATCGGCTACAGCCTTTCCATTATTTTGTGGAGGCTTCTCGCGCCATATCTGTTTGGCACGTCCTTCAGCTTGGAGCTCTCTGTTTCTGAGCTGTTGCACCCGGTGCCTTTGGCTCCTAGTTAGATCCCCTGGGCACCACTGATTCTCTTGCCAAACTGGCTGTCGGCGTTCAACTACCGCTCCATCAAGCCGATCGTGCGAGTCCCTTTTTTTCACGCCGATCCCGCGGGCTGTGGGGGCTCCCCAGCCTCTGATGCACAGACCGACGGTTGACCTGGGACTGCCTGTACTCTCGGTACTGATCGCTGCATTCTGGGCAGTTGCGCAGCGTTGACAGTCTCAGGCCTTCATTCCAACAATGTCGGAAGAATGGGCAATGCCAATGATCCTCCTCACCTCCCCGGTGGCGGGTCATTTCTTCATGATAGCGCGCCTCTTCTTCTTCGCGGAGCCACCTGCGGTACTCCTCTTCTTCGCGCTGCAGCCGCCTCTGATGATCTTTCTCTTTCTGTCGCCGCCACTTGTTCAGAAGGTGCTGGTGTGTGGGCCTCCTGCTCTTGGTGCCACTGGATTCTCCCTGCTCCGGCTGCCTCTGATTCTGTTCCCTCCTTCCTTTGATCAGCGCCAGCTCCTCAGCTGTGATTTGTGCATCGGTATCAACTGAGAAGTTCTTCCTGGCCCATTCGGAGGTTAATACCTTTACTTTAGTCAGAGGATTCACGATCTGGACCATGTTCTGCTCTTTCGGGAATGGGAATTTGTCGATCTTCATCTTCCCCTTGGGAGGAACCTCAAATTTCAACAAACCGTGCCTAATAGCATTCTGGATAGCTGCTTTGAAATTGCGGCAATTGTTTGTAGAGTGTGAGGTGAGGCCGTGGTACTGGCAGAACGGTTTTCCCTGCAGATCTTCAGGAGATGGCTTAACGTAATCAGCTGGGAAGGTGATGTGGCCTGCACTGACTAATAGGTCGAAGAGTTTGTCCAGCTTGCGCGTGTCAAAGTCGTATTGATCTTCCGCGCTCCAACCCTTCGGTACGGCCATGGGCTTTGTTCTCCATTTAAGCTCAACAGCAGCCACTTCTTCATTCTCTCCATCCTCTGAGTCGGAATCACAGACGTAGGCCTGCTTGTATTTTGATTCCTTCTTGAAACTCTGGGCTTGCTGTTCTAATGCGGCCACCCTCTGCATCACCTCGCTGATGCTGTTGAAGTTGGTGCCCACAAGCTTCTCTTGGACGTGTGGGAGCAACCCACTGACCACTATCTTGACGAGCTGCTTGTCGTTCAGGTTCAAAGAGTAACACATGTTCCTGGTCTCCCTGAACCGCTTGATGAAAGCCGATCCAAGTTCATTCGGCTTTTGGCGCATGTTGGTGAGATCTGTGATGTCTTTCTCCCCAGTGCCGGAAAAGAAGCAATTATGGAATTTAGTCTCCAGATCTTCCCAGCCTTGAATCGAGCTAGGCTCCATAGATGCAAACCAGCTAAACGCCGACCCTGTCAATGATAGCGGAAAGAGCCGGACCCTGTGAGCTACCTCATACGAAGCTTCGCCGAGCTGGGTCAGGTAACGGCTGATGTGCTCCATGGTGGTGATGTCGTCCTACCCACTGAACTTGGAGAAGTCGGGTAAGCGATACCTGGGCGGCAATGTCACTCGGTCGTACCACTCGGGGTAAGGGCGCCTGTATTTGATTCCAGTCCCGGTCTTCGGCTGTAAACCGAACGTATCACGGAGCATGGCACTCATTTGCTCCAGTAGCTGATTGTTGGGTGTCTGGGCGTACCCCGGATGCGGCGCTGCCTGAAGGTCTTGATATGTGATCCCCTCATGGTATCCAGGAGTTGGGTTGGCCACGTCTGCCGCCGGCGTATTTCCAGCTGTCGGATTCACTGCTGATGAGTTCATCGAGTTCACCGACTGTCCAGTGGCCTGCATGAAAGCGGTGAGCTCCTCCGGAGTATGATCTTTGTATAATCTTGGAGAAGCTGCTATTTTTTGAGCCGAACCGGCCACAGTGGCACCCTGCCCTGGCGTTTTCGGCTGGCTCGGCTGTTGCGGTGAGGAATTGGAGGTCCCTGCCGCTGCTTTTGGATCTGCATCCTCTGCGGGTATGTTGAAGTAAACCGGACCCAGAGACTCCCAATCCTGCCGTTTGAGAACAGTCTTCATGATGTTATAGAATGTCTGCAGGAAGGATTTATGGTGATGGCCGACTGCTGAATAGGCGGCCTCCCAGGTCGCTTCTTCCAGCATCTGCTTGAGGTCAGCCTTGCACTCCTCTTCAGATTTATCAGAATGGCCGTCCATGATCCATCTAGGGAATGCATTCTTCTTCACTACCGAGCCATCACGCTGCTTGCTGAATGAAAGCAGGCAGGCATCAGCGAATTCCTCAACAATCTTGTTCAGCACTGCCGCGTCCTCCTCACTGAGGTCTTCGACCCTGACCCTGAGGACACCGTCGTCCCTGGAGGGGCCGTCCGCCGCAGCCTTTCCTTTTGCCATGGTCTTCAATGAAAGGTCCCACCGGGCGTGCCAAAAAGTGTGTTGGCGCAAAAAGTGGGTCCCTAAGCCCAACACACCAGCGAAGCTGAAAACGATCCTTGAGGCAGTAAAGCTCTTGCAGATCCAGCTAGCTTCGGACCCGGTCTGAGAGTGTCAGTAAAACCCAAGCGTGCCAGTCAATTTGACCTGCAATTGACAAGGAAAAAGATAGTAATCAGTAATCACAGGGCGGAACTAACCGGCATGTCCAGGTAGTTCCAACTGTATGGCTCGAAGAGCCGATGTAATGGGAGATCGACTAGAAAGACGATTCCGTCATGTTATGAACCGATTGTAGCGAAACATGCATTATAACTCAAGTTAACCGATTCAGACATGAATTCAATGACATATACTTGCATTAGACAGAAGTATACTACAAAAGATGTAGTCACAGCAAGCTAACATGATCATAAGATGTCTCATTGTAAAATAAGATGAAATCGGCTATTTCAACCGATTCAGTGTATACGGGCAACATACAAGCCTATAAAGTAAACAATGTTTCAACTCTCCGGCTAAAAAATCTAAATCACAATCTTGCAACAGTGGAGATCGAGCGGATCGAGGCAGTCATGATGAAGTTGCAAATTAGATCCGTTAACCCTTGAATCTAGACAATGTTTATTTTATTACTTGAGTGCGACCCGTATCTAATCTAGATCCAAAATACAACCGGCTGGTGCAAAACATTCTATCTTATCAATATAAAACGAATGGCAAACATAATTCGTTGAACATATAGATCTATTAGATATAAGCCGACGCATATGGATCAAGACGGGCAAATTGATGATTGCTTTAAATAATAAACAATAAACATAAGCAACATCGGTAACTTAATGAATCTAGCTAAACTGCCAAATTTAACTAGAGCCGATAACTAATCCATGCATGCAAACTGTCTTAATCTATAGCCTGTCCACCGGATGACGTTAACTAATAGATTAATCAAGCAAACAAACAAGAATCGATAACTAATCCGCGTGTGAAAACCGTCCTAATCTGCATCTCGTCCATTGGATGACGGTTAACACAGATTGATCGGGTAAACCAGCGTGAATCATCCTTGACTCACTATGCTTCCCGCGTCCACCGGATGACGCCAAAGAAACAGAGCTTAGCAAGGACCCTGGTCCGCCATGCTTCCACGTCCACCGGATGACGCTAAAAAGACATAGTTTAACACGGGGTTGACGATACTTACAAGCAAGCCTGCGTCCACCGGATGACACCCAGCCTGGATGAAGTAACTCGCCGGACTCGACTGACTCTAGGGTTTGTTGGCCGGAGCCGAAAGTTGTGTTGTATTGATGTTGTTTTTTATTTTACAATGGCTGAGGGCTTATATTTATACCCTGAGCGTAGCTAGAGTCCTAATCGAATTACAACTCATTAATAGATAAGGAAACCAACAAACTATCCTATATCTCAGGTAACTTGGAGTCCCAACTTCCCTTTCATAACGGACTCCGATCGTGATCGCATCTCGGCGGTGCAGACTCTAGATGACGTCATCAATACCGACGCTGCACGCCTTCTGTCACCTTCGCCCGATAACCGATTCACCGTTCAATCGGCTATTTTCTTTCTTCTGCTGGACGGAGTCTGCTTCCGAAATCGGCTATCTTCCTTCGGTATTGGCTATCGGCTCCCAGCCCAAAACTTGATGTTAACAGTAATGTTTTTCTATAAAATCCTTTGACTCTTGCTAAAGCCTTACCTTGACTCCCGTCAGCCTGCATTCCTGAGTCTCATTCCTTTTTCTTAGTCGGGTAAGTCTTGCAGAGTACCCCACGTACTCAGGGTTTGTTAACCCTTGTTGCAGGTAAACTAAGTGTGCAGTTCTGCGTGGGACCGTGCCGGTCAACGGATTGTGCATGGAAGAAAAGGTGTATGATGTAACCCTTGGGCAGGGTGTCTAGTTATATATAGCTACTCCACTACGAAACTCTGGTTTGGGATAATGTAATCTAGATTTGTAATCTATGTTTTAAATAGTACTTCCGCACTCTTTACTCTGATTTATCTCATTTGTGTAAACTGTTGTAATACTCGCAAGGTCTTTACAATGAGATCCTCGGGGAAATCAGGGTTTCCTAGGAGACCTGGCAGGCCACCTAGGTCAAGGGAAACTCGTGCAAACTGATCGTGGGTCCTTAGGGACAATGACGATGCACGTGGGCCCTATGATTAAGGCGGTTCTGTCACAAGTGAGGTAGGATCTGAAACTGAGCAGGGTCATCCTCGGACTCTGAGCTTTGAACCGCCTGACCCTCTGTCTGAGCACGAGGTGGTGAAGCGATCTGGGTCGGCTCAACTGTCTCTGTAGCTACTACTGTCTCAGTTCCTGTCGCAGTTGCAAGCGGCTCTGAAGAAGCGACTGAAGACGGTAGTGTCTCTGTCATGCCAGTAGCAGGTGGAGCTGTGGTGGTAGGGATAGGCTGTCTAAACTCTGGAGGTGTGGGCAAGCCTGTGATCTCACTAAAGGTCGCACCTAAGCTCCTGGTCACCGAGGGGCCACCGAAATCTGGAGTGAAGCCTGTGCGAATAGGTGTGAACCCCTGAGTGCCTGGAGTGACAAACCACTGCTGAGTCTCCTATGTAGGAGTGATGAACTGACTCTGAAGAGAAGCTGTGCCCTGACTCTGAAGTCCGCTGGACTATATAGCTGGAGTCACTTGAGCTGCAGTGGCTGCCGGTCCAACCTGCTGAACTGGAGGGGCAGTGGCCAAGAAAGGTGGGGCTTCGGTGTGCCTGATGATGTGCTCCATGAACCCAA
Source organism: Eremochloa ophiuroides (assembly GCA_038502445.1). Lineage (NCBI taxonomy): Eukaryota > Viridiplantae > Streptophyta > Magnoliopsida > Poales > Poaceae > Eremochloa > Eremochloa ophiuroides. The sequence continues at coordinate 69,637,021 of JAHLJS010000003.1, read as the reverse complement.
ATGTCTGAAGCTGAATCTGCTAGCTCTGGAGCTGCATCTGAAGCATCTGCTGCTGAAACTGATCCTGACGGAGCTGAATCTGAGTAAGTGCAGCAGCTTGCTCCCTGGTAAACCGGGCCTACTCCTCTGCCTGTCACTGCTGCGTCTGCTGTAGACTATGAAGAATAGCAAGCAGCACTGGGTCTGTCTGAGGTGTCTGAGGAGCGGAGCTGGAACCACCGACCTCTGAGTCATGAGCTCATGGACGAGTGGGGACAGGCCGGTAGTCCCTGTCAGAGCTAGACGAAGAGGTGTCAACGGGGTCATCGTCAACTAGAAGCTGTTCAAGCTCGCTATGGGCAACGTGCCTCATAGCCTCGTCCTGCGCTGCACCTCTTCCATGTCTTCCCCTGAGGCCTGACGGCGCTGTACTCTGTGTAAAGCTCTGCTGCCACGTCTGCCATCGATAAGAGAGGTCATCCTGTAGACTGGAAACTCTGTCTCAGTCTGGCGCAGCTCTCGAGAGATCCCTGTCTAAATCCTGTGCAACCTACGCTCAAGGATGTGAGAGATCCAGTGAGCGTAGGGGAGCTGTCGCCAAGACCTGATGCCCTCAGCTATCGTATCCTCCATCTCGCTGATGATAAGATCTGCAATGTCGAACTCTGACAGCTGGACCAGGGCACTAAGGAGCCAAAGCTGTAGGTATGTAAGTCCCTCCTTGTACCCCTCCCGCGGCAAAAGAGTACGCCTCATCACGTCGTTCAAGAGACGAATGACGGGACGAAGCTCTGAAGGAGTCCTACGGGAGCCGTCTCAAAACGGTGGTCGTAAGCACGCTGCTATATGTGCTGTACCAGGTGCAAGCCCTTCGTGTGCCCTCCTCGGCGGGTCTGTCGAGGTGCAGCAGATGCTGTGCAACCTGGTAGCTGACTCTCTGACGCCTAGCAGCTCTCGGAGGGCCTTCGCGTAGAGCCGGTATGGCTCTCCACCGAAGGTGTACTGTAAGTACTCGTGGTCGGGGTCGATCCATAGAGAAGCATAGAACTCTCGGACCCACGACTCCACGCACCGTCCAGACCGTCTGAGTAACTATGCGAGTCCAGGCAGGTAAGTAAGATAGGGCCTGATCTCCTCCCCTGCTGCCTGGACTATGTCCTCTAGGGGACATACCCTGTGCTGTCTCAAACCAACTGATGTAGCCATGAGGGTGGTGAAGAAGTCCTCGTGCAGAGTAGTGTACCAGCCCTCAGAAGCTCGTGGATCCCTCTGATCCAGAAACTAGCTGGCAAGGGACGTCAGCCGGAGCTCTCTGACTCGAGCTGCGGAAATATTCCGCAAGTCCAAGTGAACCTCGGGCTCAGGCTCCGGCTGAGGCTCGGTGGGAGCAGGCACTCTGGGGACTTGGTCGTCGCGCCTCTGACCAGCGGGCCGGGCTGGTACCAAAGGTCGAGTGCGGCCCGAGTGACGAAGAGGTGGTGCCTGGGCCTGCTCTCCCTGACTCGCTGCCTCCTGCTGAACTGCCTCTGTCTGTCTCTGCTCAGTCTCTATCTGAGGCTGCTCCTGAGAGGGCTCCTCTGACTCATCTCTCCCTGACAAGCTGACAGAGATGCCTCCAATATGGAGACCCCTGCCACGCTCAGCCTCCTCTGCTGCCTGGGCAACTCGGATAGCCTGTCTCTGCTCGGCTGTCAACTGTCTCTTCCTCTTCTTGCTGGTCTCAACAAGAGGGGCCTTTCCCTTGTCCAGAGGTGGACGAGGAGGAGGCCACTCGTCCCTACTTGTGCCTCCCTGACTGCGACTGGCCTGCTTGCAACGAACCATAGCTGCTAAACACTGCTCAACGTTGCCAACTGCACTGACACTCAGAGGCTTGGCCTCGTTTTGTATCCACGGGCTTGGCCCCGGATTCACCGCCACTGACCACTGCCTCTGACCACGACAAACTGCAATAGACAGATAGACAGGGATATATAAGCATATAATAATCTAGAGATGAGAATTCCTATTTGGAAGCAAGCATGAGGATGAGAAGTGAGTAGCAAAGCAATCTGCAAGGTGAGAGAAACCTGTGAAGAGGAAAGATACTCTGTCGAGGAGTGTCACTGCATGAAGCAAGAGGCATGGTCAAGATTAGAGCTATTACCATGAGTATGACAAGGAGAATAGGGTTTCAGAGGAGGAAGGAAAATACCACATGGATGAGAAAAGCCTTCACAAACCCTAGCACTCAGAGTGGAACAGCTAGATAGCCCTGAAGAGGTGTACTACATGGAGAATTTTTGAAAAGGTCAAAACGACGAACACCTTGTGTGCACAGAACCAAAACAGAGCCAGGGCAGGGATCCCTCACCACTTGAACTAGGGTTTCAGAGGAGGAAGGAAAATACCACATGGATGAGAAAAGCCTTCGCAAACCCTAGCACTCAGAGTGGAACAGCTAGATAGCCCTGAAGAGGTGTACTACAAGGAGAATTTTTGAAAGGGTCAAAACGACGAACACCTTGTGTGCACAAAACCAAAACAGAGCCAGGGCAGGGATCCCTCACCACTTGTAAAGGAGAGAGGCGCTGAACCTTCTTGAGGAAGGTCAAGGAAGATGGAGAGGGAAACCTCCAGAAGAACACTGGCGGTGGAGACCTGCGGCGAGACGTCCCACGGCGGAGGCGCACTGCAATACGGCGGCGGAGGACGTTGCAGCGACAGTGCGCGGGCAGGGGAAGGTGCGGGCTCGAGTGCGCGTGAGGGTGATGCAACCACCGGCGGCGAGGGCACCGGCGAGAAGGCGGAGGAGCTGCTGCAAAGCGGCGGTTAGGGTTAGGTCGCGTACGGGCGGCGGAGCGGCGTATGGGCTCGGGTGAAAAGAAGAAGGGCGAGGCTGTGGGTTCCACGTGACAGAGATAGAAAAGAACTGTAGCTCGCTTTCGAACCGAGCGTCGGAGGGTAACTGTTCATACCGTCAGACTAATCCAGCGAGCGGTCTGACGCTTCCAGTAAGCTCCAAAAACTGTCGGACGCAGTCCGACGCTCCTCGTTGGACTAACTCCACTAGTCTGACACCGTGACTTGTCGCGCATGTCGTGAACACATTCTGCTAACGGTCCGACGCCTTGAAAAACAACGTCCGACGCTGCGTCCGACGCTACGTCCGACGCCTCCAGGCACAAGGCCAGGGACCGTCGGACAGCAGACAATGGTCCGACGGTGGGAAAACTAGCGTTCGACGCTACAGTCCGACGCCCTAAAACCAATGGACTGCACACAATGGTCCGACGGTGGGAAAACTAGCGTCGAACGCTACAGTCCGACGCCCTAAAACCTATGATTCTTCAAGTTTCTTCGCGCCGATTTTTCCCAACTAAATTCCAACCCCCAATAAGAGTCAAATGAACACCAGTTGGAACTAGTATGAGATGCCCTCTCTCAAACCCTCAATTTTTCAAATATTTTGCCTTAGACATATGTGAATTTTTATGAAAATAGGCAATAAACTCCAAAAACGAAATGACAAATCAACAACCATGCATATGTAATGCAAATTCGCGTAAAGTAAACTAGTTGCTTATCAAGTTTGTCCTCGGATAAGCTTCTTCACACGCTTTTGGGCGGTTATCTTAGCCAAGTTAGACAAGCCCTACGTGCGATTCAAAGTTAGACATATTTTATATCACAATGCAATGCACATGACAACACAAGATCATCTTTTAGTGAAGTTGCTTAGATCAAGGCAATTGAGTTCATTCATTAGTGAGCAAAACCGTGCCTCATCCAATGGTTTAGTGAAAATATCCGCCAAGTTATCATCCGTTCTCACTCCCTAAAAGGAAATGTCAACTTTGGCAACGTGATCTCTAAGGAAGTGATGACGGATGTCAATGTGCTTTGTGCGGGAGTGTTGAACCGGGTTGTTTGCAAGTTTTACCGCACTCTCGTTGTCACACAACAAAGGCACCCTTTTTAAGTTAATTCCATAATCAAGTAGGGTTTGTTTCATGTAAAGAATTTGTGCACAACAAGCACCCGCAGCAATGTATTCCGCTTCGGTTGTTGACAAGGTAACACTATTTTGTTTCTTGGAGGACTAAGAAACTAGTGATCTTCCAAGCAAATGGCACCCTCCGGATGTGCTTTTCCGGTCAGTCTTGCAACCGGCATAATCCGAATCGGAATAGCCGACAAGAGTAAAATTAGCTCCTTTGGGATACCAAAGGCCAATGCTTGGGGTGTATTTTAGGTACCTAAGGATTCTTTTCACCACAACTAAGTGAGGTTCCTTAGGGTTAGCTTGAAAGCTCGCACACATACACACACTAAACATGATGTCGGGCCTAGATGCAGTCAAGTACAACAAACTACCGATCATAAAACGATAGAGAGTTTGATCAACCGATTTACCTCTCTCATCAAGGTCGAGATGTCCGTTGGTAGGCATGGGGGTCTTGATGGGCTTGCATTCTTCCATCTTGAAGCGCTTGAGGAGGTCCTTCGTGTACTTCTCTTGCGACACGAACGTCCCCTCCCTCAATTGCTTGACTTGAAAGCCGAGGAAGAATGTGAGCTCACCAATCATGGACATCTCAAACTCCTTGGACATCATATTACCAAATTCCGTGCAAAAATCTTCATTAGTCGAACCAAAGATAATATCATCAATTTAAACTTGTCAAATGAAGATATGCCCTTTGCGCTTCTTGGTGAATAGTGTGGTATCAACCAAGCCGATTTTGAAGCCCTTGTTGAGGAGGAAGTCGCGGAGGTGCTCATACCAAGCCCGTGGGGCTTGCTTCAAGACATACAACGCCTTGGACAACCTATAAACATAGTTTGGATATCTAGGGTCTTCAAAACCCAGCGATTGGGAAACATAGACAAGTTCATTTATGAAGCCATTTAAAAATGCACCTTTCACATCCATTTGAAAGAGTTTTATGTTGTGATTAGATGCATATGCAAGTAGGATACGGATGGCTTCCAATCTTGCGACCGGGGCAAAAGTCTCCCCAAAATCCAAACCTTCAACTTGGGAAAACCCTTTTGCCACGAGCCTTGCCTTATTTCTCACAATGTTGTTGCCCTAGTTGTCTTGCTTGTTGCGAAACACCCACTTAGTGCCTATGACTCTTGCTCCTTTTGGCTTCTCTTCAAGTGTCCAAACTTGATTGCGGGTGAAGTTGTTGAGTTCTTCATGCATGGCATTCACCCAATCCGGATCTTGAAGAGCTTCTTCTATGCTAGTAGGCTCAATGCAAGAGACAAAAGAATGATGTTCAATGAATTGAGCAAGTCTTTATGAGCGAGTCATTACCCCCTTGAAGGACTCCCTATTATGAGATCTTGAGGATGTGCTTGTAGGAGTGGAGTAGTTCTTCTATCGACCACTTGAGGAGGAGGTTGTGGAGCATCAACATCTTGTGCTTGTGCCTCTACTTCTTCTTGTGTGATGTGGGTGTATTCATGTGGATCCACCCCATCTTTATCTTCTTCATCTTGAGGCACATTTGATGAAGATGGTTGATTGATCTCTTGCACATCATCACCATCATCTTCATCATCTTTTGGCTTGATGTCTCCGGTTGGCTTGTTCTTCATAGCCTTCCTCAATGGTTCATCACCTACATCATCAAGATTCTCATGCTCTCCTTGAGAGCCGTTAGATTCATCGAACTTCACATCATATGTTTCTTCAATAAGGCCGATGGCATTGTTGAATACTCTATATGCTTTGGACTTCAATGAGTAACCAATATGAAAGCCAATATCACAATGTCTTTGGAACTTCCCTAGGTGTTGCCGCTTCTTGTAGATGTAGCATTTGTAACCAAACACCAGGAAGTAAGAGACGTCTGGCTTCTTCCCAATGAGTAGCTCATAGGGGGTCTTCTTTAGCAACCGGTGACGGAATAGGCGGTTGGATGCATAGCATGCGGCGTTGATTGCTTCCGCCCAAAACCTCTCTGGTGTGTTGTACTCATCAAGCATAGTTCTTGCAAGGGTGATCAATGCCCGGTTCTTCCTTTCAACAACTCCATTTTGTTGAGGGGTATAGGTGGACGAGACTTCATGCTTAATCCCAACTTCATCACAATAAACTTCAATGTTTGTGTTGTCAAACTCCTTCCCATTATCACTTCTTATCTTCTTGATCTTCACTTCAAACTCATTTTGTGCTCTCTTGGCAAACTTCTTGAAGGATCCGGTAACTTTGATCTTGTCATGAAGAAAGAACACCCAAGTGTATCTTGAGAAATCATCAACAATCACTAGACAATAGAGCTTGCCACCAATGCTTGCATAAGTTGTTGGCCCAAATAAGACCATGTGAAGTAGCTCTAATGGTCTTGATGTAGATACAAATGCCTTGGATGGATGTTGAAACTTCCTTGCCGGCTTGACAAGCACTACATAGTTTGTCCTTCTCAAATACAACATATTTCAATCCTCTCACCATTTCCTTCTTCAATAGCTTCTTGAGTGTGCTCATCCCAACATGTGCAAGCCTTCAATGCCATAGCCACCCAAGAGACTGTTTGGTAAATAGACAAGTCTTCAAGTTTGCTTCATTCAAGTTGAAGTCCACTAGATAGAGGTGATTGCACCGAAAACCCTTGAATATCACTTGATTATCATCTTTCTTGGAAACAACCACTTCTTCACTTGTAAATAGGCATTGGAAGCCGAGATCACACAATTGACAAACCGATAGTAAGTTGAAGCTCAAAGAAGCAACTAGAAGCACATTTGAAATAGTATGATCATTAGAGATAGCCACTTTGCTAAGCCCTTACTCTTTGCTCTTGGAATTATCACCAAATGTTATCATTCCTTGGTCTTCTACATTCTCTTCAAGTGAGGTGAACATACGAGCATCACCGGTCATATATTGAGTGCATCCACTATCAATTACCCAATGAGAACCACCGGTCTTGTAGTTCACCTATACACAACAAATCAAGCTTGATGTTTAGGAACCCATACTTGAGAAGGGCTTCGGACTTTCTCAACTAAAGCTTTTGCCACCCACAATTGCCTAGGCCTATTCTTATTAGGAGGACCTAGGAACATGACTTTCACTTTGCCCTTAGAATCTTTTCTTAGCATGTAATGAGCATCAAAGGCAAAGGGCCTAGCATGCTTGGGCAAAGGTTGTGGTGGTGGTGTCTTGCACTCATGAGCAAAGTGTCCTTCTTGACCACATTCAAAACACCTCTTTGGCTTGAGCTTCGGCTTGTTCTTGGCTTTATTGAGGTGATTTTGAGCTCTAATGTTTTGGACCTTCTCACCCATGTAGCCAATCCCACTTCTATCAAACTTTATCACGGTGTTTATGAGGAGATCACTTTGGAGATATTGTCCTCTTGTGAATCTTTGCAAGCCCACAGTGAGATGACTCTTCTCTTGCTTCAATTTCTTGTTTTCTTCCAATAAGTTGGCAAGTTGGCACTTCTCACTCTTGAGGATGTTGTTCTCTTCTCTAAGCACTTGAACCTCATCATCTTCTTTCACTGTTTCAATGACAATGGTGTTGGTGGTTGATTGCTTCTCAAGCCCTTTCTTCAAGTTGTCATTTTCAATCTTGAGCTTCAAATAATCATCATGGCAATCGGCCATCACCACTTCCTTGCCATTGCTACTAGCCTCTTACTCAATGATCAAGTCATCACATGATGTAGCTATGTCACACTTAACAACAAAGTTAGGAGCATCATGTGTTTCATTTGAAAGCAAGTCATAAGCCATAGCACGGTTGTTATGATTCACTTTTACTTGAGTGTAGTCTTCTTTTAGCTTGTTGTAGCTAGTGGTGAGCTCAATGTGTATCCTCTCAAGTTTATCATGTTTTTCTTTGAGCTCTTTTATATTAGCTTTGAGCTCATTGAGCTTGGATGACACATTTTGATTCTCAACATTAAGCTCATTATTAGTTTTAGTAAATTGTTCATTCTTAGCTAAGAGGTTACCATTCTCAAGTTTTAACTTCTCATTTTTACTTGTTAGCTTTCTTATAACTTTGGTGTAGTGATTAAGCAAGCTAGCAAGTTCATCATATATGGGTGAATCATATTCATTGTCACTATCACTACTCTCATCATCACTTTGTACCTTCTTGTCCTTAGCCATTAGGTAAAGGTGTGTTGGAGATGAGGGCGGTGATGGCGGTGGAGGAATAGAAGTCCCAATGACAAGAGCGGTCACCTTCTCTTTCTCATCATCACTTTCTTCTCTGGAAGAGCCACTAGAAGATTCAATGTTGGTGAGCCAATCACCAACAATGTATGCCTTGTCATTCTTCTTGTTCTTGTGGAATTGCTTCTTCTTGAATTCCTTCTTCTTGAATGGCTTGACCTTCTTCTTCTCATCATCACTCTCATCACTAGAGTCCTGCCTTTTACCCTTATTCTTGTTCTTGAACTTGTCTTTCTTGGGCTTTGGGCACTGATGAGCAAGATGCCCAAGCTCTCCACAATTGTGGCAATCCATCTCGGAGATGGGCTTTCTTTTGCTACTTGTGAAGAACTTCTTCTTGTTGGAATCAAATTTGATTCCCTTATTGTTGAGCTTCTTAAGCATCTTGGTGGTCTTTCTCACCATGAGAGCAATCTCCACATCATCATCATCATCATCATCATCATCACTTGTAGAGTCAAAAGAAGTGTACTTGACTTGAGCTTTGCCTCTCTTGTCGGCCTTGAGTGCCAAGTCCTTCTTCTCTTTTTTCTTGGATGATGAACCATCTTGAGGGGTGATCTTCATATACATTTCATGAGCAGTGATCTTCCCCAATATTTGACTGGGAGTTGCATTGGAGAGATCCGTTTGATGAAGCACGGTCACAATGTGACCATACTTCTCAATTGGAAGAGCAATGAGGATTCTCCTTGCAACTTCGGCCAGTGATATTTGAGTGAGCCCAAGGCCATTGACTTCCTCTACAATTATATTCAATCGAGAATACATGTCATTATCACTTTCATTTGGAAGCTGTTTACACCAAAATTTAGTTCAGAGATATTTCTCAATATATTGCAGCTGCAAGGTGTTCAGGTGTCTTTCACCGACTAGGAAAAGTTAATTATTAATTCGGCCAAGAACGGTTGCACGTTTAGAAGCAGTGTGATGCATTCTGAAGAAAGGATGATGGATATCTATGGGATTAGCATCATGGCCGAAATACATGTATATGACCCACAAAGTGAAATGGAAGAAAAATAATTGGCCGTCATCGAGTACACGTGAGTGCAGGCAAGAAATACTACATTTTGGGATATAAACGTGGCATGCAAGGAAGCTAGAAGGTCAAGAAAGGAAGACATGTCACGGGAGTCAAATATATCTATTTTTGACCTGATAGGCTTGGGATGGTTGATTAAGTTACTTCGTGGCCGGAAGATAAAGCTGAGGTATCGCGAACGAGGAAAATTCGGCCGGGTTAGTTTACAGCCTGGCTAGATACGTGATATTTTGTACACGTGAGGGAAAGATAGCTGCTGGCCAACTTCCAATGACCGAATAAAAGAGAAGGCTCCGTAATGCATATGGAAACTAATCAAAACGGAAAGCTGCGGATTGTGTGCTGAAGACACGTCGGTCAAAGGAATTATTCCGTTGGCGAGGATTCTACAGAAAGAAAAATAGAGTCCATGTATTTTTGTATTTCCTTTTTTATAGTTAGTTCGTTACTAAGTTTGGTCGATTTGATAAAGTCCAACTTGTACACGGCATAACCGACGGGACTTATGTATGTGCCTATAAATACATGAGTTCGCGGCCGGATGTAAAAAACACAACATCAATACAACACAACTTTCGGATCCGGCCAACAAACCCTAGAGTCAGTCGAGTCCGGCGAGTTACTTCATCCAGGCTGGGTGTCATCTGATGGACGTAGGCTTGCTTGTAAGTATCGTCAACTCCCTGTTAAACTATGTCTTTTTAGCGTCATCCGGTGGACGCGGAAGCATGGCGGACCAGGGTCCTTGCTAAACTCTGTTTCTTTGGCGTCATCCGGTGGACGCGGGAAGCATAGTGAGTCAAGGATGATTCACGCTGGTTTACTCGATCAATCTGTGTTAACCATCATTCGGTGGACGAGATGCAGATTAGGACGGTTTTCACGCGTGGATTAGTTATCGATTCGTGTTTGTTTGCTTGATTAATCTATTAATTAATGTCATCCGGTAGATAGGCTATAGATTGAGATAGTTTGCATGTATAGATTAGTTATCAGCTCTAGCTAAATATGGCAATTTAGTTAGATTCATTAAGTTATCAGTATTGTTTGTTTAAATTGATTTACCTTATTATAACAATATCTCTGCCCGATCAAGATCGATAGATTTGGCCTTAGATTTACTTGAATCTGATCATCGTTTATGCTTTTTTATGCTTATCTTACCGTGATGATTGATTCCATGCTTACATCGTCTAATTCCCTATTAATCTTGTTCGTTACATGTTGTGCGTTTGGTTCTAGTTGAGACATAAGTGGTTCTGAGGTTATCATAAGTCTTATTTACGTGTCCTTGTTTAAGCATAATGTCATCCGGTGGATGTTATGTATTAAGTTAAACTGAGTGTCATCCGGTGGAACAGGTTTAACCTGAACAAGGTTCGCTAGATTAGACTTGCTTTAATTTGAGGTCTGTTTATGACTACGCTAGCATTCGTTTGTGCTTCATGGACCCTGCATCGGCTAAAAAGCCGATTCAGTTGTGCTTTCACGAATAGATCGTGCATATAGACTTATTTGGATATCAAACGATCTAGCTTTGTTTGCTGGGTTTGTTGAAGCCCGCTGGCCGTTAGACCAGGTGAACGCAGACTTGGTGAACTTAGCGAAGAGGGTTTACTAAAGCCGCCGGCCTTCTAGACCAGCTTTAGTAGATCTCTGCTTGTTTGATGTACAGATCAAATCTGTACACGTGATCTATTTTCTTTTGTACACATTAACCGAATTAGATCAGCTAGCACGTTATTATCCTTACATAAATATCCTGATAGCCGTTTTACTTCATTATTATACTATCAGTTCATAACATGACGGAATCGGCTTTCTAGTCGATATTCGATTATACTGGAACTATCTGGACTCACCAGTTAGTTCCGCCTTGTGTTACTGATTATCTCTGTTTCCTTGTCAATTGCAGGTCAAATTGACTGGCACGCTTGGGTGTTCCGACACTCTCAGACCGGGTCCGAAGCTAGCTGCATCTGCGAGAGCTCTACTGCTTTCAAGGGTCATTTCCGGCTTCGCTGGTGTGTTGGGCTTAGGGAACCACTTTTTGCGCCAACAGAAGCATTTTGAAAGAATTGAGCTTGTCAATGATAAGGTAGTATCGTTCCTCACGCTCATTCTTAGTTTCCTCATGGAGCACACAAATATCCGACCATAGTGCATGGACGTTTTTGTGGTTCCTCACACAGTTGAACACCTCTTTGCTAAGGCCTCTAAACATGATGTTTCGAGCCTTAGCATTTCACTTTTCATGCTCTTCCTCAACGGGTGTGAGGGTTGCGCCGGCTTTGGGAGTGGGGTACCCTTGTGTGGCGGCTTTGTGAACACCAAGGTCTACCGCCTCAAGGTATGCCTCCATACGAATTTTCCAATAAGGAAAATCGTTACCGTCAAAGACGGGAGGGGGGCCATCGTGACCCCCAGACATCATCTCTCTTGGTGGTTAAGCCAAATTAATGAGCAACAAGGCTCTGATACCAATTGAAAGGATCAAGGATGCCCAAGAGGGGGGTGAATTGGGCAACTAGTAATTTTTTCGAAAGATGCTCTAAGCTTCTAAGCTTCTCATAAGATGCTCTAAGCTTCTCAAGTTTTTGCTCAAGGGATTGTTTGTCCTTGCACAAGCCCTTGCATTCCTTTCTAAGTGAGTCAAAATGAATACAAGCATCATCAAGCATGTCAATTAGCTCTTCTTTTGTTAGGTCATCATCACTATCATCATCACTAGATTCACTATCGGATGATACCTTAGAGCCCTTGGCCATGAAGCATGAAGGAGTGTCGAAGATGGAAGGCTTGTCATGAATAGCAATGCTAGCATGTGCCTTCTTCTTGCTCTTCTTTGCATCATCACTATCTTCATCACTTGAAGAGGCATCACTATCCCATGTCACCACATGAGAGTAGTTCTTCTTCTTCTTGTAAGATGATTCTTTCTTTTCTTTCTTCTCCTTCTTCTCATGCTTGTTCTTCTTTTTGCCTTTGTGCTCATCATCACTTGAGTGTGGGCAATTGGCCACCAAGTGATATTTGCTTCCACAATTGAAGCATCTTCTTGGCCCATCAAACTTTCTTGAATTCTTCTTCCTTCTTGCCCGGTAGCCCTTCTTCTTCATGAACTTGCCAAATCTTCTCACTAAAAGGGCCATCTCCTCATCACACTCACTTGTGCTTGATGGATCTTCACTTGATTCAACTTTTGCTTTGCCCTTACCCTTTGATGATGATGTGGCTTTGAATGCCACACTCTTCTTCTTCTCATCTTTGGAGTCTTCATCTTTTTCTTTTTTCTTCTTATTGATCAACTCCTCCTTGTCATCATCATCTCTATAGGCATCATCGGTCATCACCTCCGCAAGCACTTGGTTTGGTGTCAACTCACTCAAGATAGTCTTCACCAAAACAGTGATCAAGGTAGCAAAGCGCTTGGGCAAGCTTTTCAAGAACTTCATGGAGAAGTCACTATCCTTTACTTCCTCATCCACCGCCTTGAGATCATTCACAATCACTTGCAATCTATGAAACATCTCCGGGACACTTTCATCTTCCTTCATCTTGAAGCTAGCAAATCTATCTTTGAGGATGTAAGCTCTTGCAGTCTTCACACCCTTGGTGCCCTCATATGTGTTGGCATTTCTGAACATCGTTACAAAAGATAGACTAAAAGTCCATCCCAGGCAACGACGCTAGAAATGCTTGTTGGCATTCCCAACCACCATTAATTTAGAAAGGTAACTCTTGGCCCTTAAAGGCGCCGGCCTAGGTAGTGCAGTCTGGTAATAGCAGTTAGAAGTGCCAGATTGGCCTTCCTAACCGTCATTACTTACGATATGCAAAACTATGACACGGCGCCGTGGGGTGCACAAGAATTACAATTCTTAAGTAATGGTACTTAGGTACGCCAATCGATAGCTCAGTAAGAAATAAGATAACTCTACAAGCGCACAGAATTATCATTGTAGCATTTCAACCCGTGAGTAGGGTGTCGTATTTATAATTTCCCGTAGGAGGGCAATATGCATCAAGCGTGGTGTAAACATGATCACTTATTGAGTGCAATGGTAGGCATAGAGTAAACAGGAATAAGACATGATTTCAAGATAGTGGACACACATATGGATCAACCTCAAGGATGAAAGGAAAATAAAGAATAAAAGAATATATCTAACTGAGCAGGCATTGGTCATATACAATTATGCAAAGAACTGTTAGCAGATCACCTAATTAGTAATTCTAGTATCAGGACTAAGTCTGGGGTGATAGGGAGATCCCCGCAGCTGGTCTGCCAGCCGATAGAGACTTTACGAACTCCTACTCAATATCCGAACATGGGGGAATGCTAGGGATGGACAGGGCTGTCACCACCTGTCCACCTACCCCTCTACCCGTGGGATACCGACATATTCGCCGATCTCCGCATACCCAAGCTCCATGCTTGCATACTTGGAAATAACTCCTAACCCCCGCGGACCCCAACCCTTCGGATTGACAGGCTAGGTTAAGAGCAGCCATGACAGCACGACGAACCATCACCTCATTCCTAGTTCTTCCTCTATTCATACTAATTCGATGAACAATGAAGAACGATGATGAACAAGTCAAGAACATGATATATAAACTATATTCTAGCTCATATACTATCTCATAACAAGATCATAACTAGACTCTAGTTCATATGCATAATCATATAAGTATGATAAGAACTTTCTCATGGAAGAAGACCAAATTGTATTCATACCAAGATGATCCTTTTCTCCCAAGGAGACAAGCTCTCCTTGATAGCTTTTGCCTTGCTCACTACTACAACTACTCTAAAGATACAAGTGAGAGGTGTGAGGTAGATGACTCCAAATGATGTGTGTGTTGAAGGGGATGGAGCACCCTCTATTTATATTGAAACTATGACGGTTTGGGCGTTCTAAACATGGAAGCAGGTGAAACCGCCATCAGCAAACCGCCTTGAGTACTGTGGCTGAAGATGGGCCCGGGAAGCTCCACCTAGGGGGCGGTCGGTCCCTGGGGAGCACCATCTGGCCACTGTCTTCGGGTGGTCGGTTGCTCCCTGGGCCTGGGCCTCTCCCTTGGTTGCAGATGGATCCAGTTACGCTTTGAAGGTGGGCTTCTTTAGTATTCTTTGGTTGCGCATTTGTTGGATTCGTCTTTTGACTTTGCGCTTTCTTCGTGTTGATGCGTATTTCCACTTGTCATGCCATAAAACCTGTAAAACATGAATGCTAGGGGTACAAGTGGAACTTGTTAGTAGTAAAGGCATATGTGCTAGAATATGATTGTTAATCCTCTTTTTAGTCTAAGTTGGTGGTATAAAATTTATCCATAAGGACCACCAACAATATGATTCCTCAAGCTTCTTCCAAGCCTCATGAGCACTCTCAATGTTTTTGACTTGCTCAAACACCTTCTCATCTAGAGCCTCATGGATAGTACAAACCGCAATGTCATTGAGTTGGAGCAATCTTTCTTCGGCGGTTGTGGGTTTGGCCGCATTTGCAATCTCAATCTTTATCTCCACAACCTTCCAAACCTCTCTATTGATTGACTTGATATGTGAGGTCATCTTGCTCTTCCAATATGCATAATTTGTGCCATCAAATTGGGATGGCTTCTTAGTGTTGTTGATGTGAATGTTGAGTTGAGCCATTTTTACACCGTAGGTTGTTAAGCCTCAAAATGACGGTGCCTCGGCTCCGATACCACTTGAAAGGTCCTAAATGGCTAGAGGGGGTGAATAGCCTATAAAAATTCTACAAACAACACTTAAGACAAAGTGGTTAGACAAATAAGCGGCGAAGCGAATTTCGCGCTAGCCTACTAAAAGGCAAGCCACCTAACCGTTCTACACTATAGTCTCTAAGAACACACACAATAAGCTAGGTCACTAATTTAAACTACTCCTAGGAGAGCAACTACAACAAGTATACTACTACAAAAGTAAATACTCAAATGTAAAAGGGTAGAGAATGATTTTTATACCACCGGTGTGAAGATGTGATGAATACCAATAAGAGCAATCACAATACACAAGAAATCCTCGGCAAGAGAGTTGACACAATGATTTTTACCGAGGTTCACTTGCTTGCCGGCAAGCTACATCCTCGTTGTAGCGATACACCCACTTGGAGGTTCACGCGCTAATTGGCATCACACGCCAAACCCTTCTCAAGGGTGCCGCACAACCAACACAAGATGGGGATCCACAAGCTACGAGCAATCCACTAGAGTAGCCTTTTGCGATCACCCGCGGGGAAGGCTCAAGAACCCCTCACAACTTCACCGATCGGAGGCGGAGACAATCACCAACTCCCCTCAACGATCCTCGCAGCTCCAAGCCGTCTAGGAGTCGGCAAACTCCAAGAGTAACAAGAGAAACCGCTGCGAAAGACAACTACCAAGTGCCTCTAGATGATCTCTATCAAAGCAATGCACTTGATTCTCTCCAAACTCACCAAATGATGATCACAATCAAGTAGGATGAGTGAGAATGGAGTGGGAATGCTCACAAGCAAGTAGGAATGATTAGAGTGGCCAAGAGAGACAACCCAAACCGGCCAAGTGACTATTTATAAGCTACACACAAAGAACTAGCCGTTTGGACAAAACTGCGCACCATCGGACTGTCCGACGGCCAAACCGTCGGATTAACAACACCGGTCCGACGCCTCGGATGGATGCCATGTGTCATCTGCCGTTTGAAGTCGACCGTTGAAACACAACGGCTATTTTCTCACGCCAAAACTCACCGTCGAACAGTAAGCCGTCGGACCAAAACCCTCGGTCCGACGCCCTTAGCAGACCACCGTCGGACTGAATTTTCACTGCGCGTCGGACTAAACGAAACCATGGTCCGACGTTTCTAGAGAGCTCTTCGAGCGCTGAAAACCGTCGGATGATAGTCCGACGCACACCGTCGAACTAAACAGAACGGTCCGACGCCCTCTGAGTTCTCCACGTGTCGTTTCCTCGTTGCTCTGCACCGTCGAACGCTCGGACAATAGTCCGACGCTCACAAACTGAGCGTCCGACGCCCTCTGAAGGGTTAGCCGTCGGACCAAAGACAATGGTCCGACGCTCAGGCGAAGTTAGGGTCCGACGCTCTGTTTTCTATTGTAACGTTTCCGAAATTCACCGAATCCTGCCTCGCAAGCTCGGCAGGAGGAAGAGAGGACCAAACCCTCTCTAACCCTCAAACTTCACTCCGTTTCTTAAGTCGCTAACACTCCAAAGTGTCTCTCACTTTAGTGCACGTGTGTTAGTCTTTTCCAAAGAGATTTCAACGGGATTTGTTAGTGTCACTAGCATCTATATGCATATGCAATGAATATGAACACCTAGTGGCACTTGATAACCGCATTTCATCAACGATTTCGCCCCTCTTGATAGTACGGCTGTCTATCCTAAATGTGATCACTCCCTCTATGGAGTCTTGATCACCAAAACCAAAAGAGCTCATATTTGTTATACCATTGCCTTGAGCTCTTGGCTTTTCACCATCTTTCTTCAAGTTACTTGATGAAGCTTGTGGACACCTTTGATGACGGACTTATACCATTTGAATGGATGCCGTCATTGCCCTTTTCTTGTGGCCTCCACCGACCCGGTCCTTTGCTCCATCATGTTGTTTGCTAATTAATCTCATGAAACATTTAGAGCAAACATTAGCAAACTAGGTTTCATCAATTACCCAAAACCAAACAAGGGCTTTTATGGATGCACACAAGTCACTTTTGATCTCTCTAGGGAAGAAGTTCACAAGCAATGGAGTTCACTCAACCCTCCCTAGGGCTCTTACTCTCTCACAAAGTCACAAGGGTTCTTTCAGCTGTTAGAAATGGCAAGAGAGACAGAATGGAGGCAATGGTGGAGTATAGATACTCACCCTCTCCAAAACTAGCCGTTCCTCACTTTCCTGCGTACCGTTGGACTCTACCGAGGCACTAGCGTCGGACCAAAAACCACGGTCCGACTCTCTCAAACGACCTGTGCACGGTACTGTGTCAGAGGGGCGTCGGACTGACACCCATGGTCCGACGGACCAGCGTCCGACGCTCTCGAGTTCATGGGTGAACACAGCACAGTGACCTGCAACGGCTAGAACGTGGAGCAATGGTCCGACGCCCACCGTCGGACCAAGTCCGACGCCTTTTACTGCGAACAGAACCTCTCTGGAAGCGTCGGACCCTACGAACCATTGGTCCGACGCTGCCAGTCTCACAGTCCGACGCTCACCAGTCAACACCCTGGCACCGTCGGACGCTGGGCAATGATCCGACGACCATCCCAGCAGCGTCCGACGGTCCCTGATGCACTGTGATGCAACCAAGGGCTGCCATGTGGCGTCGAACGCCACCCATTGGTCCGACGACCATACTGGGAACAGTCCGACGCCCTGTTTTTATCAAAACTTCGCCGAATCGAAAACTTTTCAAAACGAAGTTTGATCCTCTCTCTCTCAAGAGTCTCCCTGGGCTATTTAGAGCTATGTTGGACAAGTGTACATCACATCTACACTCTCTAATCTTGTCCTAAGTCAAGCTACCCATCCAAACCCCTCTTCATAGTACGGTCAAAAAGAAAAAACAAAAGCTAAAACTACTCCAAGTGTCTCTCAACTCCAAACGACACTTGGGACTAGTCTATCACCGTCTTGTCTTCCATCCTTTGAAAACCGAATCGATTTCCATCAGTAGGGGCTTGAATCTGCATGTTATTATGACCTAACATCTAGGTTATCCTGCAAAACACACGTTAGTCATAATAACCGTCTTGTTGTCATTAATCACCGAAACCATTAGGGCCTAGATGCTTCAACTCGGCAAACCTACTCTTTGTTGAGTGTTTTGCTTTGTCGAGTGCGACAATAGACAAATCAGCTCTTTGCCAAGTGTCCGATAGAATGGACTCGGCAAAGACCCAAACACTTGGCGAAGACGCCGTCTCCGGTAATGTGTACAACAGGCCAGATTGGATCCTCCGTACACTCTACCGTCCTCTATAAAAGGCGTTGGATGGAACAAATTAAATCTGGGCCACTGAGTACACAGATGAGTTTTAGTTCACAGTGAATTGAAGCTTGCTAACCTAGCTTGCATCATGACGCTTAGACTCTTGTCCGAAGTGAGCCCACAGGACTTGCTCGTCGCTCTTTCCGAGCTCCAAACCCATGTGCTCGGTTACATTAAGTCCATGGCTCTCAAGTGTGCAGTGGATCTCTGCATCCCCGACACTATCCACCACCGCGGTGGTGCCGCAACCCTAGCCGACATCGCAGCTGACACCAAGATACATCCAGCCAAGGTGCCAGACCTCCAGCGCGTGATGGAACTGCTCAGCACTACGGGTATCTTCACTGCCACCGCCAGTAAAGATACTAGTGGCGATACCGTGTACGGATTAACCACGTCGTGCCGCTTCCTCGTGGGACATCGCAACCTTGCCCCTATGGTGCCGTTCTTGGTGAATCCTCTCGTCGTGTCTTCCTTCTTTTGCATGTCTGACTGGCTACGAAAGGAGCCGGCTGCTGCTGCTGCTGCCGGGTCACTCTTCGAGCTGGCGCACGGCTGCTCCCAGTGGGAGATGGCGAGCCAGGATGCCGCGTTTAGCAGCGTCCTGAACGACTCCATGGTGGCTGATAGCCAGCTCTTCCTCGAGGTCGTTATTATGGACAAGGGCCGCATCTTCCGCGGGCTGAGCTCGCTGGTCGACGTTGGTGGCGGCCGTGGCGCCGCCGCGCAGGTCATCGCGAGGGCGTTTCCACGCATTAAGTGCATGGTGCTGGACCTTCCTCACGTCGTCAACGAGGCCACTGCCAGTGACGGTAACATGCATTTCATCGCCGGGGACATGTTTGAGTCTATTCCACCTGCTGGAGCTGTCTTACTCAAGGTAGTACAGTATCATTTATATATATTTATATCGCATGGTCTACTACTCGTCGCTAATCGAACTAACGTTGTTTGTCGCATTGAATTTGGGCTAAGGCAAGAAAATAACACATTAACAACACTTAATTTCCACCATTGAGTCAACAAACACTAGTACACAGGAGCTCTACAGTGACGCCATGTATTTTTTTTACTGGCGGTTTCGTTTGACATCTGTCACTAGAAATCAGTGCAGGGTCATTTAAGGAACCGTCACTGGAAATCGATTTTTAGTAGCGGTTCCTTAAGTGACCCGCCAGTAAAACTAGCCCATTTTTACTGCGGGTCACTTAAAAAATCGCCACTAAAAATCGATTTCTAGTGGCGGTTCCTTAAGTGACCCGCCTGTAGAAATAATCTGAATTTTAATTTTTTGAGTTTTACAAATGACCTCGTATGAAAAAATTGTCCAAATAAAAGTTGTAGATTTCGAAAAGTTATGAAACTTTGTAGTTGACAACGTTTTCATTTGAAATCATCTTGGTGGCGAAAAATACGTTTGAATTTGTCAAATTTGAAATTCAAATTTTGTAAACGACCTCGGATGGAGAAACTTCTAACATAAAAGTTGTAGATCTTGAAAAGTTATGCGACTTTTGTAGTTGACAGCTTTTTCATTTGACTTCGTTTAGGGCCTCAAACAGTCAATTTCCTATCAGTTTCGTAACAATACGTGACGAACCTAATTCAACTAAAATTCAACTAAAACACAAGCGACTGATGGGTGAAGTGGTTAGTGGAGCTCGTGCGCGAGAGAGAAGTCATGAGTTCGAACCCCCACAGCCGCATAGTGCGTGAATTTTGTGCGAAAAATACTTCGACGGCGACGGGAGGGCACTGGCTGATGGGTCCCTTCCTAGATTTTATTTTTTTTTGTTATCCTATTTTTAAAACACGATTTTTGAAAAATTATTTTTACTGGCGGTTCAAAAACACCAATAGAAATACGTTTAGAACCGCCAGTGCTGAGCTCCTATGTACTAGTGAAAAATTCCGATACGAGCATGCCAAGTAAAATGGAAAATATAGATCGATAAGAGCATCTCTAAGAGACATGCTATTCTTGTTTTGTATGCTATATTTAGATTTTTTTAGAGTAAAAAGTGAATTCCAACAGCTATGCTATCTTGTTTTTGTAAAATAGCAGATGAGCTATTCTTGAAATCTCGCATGATAAATATAGCTCGCATGTGTCGCTAGTTATCTAGCATTATCATAGTAGAAAGGTTGTTGGAGTTTTCTATTTTAAAGGTTGTCTAAATTATAAGTTTAGCAATCTATTTTTACCAAATCTGTTGGAGTTGCTCTAACAGGTGTACCACCAGGCGCATTTCAATACAGGACTGGTTTTGCGTTCAAGTGCATATATATGCTTTAAAATATATTTTGGGATCGCTTACTCTTTATTGTGACAAAGATTATAAAAAAAACATAATAAACCTCTCGGTTTCATATAGTGGGGATAAATTCGATTGGAATGCAATATTTCTTACGCGTTAATGTTTGGAGCCAAACATGTATTATATATATACATATATAAGAAGAAAATCTCTCAAAACAGAAATTGAAATGTGATGTGCTATTTCTCACTCCTATGATTATTGAACTACTGGAGCTACAAAAATTAACAGAAAAGTCGCATATATATAGTGAAAGAACCAATTTTAAGTTTCATCCCTTACGAGAATCAAATTTGATCATATGGAATATAGGTACCGCTAGTCTAAAAATATTTAATTAGGTAAATCAAACAGATGATATGTTATAAAATCCGTATGGAAAATAATATTTCATTAAATTAGACAAATTGACTTCAGGTCATTGATTGGGTGCTGAAATAGTATTGAACTTATAGAGAAATAGGTCATTCCATTATTTTGTTTGTTCTTTTTTTTCCACCAAATTGTTTTAAATTTCTACCTGTTACAGAATATTTTACATGACTGGAGTGATGAAAATTGCGTCAAGATACTTCAACGTTGCAAGCAAGCTATTCCTTCAAGAAGTGCAGGAGGAAAGGTGATAATCATAGAGATGGTGAGAGGATCATCACAGGGAGATAGCAAAATCAACGAAATGGAAGTCATTCGGAACATGTACATGTTGTATATCAACGGGGTGGAACGAGACATAAATGAATGGAAAAAGATCTTTTCTGATGCTGGATTCAGCGACGATTACAAAATCATGCCAGTGTTGGGCCCCTTTTCAGTAATCGAGATCTACCCATGAATAATGCTTGAACTACGGTATTACTATACAAGGCAGTAAATAAGTAGAGTTACCATATATGTTGTCAGTTACAGTGGGATAGGATGCATGCTCTCGGGGGTATATATATATAATATGTGTCATCCATGCATTAAGCATAGTTGTTCCTGGCTTGCTGGTTTGTAACTTTATTTCAATGAATAAATAATGTATCATATCATAATTGTTGTATGAAACATGTCGTCAATGGTAGGACATTTTCTTTCCTTCCACTACACCATAGTCCCGAAACTTTTGGATTGGATACATATGTGATCTAAAAAAATTATTTTGGCGACTGCTGACATAACACTCTACTGCCTTATTGGCATCCTAAATGGCATAATAAATAAAATCGAGAAATCCCAGCTAATCAGAGAGAGAAAACGTGACATTATCAATGAAAAACACTTCCAGATACTGAACATTGTAAATAAAAAGAAGTGACTGATTTTT
Organism: Eremochloa ophiuroides; assembly: GCA_038502445.1. NCBI lineage: Eukaryota > Viridiplantae > Streptophyta > Magnoliopsida > Poales > Poaceae > Eremochloa > Eremochloa ophiuroides. The sequence goes on along the minus strand of JAHLJS010000003.1, from coordinate 69,615,166 downwards.
GTTGATGCTAATTTATTATGAGAGAAAAATATAATTTTATGGCCGAAAAAGAAATCGCTGATTAAAAAAAAAAACCGCTGCTCTACATCTGGCTGCGGGAAGCTCCAACTGGAGATGGTTGCAACCATCCCCATCAACGAAGCTGTAGCGGCATGAGGCAACAGAGGATGTCCTCGAGCACACCTCACGCACACATGGGTACTATAGAGCGACAGTCGCTCTTTCTCAAGCTTAACACCCACCTCCCTCCCTATCCCCTCGTCGCCGTTGAGGGCGGGGGAACTTGAGAAGAACCTCTCCAACCAATCCCACAGCGGCCTACTTGGCCCAATCCCATAGCCATGTGTTTTGCTCATATTGGGCCACAATACAGGTGGGCTGAGGGGCTGTTCTCTCACGGGCTGACAGCAGGGCTGTACGCTCCGCGGCGGCGACTGTTCAGGCCCATATTATCAAAAGAGAAACCCGTTCAGGCCCATTACCCGAGCAATATAAACCCCGATACTCCAGCTCTCCCCACCCCACTTCGCCGTAACCCTAGCGGCCGCACTCGGCCAATATCTTGTGGCCCTCCGCCGCTCGCCAGCCGCCGGCGCGCCCGGTGCCCCTCGTCCGCCGCCCGCTCTGCCGCGTATCACCAATCCCATTTTTTCTGTCGATCCGTAGTACGGTACCGAGGAAAGAGGCGCCATGAGGTTGGAGAAGTGCTGGTTCTGCTCCTCCACCATCTACCCCGGCCATGGAATCCAGTTCGTCCGCAACGACGCCAAGGTGCCTCTCTCCTTCCTTCTTGTTTCCCCGTAGGTTTCCTTGTTTGATTGACACAAGGAGCGCGCCCGCCCTGGGTTCCATTTATTTGTTAGGATTCAATTACTGTGTGCAGCTTCATGTATGCTTTGTTTGCTTTGCTTTGTGGGGTCATGGAACCATGACTGAATCAAAACTGTCGGCTGCTTTGGGGACCATGTTAGTTTCTGTTGCCCAATTGCAGATTTTAGTTTCTGGCTCACGGCGTTGAATATGCCCCAGACTTTGTATCTGGCACGACCGGTTAATGGAAATATGGATCCTATAAAAATCAAGTCTCGTGAGCTCATGCGAGCTTTAATAAAGTTTTTAAATATAAATAATGGATTCCTGTCAAGAATTAGCTCCCTACCATTTCCTTATCTGCTGTAGAACTGCTAAGCAAGTTAGAGATCCTTTTGCCCTTTTCTTTTTGCAGTTCATTTGTTATGAAACTTGCCTTCTTTTTGCAGTTCGTTTGGAATGAACTGCTAATGGTGATCATCTTGTTTCTGCGGGAGTCAAACATAAAGTTAGGCAAATGGTGGTGCCTGTGTCTCTCTTCTGAGAATTGTCAGTGTCAGCTGCTTAGATGTGTTAGTAGAAATTTGTTAACGGTGCTAATTAGTTGTAAATGTAAATCACATGGCATGGCACTGCTTAATGCATAGAATTGCCTTGATGTAAACACTGAACACGACATAAAAGATGTTAGAACCAAAATCTGATCTTCACCTGAGAAACTTAACCTAATTAGTTGGCTGAGAAGCTGCAGCTTGCATGCATGGTAACTGTACTACTGTTTGGTACTAGCTATTCTGTTCACTTCATTTTATAAAAGGCTCGTGTGCGTTAAGCTCAGGCTCATGCGCATTATGCCAAACATTGTAATCTTCAACGAACTATTAACCTCAAAAGATAAACATTTTGTTGGTATGAAAATGTATCATTGGATTCACTTATGAAAGTATTTTCTTATGGTTATAATTTTGTTTCTGCAGCCAGCATTGTAGAAATATTAAGTAAATATCTGGTTTTGGGCTAGCAGCTATAGCTTCTATCTTAGTTACCTGCTTTATTTGTGAGACAATTGGACAAAATAGTGCTTTTCTGTTTGGCCAATGGCGGTTTCCCTTCCGCCGTTGTTTCTTATTTCTTAATGATTTTAGTTGAGTCAGTGCACATGAAGATGTAACAAATTTGTTTGTGTGGTTTGTACTGTTCCAACATGCGTAATTCTGTTTATTTGCATGTAATTTCTAGTTAGTTCATTTATTCGTTTATGTGCTGTTCTGGACATGCAATGACACTTATTTGTACTGTTGAGTCCCACAAATGTCCATAGTTCTCAAGGCGTCGCCTAGGCTTCCAGGCGCCCCTCCATCGCCTTGCAGAATGGGCGCCTAGGCGGGCAAGGCGGGCGCCTAGGCGTCTGTTGCATCGCCTAGCCTCGCCTTTATGCCTTAAGAACTATGCAAATGTTATTTATTGTATTCTTGAGAAGTGGCTTAGTGTTATATCAGACAGATGGTAAACTAGAATCTTTAACTTCTATTCCAAGTTGGATCTTTTATCTTCTTGCTGTATTTAAATGAAACTTTTTGTTTAAACTTTATAAACATTATTCATTATAGTTGTGTTTAAATATGACCCATCAATTTTCCATTCTTCTCTTGATCAATCATTATCCTTATTAAAATCTTCAGGGGTTATATTTTTCTTCTGAATTGAAATTGAAACGTAAAATGTAATGTTGTAATTTTCTCTGTCTGATATGTTATGTCTGTCCCCATGGATTATGATTTTTTAGTCTTAATGCTCAAATTTTTCTTGTTTCTTATATTTCAAGATAGATTGTTAAACTGTATTTATAGTGAAAATTCTATTGCACGAATACTTGAGAAAAATAAGGCAATGTGTATGATTTGTTGTTTCAATTTGTGTTTTGTTGGTCCACCGTAAGACTGATTGGATATTTCTTGCTTGCCAGATCTTCCGTTTTTGCCGGTCAAAGTGCCATAAAAATTTTAAGATGAAGAGGAATCCTCGTAAGGTTAAGTGGACAAAAGCATACAGGCATTTGCGTGGCAAGGATATGACTCAGGTTGGTAACCACTTTGTTGTTTCTGATATCATGTAATAACCGAAGGTCATATCTCTTCCCATTCGTTGAAACCATGACTGATATACTTTGAGATTTATCAGGACTCAACCTTTGAGTTTGAGAGGAAGAGGAACCGGCCTGAGCGCTATGACCGCAATTTGACGGAGCAAACTCTGAAGGCTATCCCACTTATTACAAAGATTAGGCACGACCGTCTGGAAAAGCACATTTCAGACAGGTTGGTTCTTTTACTCTAATTTGTTGTATGTTCGATTCTGCGAGGATTTCCCTGTCTTCTAACATGAAATACACATCTTTTGACAGACATAAACCTGGTAAACGCAAGCAGATGGAAAAAGATTCGAAGGAGCTGGAACAGGACATCAACATGCTTCCAAAGAAGCTTACTAGCAACGAGCTCACAGCTGAGAAACCAAAGGTCAAGGTCAAAGTTGTTCAGCAGCTGACAGAAGATAACGCTATGGAGTAGTGCGTGGCATTGTGTCGTTTATTTTTTTAATTATGTCTGATGCAGATCTGCTGTATTAATGTGTAGTTGATGAAAGATGTTTATATAATGGATTCGTGGACTGAGTATCAGCAAGTTTTCCGTGTGGTTCCTGGTACTTACACTGTTATGTGAGATAATTCTGACACGAACTAAACTGGTGTTGTGGTTGTGGAATGCAAGTCTGCTTATGTTGTCTTGTCAGGCAATTCTCAACCCTAAATCCACTCCAGTTTCCGTAGTTACACCAGGCATAGTTTCTATTATATTGATGGAGTCTTTTGGTGCTTTGTACACGAACCATTTAGTGGCCTAGTCATTGACAACAGGAACCCCTTGGAGCTCTGAACCCCTGGGCCAAGTCTTTTGGTGCTTGACTAAGTCGGTGAGATCAGATGTGCTGTTGTCTGTTGATGCCTTATTACGAGTGGCAACCAGCTACATTACATACAGATACAGCGTATGATCCCCTATCGATGAAGATTGACGATGACCTGTGCAGCTATGGGATCGTGAGTCACCAAACATATATGGGTCTTATAGTATTTAATTAATTGTTGGAATCGAAGCTGTTGTTGCGTATCTTAGGGTGCGTTTAGTTGGCAAAAATTTTTCTCCCTCCCTATCACATCGATTGTACTTTTCATCTGCATGGAGCACTAAATGAAGTAGCAACTGTTGCATGTTTGTACTTTTTGCCTGGCTATCTCGAGATGAATCTTTTGAGTCTACTTAAACCATGATTGGACAAAAGTTATCAAATACAAACGAAAATGATACAGTGCACTTTTTGCCAACTTTTTCCTAACTAAACGCTGCCTTATCATAGCAAAGTAGGGGTTCAGGTTGGTTGCAGCACAGCCTGCGCCGATTGCCATACTAACTGGGGCACCTGGCGCCACTGATATGCTAAGCGCCCGCGGAAGGGGTGGCTGACACCATCACCATTGCGCATTGCATCGGCTTGTTCTTTTGTGCTCACGCTGATTTTGGCTCGTGCTGATTTATTATGAGAGAAAAATACTATTTCGTAGCTAAAAATAAGCGTTGATTATCTAAAAAATCAAGCCCATGTCACCACGAAGCAGAATGTATATAATATCATACTCCCTCCATTCCAAATTGTAAGTCATTACAAAAATCTTAGAGAGTCAAACTATCTTAACTTTAACCAAGTTTATATGGTAAGACAATAATATTTACAATATCAATCCAGTATCATTAGATTTTTCATTAAATATATTTTCATAGTATACTTATTTGGTGTCATAATTTTTTATATTTTTCTCAATAATTTTAGTTAAACTTGAGATATTTTGACTCTCCAATATTCTTGAAATGACTTATAATTTGGGATGGAGGGAGTAACATATATAGCTTGTTAAGTCTGGAAAAGTCAGCTACACTTCATAGGCTAATCCCATACGCCAAACAACCCTTGTTTCCAGTCTCATCGTATGAGTTTTATCTGACAAAAATGAAGGCACGCCTCTTCTTCTTGAGGTGTCGCTGTAGGTTGAAATTAACCTTCCTCTGCAATAACAAACTGGACGAATAAGCAACAATGGATCGACTCAGAAAAACTGAGACAGCTTACACGAATATGAAGTTGAAGCATATGTATATTTTGATAATTTGGTTGGACATTCAACTATCGATTGATAATTCATGGTACAATAATCAGGCCTTGAATCCGTCATAGTTTATCTTCTCTTCTGCATGCCGTCATGTGTTTTGACTTGTGGATGTGTTGTGCTGTTTCCATGCAGTTCACCTTTCACTGATGGCTTAAGAAAAAGTGTACTATGTTTTTTCCCGACAGGCGTACTGTGTAGGTGTATTTCAAGATGTCTGCAGCTCACCGGAGACCTTCACTGGCTCCACACCCACCAACTCCGAGGGGACCGCTGGCGTGGCCTCGGCAAGTACCTGGCAGGGCGCCTCCGGTGCTGGGCACACCTCCACCGTCCGTGCGAGACGTCAGGCGGTCTCGCGCGGCATGGGCGACGTACCGTCGTCCTCGTCGTCGATCTGCCCCTCTCGAGCAGGCATGAGCAATGGCGGCTCCTGCACCAGCGACTGAGGCGAAGCAGCCGGCGTTGAAGCCAGCTCCGTCACCCTCGGAGAGGCGGCCTCCAGAGCACGGCTCGTGATGAGAGCGGCGGAAAGCTCCTCTAGCATCGGGTCGTCAAAAGAGGCGACCAACACAGGAGGTCTCGCACACATGCACATCACCAACACAAGCGGGTCAGGCTCGCCAGCTGACAGCCCATGATTGTCGATGGAAACACTCGTTGTTGCAGTGGTGTTGTTCCCCTTCGATCGCCGCCGCCGCCTGCGACGTCTCCGCCGTCGGCGCCCACTGCCATCGTGCGTAGCCACGCCAAGCACGACTGCGGTCGCCCCTGGCATGACTCCATCAGCACCCGCGCCCCAGGCCGGCCGACCTCACGTCGGATGATGGCCGTCCCGGTTCGCCGTTGGTGGATGCCCACCTGACTATGGACAACCACGACTCATTCAAACGTCGCCTCGACAGCTTCACCAACAAGGTGTTGCATAAGAGGAGCCCTCCACTGATCAGCGAGCCTCCCAAGCTGTCTCCTACAAAGTTGGTGCTACCACGACGGAGCAAGAGGGTTGCGGTTCAGAGCTTGTCCCAAGTACGAGCTTCCAAGCGAGGTGGGGTGTTGCTCATGCAGCGTATGGGCTACACCAAGGACCATTCAGCGCCATCCACATCGGAGAGGGAGGCCTGGGACAAGATCTTCGATGGAAACCTAACCGCGTCCAACATTCGAGCGCTGGAGGCACTCTTCACGGCTGCTGGAGAGGACTTGTCTAGGTAGCCGTGAAGTCGCGTCGAGTTGGTTGTTTTCTGTTATTTAACATCGCATCTTGAGGTCCTGGGTTAGGTTGGTCCAGTCACGACTGTGTTAGATCGATCGCCTTTGGCGCTCTTTTGAAGCGCTTGTATGTTCGTCTGAACTCTTCTTCTTAAATACAATGATACTCAAATCTTTTGCGTATTCGAGAAAAAACACATATTTGAAGATGTACTTTATATTTATACCTGCATAACAAATATTACAGATTTGCTCCACGGCAGTCGCCTGATGGATTGCAATCCGTCAGGGGACGGCCGTGGCCATCTAATTCATGCTGCCCGAAATCCCCATCGTCCGATTCGTGCTCAGGAAGAAGAGGAGAGGGAGAGGGGGGGCTCACCAGCACCGTAGGAAGAAGAGGAGAGGGAGGGGGAGCTCATTGGCAACTGGAGATGGAGAAGAAGCGGCGGCGGCGGCGGACCCACTCCTTCCCTAGCCCAACGCTGACGGGCTTAGAAGGAAGGGGCCCCAGGGAGGTAGGCCAGCCAGGGGTGGGGAGGAGGGTGGGCGGCCTTAGGGTCCTATCAGCGGGGGAGGTGCCCGAGCCAGGGAGGGAGCGGCGAGCTCCATTGCCGGTGTCGCCGGAGAAGGAGAAGGGGACGAGGGGAAGGGCGGCTACCACAGAAGAAGGGTGGGGGGGGGGGGAGAGGGATTGAGGGAAGGGTAGCCGTCGCAGGCACCCTAGGGTTCGTCGGAGCTCCGACAAGCCCTAGGCGCCGCGGAGGGGCGGTGGCAGAGGCGGGGACGAGGATGAGGAGGGCGCGGCCGCCGGCGAAGACGAGGCGCGAGGAGGAGGAGGGGGGTGGCGTGCGAGGAGGAAGCGGAGGTTGAAGATGACTGGTGGTTTTGCAAACCCTCAGTCGTCTCCTCTCGAGACAGACTCTAAATATTATTATTATCTACAAAAGTCTGAACAGTTTATAACTTGGAACATAGGGAGTGTTATAATTGGACGTTGATGACCCGAACTACGTGTAAATAATAAAGCCAAATGATTCAAATCATCTTGATTAACCGTAAAAATGTCACTCAACCACGACGACGGGCCTTGCGCATGATGGATTCTTTCATGGGCTGTGCCGTCCACGACTGCGATTTGATGACGGGCCGGCCTGCTGGTGGACTGCTGTCCGGTCCCGCTCACGCCTCACGTCGCCGCCGGCTCGAGGGACGAGAGCTGTCGTCGGCCGGCGGGGGGCTTCGGCAAACTGGCGGCGGTGGCGCCTGGCGGAGCCTCTCCATAAACATCCGACCGACCCCGCAGGCTTTCCGTACAGCCGCTTGGCCCACGCGCAACTCCGTCTCTGCTTCCCTTTGCGCCCTGCCCCGCTTTGCTCTTCTCAGACGAGCTCGACCCGGCCCAGCCGCGCAAGCTTGCTCCTGCATCTCCCTCCCCTGGTGAGCACACCTGATATTTGCCTTTTCTAGCCGTACCGAGCTCGATGTAAATTGTACGGGCACGGAACGGATAACCTAAGTTAGGTCCTGGCCATTGCCTATCTACAGTCTACTACTCTACTGTATCTGGCCATATAATCTTTCTGTTCAACAACAATTCAAAATGCATTCTTCCATCTCTTTGTGTTCTTTTGGTTATGCAATCTTTGTATTCAGTATGCAGTACCTTATTCCACCAAAAGAAAAACGAGTAGAATAGAAAGGCAAAACCCAGCCTCTGCAGGGGCGCCCCAAAAAAAAAAAAAAAAAAAACTGTACAATGTAGCCTACCATTATAGCATGGATTTGATTAAACCGCTCATTTCTTGCATACAGTCTATCCAATATAACCGAGTTTTTTTTTTTTTTTTCAAATCCTGGATCTGAAGAAAGGTTGCTCCAATGAATGTGTAAGAAAAGCTTGGAATACATTTACAAATGTGACTAAGTTAATTCCACACCAAAAAAAACTTTAAATTTAGACTATAGATGCAATCATTATCCAACAGGTTGCAGCACATGAGCGTTTATTTTGATACACACACACACACAAATGTATTGCCAACACATACAACAATTCTTATGCATTACAAAATTTAAACCATCATACATAGTTGGGGCAATGTTGCACGTAGTTATCTTGCAATATGTACTTCCAACACCAGTTTGGTTGTCTCCAAGCTCTGGTATTCTGTCTCATCTGAAGGGAGATATGCTGATGGCCCTCCATAACTATGGTGTGCTTGAACAGGATTCATCTTTGCCACCTGCTGCATCTCAAGCCTTCTCAGCATTTGTAGTCGCTCTGCAACTTCCTTCATCGTTGGCCTCTCATCTCCCTCTGGGCTCAGGCAGTGCATGACAAGTTCAGCTAGTTTCTGTAGTACTACCATTATTTCATCTTGTACTATTTCGCTGTCCAAAATGTCTAGGAGCTTGTTCTGGTGGAACATCTGTATGAAAGTATGAGACAATGCTCTCTTTTCATTAGAGGGGTCAATGTATATAGCCTTCTTTCTTGTCATTAACTCTAAAAGAACAACCCCGAAGCTATACACATCACTTTTGTCACTTAGACGGTGACTGACAAAACTCTCAGGGTCAATATAACCAAGAGTTCCTTGGATAAGCATAATGAAATCATTTTTGTCCATGGACTTCAGTGCGGATGCTCCAAAATCTGACACTTTTGCATGGTATTCTTCATCCAAGAGTATATTGAGGGATTTGACATCTCCATGCAGAATTGTGCGAGAAGTTGCTGAATGAATGTAGGCAAGAGCTTCGGCTGACTGTGTAGCAATCTTCAATCTAAGACCCAATGGGATTGGTGATCTGCTTTCATTGACATGAAGGAACTCATAGAGGGTACCATTGGAAATGTACTCATACACCAACATCGGCACATCTACCTCCAAGCAGCATCCTCGTAACTTTACAATGTTCCTGTGGTTAATTTGTGATAAGATTATTATCTCGTTCACAAATTCTTCTCTGCTGTCATCATCCTTTAGTTTGGACTTCTTTATGGCAACTTTTTTGTTATCATCTAAAGTTCCTCTATAGACCATTCCATGACCACCACATCCAAGAACATTATCTTCACTGAAGTTGTCTGTGGCTTTCTTTATGTCGTTCTCTGAAAGTATGAGAACGGTGTCAACTTGCCTTGATCTCATCTCATCATATAATCTCAGACCCCCATTTTGTTTGAAATATTCATCCTTCTCTTTCCTGTGCTTACTTTGTTGTAATTTCATAACCAATAAGCATGTCAAAGATATGACTAGAACTGCAGAAGCACTGAGACCTGCACAATGGTTACCCTATATGCTTGAGTGCCTCAAAACCATGAAAAAATATCTAGGTTTAAAATTTGCTCTCAATTATGATCCTTACCTATAGCTACCTGTTCAGCTTTGCTAATCACAGGTCGGCATCCATAATTTGTACCATCTGATCTTGTTCCTGTCCTACACTTGCATATATAGCCTCCTGGTGTATTGCGACAGCGCCCATTTTCACATGGATATAGTTTTTTGTACCTAACGTCCTGCTTACGCAGCTCGCACTCATTTATATCTGAGCGAAGTTATAATTTGAAACATATTAATATGGATTTAGGGAAAATGCAAAGTATTTCAGTGTATGAAGTTTTCTTAAGATACGTTGGATAAGTAACAAATGAGTTTTGATATCTTGAACTAGTAAATTTTTGAGCTGTGATTGGCTCTAGTCATGTGTTGGCTAGACTTTTTCTTGCAGTTGTTGATCTTGATTTCTAAATTCTAGTTTACAGAAAGGTTATTTCAGGAAATACTTACCTTGACAGCCTTTCAGAAGATAAGGATTGCCCTCATAACCTATAGAGCAGTTGCACAAGTATCCTGGACCATTGCTTGCATTCACACAGTAGCTGTTTGAACTGACACAAGCATAGTCTTTTGGTGCTTTTGCCCCATCCTTCGGACAGGAACTGTTTCTAATGGCCCAGTCATTGACGACAGGGACACCTCTAGGAGCTCTATCATTGATGAACCCACGGTCGCCAATGAGGTCCTGGCTCCTGAAGCTGTACCACCCAGTCTCAGCAAGCATCGCATAGGAACATGGGTTGAAGTTCCACACACTGCTCTCGTTCATTGTGATTATTGCTGAGAAGTCGGTGAGGTTGGGGGAGATGGTGGTCTCGCAGCATCCTGTCCCCGTGCACGGTGCACCGTCAGATGTGCTGTCGATGCCTTGGCAGTAGGAATAGCAGCCAGTCACATGCAGATCAGAGCTGTTGTCCATGTAGCCACCGATGACCCAGAGGGTGTTGCAGCCAATGACCGTGAAATGGTTGCGGGTGGAGACGATGAATGGCGTGACACCCAGGCTGAACCCACTGGTGTGGTTGTATGATGTGGTGTTTGACGTGAAGCAGCTATAGCTGACATCGCCATAAACACGGGCCTCGCCATGCTCCAAGGAGATGTCAATGACCTCTGCAGCTGTGGCAGGGTCACCAGCCATAGGTCTTGGTGGTTGGGAGCTGTTGTTGCATATCAGCGCAAAGTAGTAGTTCAGGTTGGTTGCAGCACAGCTTGCGCCGATGCCGAAGGGGTAAGGAATGGATACATTGCCGCACTTACTGGGGCACCCTGGCAATGATATGGTAAGCTCGGAAGGGGTGACTGACACGATTGTCACCAGGAAGCTGATGAACAGCAAGATGAGTAATGCTTCTTGCATGGCTTTATGGACTAGGGATGTATGGTGGCCGCTTGCTACTGCAGTGTCTTTCTAGCCTCCTAGATAAGCCAGCGCTCTCTCATGTTTCATTTCTAGAATATGATGCGGTTATATATGCCACAGACTAGGCTAGATCATATATAAGGTTAAGGGGATGTTTAGATTGTCTATTTGCAAAAAATTTTACTGTAGCAACGTGCTAACGTTTATAATAAGTGTCTAATCATGGTCTAAGTAGACTCAAAAGATTCGTCTCGCAACATTTTACGAAGCTGTCAAATTAGTTTCAGTTTTCATCACCATTTAATACTCTATGCATGTCCAAATATTGATGTGACAGAACTTTTGGTATTTGGTGGTGAATCTAAACAAGGCCTAAGTAGAAGTAGATGCAATTCAGATTCCTTTTCAGATGATGTATGCTGGTGCTGATGCATTGAATTGTTATATGTTCTGTTAATTTCCTCGATTCGTATAGGTGGTATCAATTTTCAAACTGTACTTCGTAACGCTTTACTCGTTCAAAGTTGAGAAGGCATAATATGGCTTGTTAACTCTGGAGAAGTCAGCTACACTTTATAGGCTAATCCATACACCAAACAACCCTTATTTCCAGTCTCATCGTATGAGTTTCTTATTTCCAGTCTCATCGTATGAGTTTTATCTGACGAAAATGGAAGCATGCCTATTCTTCTTGAGAGGTCAGCTTGAAGCCTTCCGTCTGCAATAACAAACTGGATGACATGACATATGCAATAATGATCCATTCAGAAAAACTGAGAGCTTACACGAAATTGAAGTTGAAACATATGTATATTTGATTGATTGATCAATAAACTATGGATTGGTAATTCATTGTACATAGTCAGGCCTTGAATCCGTCATAGTTTATTTTCTCTTTTGCAAGCCGTCATGTGTGTTTGACTTGTGGATGTGTTGTCCATGCACCCTCTCACAGATGACATAAGAAAAAGTGTACTCCATCCGTCTCGAAATAAACACAAGTCTCATTTTACAAGAAGTCAAACTTCTTTAAATTTGGTTAAAAATATATAAATATCATCAATGTTTATTTCTCTAAATAAGTTTATTATTAAAATATATTATAATCAGTATACATTATAAATATCAATACACTTGTTTTTTTAAAGTTTAATTCCTCGGGAAAATAGATGCACATTTATTTTAGGACGGATAGAGTACTAGTATATATATTACATTAACTTTTTCCCGAGTACATAGCTTTTGCTTTGTACTGTGATTATACAACAATTACGTCTACATATATTGTATCTAGAAAAGCCAAAATATGAATAGAGGGAATATGCATCAAGAAAAGTTAGAACGACTTACGAATTATTAATTGGAACCGAGGGAGCATGATAATTAATGTTCATGAACCGAAATGGGTGCAAATAAAGCCAAATGATTCAACAAATCAGTTTGATAACCGTACACATGTGATGTAACCGAACTGTATAATCGATATAAGCCCACAACGACGGGCCCTCCTCATGATGGGCCGTATGAAGACGCCGACAGACAGTTCTCTCATGGGCCGTGCCGTCCGCGACTGCCACTTGACGGGCCGGCCAGCTGGTGGACCGCGGTCCGGTCTCGTTCATATCGCCGGCACGAGAGACGAAAGCTGTCCACCGGCGGGCGGCGGCGGCGTCTGGCGGAGCCTCTCCATACACGTCGGACCACGCACACAAACGCCGCCGCCTCGCCCGCGCGCACCTCCGTTTCCTCTGCTCCGCTTTGCGCCCCGCTTTGCCTCTTCTTCTCAGACGAGTTCGACCCGGCCCACCCGCGCGAGCTGTGCGCCTGCCTCTCCCTCTCAAGTGAGCATGAGTGTGGCGCCATGTCCTTACTCGAATAATCACCTTATATTTGCCTTTTGTAGCGGCACCGAGCTCGCTGTAAACTGTACGGGCGCGGAACGGGTTGCCTAAGTTAGGTCCTGCTGACTGCATATCTACAGTCTACTGGATCTGGTTCTGTGATAAGGTTTGCTGCTTAATCTGTATGTTCAACCACAATTCAAAATGCTTTCTTCCATGTGTCTGTCTTCTTTCGGTTATGCAATCCTTGTAGCTGTTTTGCCTTTCTATTCTACTCGTTTTTCTTTTGGTAGAATAACATAATGCATACTGAATAAACTGCACTTCTCCATTGCATAGTCTATCTATTATAACCCGGTATGTTCAGACCTGGATCTGAAGAAAGGTTGCTCTAATGAATGTGTAACAAAAGCTTGGAATACATTTATGTGACCAACTTAGAGCCTGTTTAGATTGGGGATTTTGCAAAACTATTTTGTGTTTTGGGCTGCCATTTTGCAAAATGGAAGAGAACATGTATGTCCCATTTTGCAAAATGATGTGCTTGCACCCATTTTGCATTTAGACTACAGATGCAATTATTATGCAATAGGTTGCAGTACATGAGCGTTTATTTTGATATACACACACAAACGTATTGCCAACACATACAACAATTCTTATGCATTACAAAATTTAAACCATCATACATAGTTGGGGCAATGTTGCACGTAGTTATCTTGCAATATGTACTTCCAACACTGTCTCCAAGCTCTGGTATTCCGTCTCATCTGAAGGGAGATATGCTGATGGCCCTCCATAACAATGGTATGCTTGAACAGGATTCATCTTTGGCACCTGCTGCATCTCAAGCCTTCTCAGCATTTGTAGTCGCTCTGCAACTTCCTTCATCGTTGGCCTCTCATCTCCCTCTGGGCTCAGGCAGTGCATGACAAGTTCAGCTAGTTTGTGAAGTACTACCATTATTTCATCTTGTACTATTTCACTATCCAAAATGTCTAGGAGCTTGTTCTGGTGGAACATCTGTATGAAAGTATGAGACAATGCTCTATTTTCATTAGAGGGATCAACGTATATCGCCTTCTTTCTTGTCATTAACTCTAAAAGAACAACCCCAAAGCTATACACATCACTTTTGTCACTTAGATGGTGGCTGACAAAACTCTCAGGGTCAATATAACCAAGAGTTCCTTGGATGAGCATAATGAAATCATTTTTGTCCATGGACTTCAGTGCAGATGCTCCAAAATCTGACACTTTTGCATTGTATTCTTCATCCAAGAGTATATTGAGGGATTTGACATCTCCATGAAGAATTGTGCGAGAAGTTGATGAATGAATGTACGCAAGAGCTTCGGCTGACTGTGTAGCAATCTTCAATCTAAGACCCAATGGGATTGGTGATCTCCTTTCATTGACATGAAGGAACTCATAGAGGGTTCCATTGGAAATGTACTCATACACCAACATTGGCACATCTACCTCCAAGCAGCATCCTAGTAACCTTACAATGTTCCTATGGTTAATTTGTGATAAGATTATTATCTCGTTCACAAATTCTTCTCTGCTGTCATCATCCTTTAGTTTGGACTTCTTTATGGCAACTTCTTTGTTATCATCTAAAGTTCCTCTGTATACCATTCCATGACCACCACATCCAAGAACACTTTCCTTATCTCATTCTCTGAGAGTATGAGGACAGTGTCAACTTGCCTTGATCTCATCTCATCATATAATCTCAGACCCCCATTTTGTTTGAAATACTCATCCTTCTCCCTCCTGTGCTTGCTTTGTTGTAATTTCATAACCAATAAGCATGTCAAAGATATGACTAGAACTGCAGACGCACTGAGACCTGCACAATGTTTACTCTATATGCTTGAGTGCTTCAAAACCTTGAAAAAAGTACCACAGGTTTAAAATTTACTCTGAATTTTCAACCTTACCTACTACTGCCTGTTCAGCTTTGCTAAGGACAGGTCGGCATCCATAATTTGTACCATCTGATCTTGTTCCTGTCCTGCACTTGCATATATAGGCTCCTGGTGTATTGTGGCAGCGCCCATTTTCACATGGATATAGTTTTTTGTACCTAACGTCCTGCTTACGCAGCTTGCACTCATCTATATCTGAACGAAGTTAGAATTTGAAAACATATTAATATGGATTTAGGAAAAATGCAAAGTATTTCAGTGTATGAAGTATAAAATATGTTGGACGAGTAACGAATAAGTTTTGATATCTTGAACAAGTAACAAATGAGTTTTTGAGCTGTGGTTTGATTGACAAAGTTGGCTATAATTGTGCATTGGCTCAAATTGTTGACCTTGATTTCTAAATTCTAGTATGTAGCAAGGTTATTGAGGAAATAACTTACCTTGGCAACCATTGTGAAGATAAGGATTGCCCTCATAACCTATAGAGCAGTTGCACAGGTACCCTGGTCCATTACTTGCACTCACACAATAGCTGTTCGAACTGACACAAGCATAGTCTTTAGGCGGTTTTGACCCATCCGTTGGACAAGAACTGTTTCTAATGGCCCAGTCACTTACAACAGGGACACCTTTAGCTGCTCTTTCCTTTATGAACCCAAGGTGCTCGACCAAGTCCTGCCTCCTGAAGCTGTACCACCCTTCCTCGACAAGCATCGCATAGAAGCATGGGTTGAATGTCCACACAATGCTCTGATTGTACAATATCGCTTCGAATTGAGTGAGGTTGGAAGAGATGGTGGTCTCGCAGCATCCTGTCCCGGTGCATGCTGCGCCATCGGATGTGCTGGGGATGCCTTCACAATAGGAGTAGCAACCAGCTACATACAGGTCAGAGCTGTTGTCCTTGTAGCCACCAATGATCCCGAGGGTGCTGCAGCCGATGACGGTGAAACGGTTGCGAGTGGTAGAGGGGATGAATGGTGTGGTATCCAAAATGAATCCTGTCCTGTTGTAATCTGACACTGTAGTATTTGATGTGAAGCAGCTGTAGCTGACACCACCATAAACGCGCATCTCGCCATGCTCCAGGGAGATGTCGATGACCTCTGCAGCTTGGTCGCCATCACCAATCATAGGCCTTGGTGGCTGGAAGCTGTCATTGCAGGTCACAGCGAAGTAGTGGTTCAGGTTGCCTGCAGCGCAGCCATCACCGATGCCGAAGGGGTAAGGTATGGACACATTGCCGCACTTGTCAGGGCATCCCGGCAAGGATACTGCAAGCCCAGAAGAAATGGACGGCGTCACCATTGCCGGGAAGAAGATGAGCACCAGGAGCAGTGTTTCTTGCATGGCTAATTGGCTAGTGGCTAGTGAGGGTGCTGTCTTTCTGATAGCTACCAGCCAATGCTCTTTCATACTTCATTGCTATGATAGCAAGTATGATGCGATTATGTATGTATTCTAAACTGGGTTACACATCATTGGTTATATGAAGCAGTTGAAGCTCAGATTCCTTTTCAGATGACGTATAAGATGTATGCTGGCACTGCTGATGGGTTGACATGTTCTGGAGTTAATTTCCACGATGGTGACATTAAACTGATCGCTTTGACCTGATATTTCATCGATTCACTGTTTGAAGTCAAAAAGGCGTAGCATAGTTTGCAGAAATTAATATCTGACTGGTTATGAAGTTGCTCTGGATTGCAATGGTTGAATATATGTCTGTTCAATCTGGAGATGTCAGGAACAATTTTGCAAGTGGACACATTGTGTGGGTTAGATATGAATGCATGCCAAGTCTTCTTGAGGAGTCATGGTAGTTTGATGGAGCCTGTACTCTACATTTTCCGAAGAGGCTGATTTTCTTAGAGACGTGATTCTCTGACTGAAATATTTCTTTGTTTTCTTTAGCTTCCATCGCTTTAGTTTATTTCAGATAATCACTTTACATAATTAACAAAGGATCATCTCTTAATAAAAACAACTGTTTTAAGCAGTACTGGATAGACATGGAAAGCTGAGACATCATCTTCGACGGCAGCAAATATATTTGTTTGATCATTTCATCTATGGATCGATCATCGTTGTATATATAGTTTGGGTTGAATCCGTGGCATACCTTCCTTTTCGTGGCTGACCTGTTAAATGTTTTGACTTATATTGATTTATCTACTACATTATTGTTGTTTCTCTTTTCGTGCAGTTCTGGCTGGTGCGTAAGCATGTTTGTCTGTATTTGGCCGTTTGCAGAAGACCCCACGGAATCCAGATCCAGATTTCCGTGCTAGTGATGCCTGAATAAAATCTGGGTCCCACAATAGAAAGACGGCATCGCTCTCCATCTGCTGCAATGTAAAAGCAAATCAGGCATTGGTATCGACCCCACACTGAAAAAAAAAAGGAGCAAAGGCACAAGCCGTCGATGGGAACAACATGCACTGAGTTGGTTTGAGCAATAAAGGAGTACTTTTTTACTGAGGAGGCAGCAATGCCTCTACTTGCTCCGCTCTACGAATTCCTGGCATCACTGAAACTTGGCTCCGCTCTACGAATTCCTGGCATCACTGAAACTTGGCTCCGCTCTACGAATTCCTGGCATCACTGAAACTTGGCTCCGCTAGCCACAACATGCAAGAGTGACTCTCTAACCATCTGTCTTCAAACTGGGCACCACTCATGGCATACACTGGAGAAGGTCTGAAGCGAGTGTGCCTTGCTCCAAGGCTGGAGCTACTCTGAAAACATACTTCCACAGTTCCACTACTAGCTGTTGTAAGTCTGTGGCAGCAACCACATGGACTTCCTCTGGTTTCTTTTTTCAATGCCTTGCACTGCACAACATCACTCTAAGTCTGTAGGACATTATTACAGTGACATTCGGCCCTCGTCGAACTCCTTCGTTGGGCCTCATTCTTCTCCGTTTTGGGCTGACCCTATCAGCCCAGTCCACCTAAACCCATTATCCATCTGCAGTAGGATCTTTACATTATTTAAATTTTAATGATTTTCTAAAAAATAATTTTGTGAACAAACAAAAGAGTTGTAGAAATCTCTTCTCTTCTCTTATACTAACTCCAACAATGGAACACATACGCAAAATACGTCCACCACAGTATTTTTGCCTATCAAAACCGTCTTCCAACGGAGGATGCAAACAACTACCTATTTTGCCTCTCGGGGCAAAGTGAGACACAAAGAAGCGTCGCAGAGGCGGCGCGACACAAATCTCTGACGGCGAGGCGGCCCCTCCCTCGGACTTCCAGGCTTCCGGCTGTGGCGACGGAAAACCAGAGATCGGCGTGCAAGTGGAGCTGGAGGAGGAGAACGGGCGACGAAGCACGGCCGGCGGCGCGGATCTGCGATAGGGCGCAGCCGACGACGTGGATCTGCGACAGGGAGGCCAAGCGGAGCTCCAGGGAGCTGCTTTGGGCCCACCTTGCCACTGGCGATGGAGCCACCGCCGCCTCCTCCTCCGGCGACCCACTCCGCGGGGTCCTACCCTATGGCCCGCCTCGGCATCGTAGATGGCATGGGGAGCGCCTGCCTCGCGGACCGATCTGCGGCGGGTTAGGGTGGGCGACCATGACGGGGTGGGGTGGCGAGGCGGACCGCACGGGGTAGGCCAGCGGTTGGGCGGCGAGGCGGACGGCACGACGATTTTGGTTGCTCTTGTTAGAGACGGGAGAATTTGGGTGCTGACCTATTCTACTGGGCGAGACTCAAATGAGGCAATGGGTCTTGTAAATGGATGGATGATCACGGTTGGAGACTACTTAAAAGACCAAATTTGCACCAACAACACCAGCATATACCTTTGGCACGTGTCACCGTTGGATCGACCATTGTGCCCTGCCGCAGAGAACCTAGAACGCCGAAGGTTGCGATTGTTCGCGAACCCGCTCGGCGGACGATCCATCCCGTCCGCGGCGTGTCTCCCTCCTCCCGCTGCTCGCCTGCTCCATCGTCTCCTGCACCCCCTTCCATTCTCCCCCAGCCCCAGGCACGGGCTGAGCAGGAAGCGCTAGCAGCAGTTGGCGCGGGCGAATAGAGTGGAGCTTGGTTCAGTGGCGCCGGCGCCGGTGAAAGGTCGGCGCGAGACACGGCGACTTCGCCCGTCGGCCTCCACCCTCCGTGTGCTCTGCCTTGTATGTAGCTACGGCCACAAAGACACATCCTTTCTGTTCCCTTCCTGCCTGCCTCCACGATCTTCGTCATGAAACAGCTGCACTACTTCTCTACCACAAGAGTCCTGCAATAATTAGTGAGCTAGGCAATTCCACGAAGTGATTTTGAGTGGAGGGATATTTTTCTAGAGTGAATTAGTGGAGAATCCGAAACCCTACCGAACACATCCTTAAATTTCACCAATTCCAGTGGTGGAATTTCCTTCCCTTAGCGAAATATCTCTTTTTTATGCAACATATCTTTTAAAGCCATAAAATTTCCATACGAGCTTGAATCCATACAAAACTTATATGAATGTTGTAGAAATCGACCTGGTCTAGAACCTTGTAATCAGACATGCTCATCCGTTGCACAAAAAATCAAGCTCTTCTTTGCTAATGGCACACCGATTCACATGCCTTGCAGTGTCATCATCCTTTGTTCGGTGAATCGTGTATCGGTGACTACTCAAATCCACCTGAACTCGGTTGCAGTATTCCCTTAGTACCTCTAATTATTACTGTAATAATCAAAGTACCTCCTCTACTCAAATCCACCTGAACTCGATTCACACGATTCACAAGCTTCTTTTGTTTAGTGCAAAGCATATATATATATATATATATATATATATATATATATATATATATATATATATATATATATATATATATATATATATATATATATATATATATGGATAATAGAACACTACAAGTATTATATATTATCATCTCTGCTAAGTGGAGCTTATATGTTCATACAATTCTTAATTTTTTTTTTGTTGAGAATGGCCCCATGTCAAATTCCTGCCTTCCGTCCTTGGACAATATCGCAATTATATTTGTGACAAGCATAGAATGCCATCCAATTGTATTAGCATGTAGGACAGTAGGAGCTTTATACAATATTGACTTATAAACGATCTCAAGTGATGTTTATATTTATAAAAATAAAATCCAAACACCGATGGCCGTTGGGGTGGATCCGGAGGGCGATCCCGAGGGCGGCCCGGTGAACCACATCGGTGTTGGGACGGCGGATCAAGATGGTGTTCCCAGCTTCGGCACTGGCGCCGGCATCTACATGCTGGTGCAGTGCAAGAAGATCGGACGGACAAGCAGGTTGACAACAGCCTGACGGTGAATAGTGGAAGTGCGGGCGCCACCAGGGATTCGCAGGTACGTGCTGCTAGTTCATCTCACACGAGTTCTCATGTGGTTGCAGGTGATCGGCTCGACGGATTTATCCAGTCCAAGGAGGTAGATCCGCCATTGCTAGGAGCTGGAGAGGGGATCTGCGCATGTGAAAGTAGGGTGAAGGTGAACAGTGCGTTATCCAATTCGGTTCAGGAAACAAGTTCTTCTGCAGACCCTGCGGCGGATCTCCGATTACGGAGAGGAAAGGCCAAATTCTGGGCATCGGCGGATGATGATGATTCTGAGGAAGAAATTGAATCTCATTCGCCGATGACTCCGGATTTGGTGAGGCACGCATCGGTCCATGGTTTTAGTAAGGCACAGTTACATCTAGTTGAATCAGTACTTGCAGTTGATTCGAATCAGAAGCGAATCGCACAGAGTGTTTCGCCGGGTTCGAAATCACCAGAACTGAGATTAGCTCGTGATGTAATCAAAGCGTTGACGGATGTAAGAACGCCGGCAGTCCGACCGTGGTCCGGCAAATTGCCGCTCCCGCGGAGATCGCCGGTGTTGACATTAGGTGATTGTTTGGTCAGTGATTGCCGGGGGAGGAAGATGACCTTCACGGAATCACTGAACATGCATTCACCGGAGCAGGATAAAATTCAAAATTCGAAACCTGCTAGCCCTGACGTTGGAAGGTCCAGGATGGGCGGCTTGGACCTGACAGATGGGTTTTCTGGATCCATACCGGTGACAAGCGGGCCCGGGCGCGTGAATCTTTGCAGGAAGGCATCCTGCCGCGGAACGTTGGCGGCACGGTTTTTGGGCAGATCGCATCTCATTGAAGCCACGAACAGAATCACCTTAGCCGCCACCTCTTCTCCATCCTACGCCGACGTCCTTCGGTGCGGTATGGCGGCCAATGGTGCTGGCGGCGCTGGAGGAGGTGAGGCAGGAGATCGGGGTGCCGGTGTTGGGCGGGGAGGGGGACGATCAGGGGTGCTTGAGGTGCCGCGCGGAGGAGGACCTCATGGCGCAGGCGCAGATTCATCGCGTGGGGGAGGCAGGCCGGGTGTTCCTAATGTGCCTCGTCGTCAAGGATACGAAAGCAGCAACAACGCACCCTTTGGCCAATTCAGTCCCGGTTGGGATTATCAGGCGGGAAGGAGGGCAGGTTATGGGAATGGCACAAGATGGCGCTGGAACGCAGGGTATCGCCAAGATCGGCCGCAGGAAAGGGCCATACCTCGGCTACCTATCCAACAGCGCCATGTCCAGCCTTCGGATCCACCTCAGCAGCCTGCACCAACTTCGGTTTCCATTCAAAATTCGCAGGTTGTTGAGCAGCAAGTGCCGGCAAACCGGGGCCAGTTAGAGCACAATGTTGCAGAACAAAAGATGGGTCCTGCAGCGAGCCCGTCTGCTGTTCCAGCGGGTGGATCAATGCAGGATGGTTCTCCTCTGAGCACGGGACAAGGTGATTTGGCGGGACAGAAATCAGGTACGCTGAAAGTTTGCCGGAGGTGTGGTGTGAAGGGTCATCTGATGTCTGAATGTCAGGCTATTGTGTGTTGTGATATTTGTAGAAGCTCGGACCATGCAACGGTTTGATGCCCAATTCAGAAACAACCCAAACCTGTAGCTATGCTGGTTGGTCAGGCAGCTGATGCTCTTGCGGGAATTTACATTCCACATGCACCGATTCAGCCGGTTAAAAAGGATTCCAGGATGGCTTTGGTTAAAACCACTGGAAAGAAAAATGTGTCCGAGGAGGAAGTGAAAACGTTTCTAAGGGTTCTTGTTTCTGATAACTTTGCTTGGGAGGTGACAAAGCAAAGTGAAACTGAATTTAAGGTGCTTTTTCCTTCAAAGTCAGATTTGGTGAAGATGACGAAGTTCAATGCGGAGATGAAGGAAGGGGTTACTCTCCATGTTCAGGAATTCAAAGAGGATGAGGAATATTTTGGGCACGCATTGCCGGTGGTTTGGATGCGTGTTCTTAATCTTCCATCTGTGCTCAAAGAGTATCTGGTCTTGTGGGCCATAGGGACATTGTTTGGGGTCACGCAGGAGGTAGATATGGTCTCTTCTAGAGCTAATCCTTTTGGTCGGTTTGCGGTTGCAGTCTTGGAACCTGAAGCAATTCCCAAAAGAATGGATGTGATTATTGGCAGCCGCTTTTTCCAGCTAAAATTTGAGGTGTAACTTTTCCGCCTAATATTGGGTTGAGAAGTGCACATGCAGGTACATCCTTGGCTGCTCTAGAGATGGTTAAAGCGGGAGGGGGGGGGGGGGTGAAGCAGGGAAAGGCAAGGAGGCTTTGAGTTCGGAAACAAACATGGACATTGATTCCAATGAGGATGATTTGTTAGGAGAGGAACATGATCTTAACTTGGCAGTAAGAAAAGGTTTGCTCGAGGTCAGAGCTGTGGCGCCATCCTCGCTGTTAGGTGCTGCACATGGCGCAGTCCAGGCGGGATCGGCATCATCACCTCCAAAGCTGGTTCAGCAAGTGCCATTAGCAGATAAAAAGGCACAGCAGCAACTTGCTCCTTCATTGGCTAAGAATGTTGGGTCTCCATCGGCAGGAAATCAGCAAAGCTCGATGCTAGATGATTGCCTCCTAGCGGCATCAGCAGCTCAGGGAGAGATCTCTTGTGAGGAGGAGATGCTGGGATACTTCTCAGGGGCAACAATCAATGCTGGAGTCTCGGCAACAGGAACTCCAGTGCAGAATGTTGATGATTTGGCTTTTGGGTTTACTGCGGAGGGTGAGATGACTCCTGTCAGAAGAAGCAAGAGGGTTGCTGCGCAAGCAGATATGCACTTTTTGGAGAAGGCAGAGAAGCGTGCTGCACTTAAGAACCTCGAGAGTAACCAAGGTACACAAGTGCGTTCTTCTAATTTATTTACTCCTCTATCTGCGCCAATTATTTGTTCTAATTTAAATAATATTGGAATTTCTTTGGGAAAGGATGAGGGGATGCGTCAGGCTGTAGACCTCATATTACGAAGTGAAAAAGAAAATTCATCTAAGATAGTTAAGGGCCAACAGATGGAGTCTAGTGATTCAGAGAGTGAGGATATTGATTTTGATATGTCACGTATTAATCGTCTCTGTGGGGACATTAATGATGATATACCAGACGATATCTTGAATGGGTTTGGTGGTCTTGAGAAAACTACCAAACAAGTTCTATCCAAAGTCACTAAAAAAAACAGCGGAAACAATTACAAATAAAGTCTTTATCTAAAAAGAAAACACGAAAATGAAGGGCCTGTTCTGTAATTGCCGAGGTCTACGGGACCTAGCTAAGCATAATTTTTTGCATGATATTGCAGAGAGCAATAAGCTTGATTTCATAGCTTTGTCGGAAACTAATAAAAATAAATTCTCTTCCCACTGCTTGCAAAATTTTTGTACGGATGCTGACTTTCTGTGGCATTGGCGAAATCCCCGTGGTAGATCCGGGGGTTTATTGTTGGGGATAAATCAAGAGTTATGTGAAATTGAGAATATAGAGGATGGTGATTTTTATATTAAATTTCTGTTAAAAAACAAGTTGGATGGCTTTCGATGGGCTCTCCTATCTGTCTATGGGGCAACACAGGAAGAACACAAAGAGGCGTTCCTGGCAGAATTAGTACGGGCTTGTACTAGTTGCGGTGATATCCCTTATCTGGTGGGAGGAGATTTTAATATTATTAGAAATCCGTCTGAAAAAACAATTCAAGGTTTGATAATAGGTGGCCTCTGCTCTTTAATGCTATTATTGATACCTTGAATCTCAGAGAGTTAGAGATGATGGGTAGGAGATATACTTGGGCGAATTATGCTGAGGTGCCAACGTATGAGAAACTTGACCGTATTTTAGTAACAGCAGAATGGGAACACAAATTCCCATTAGCAACGGTCTAGGCTCTCACACGAGAAATTTCTGATCACACACCTCTTTTGTTAGATGGGGGTCAAGCATCTCATAGAGGAAATGCTAAGAATTTCAAATTTGAATTAGCATGGCTCAACAGAGAGGGTTTTTTTATCTAGTTAAGGAGGTGTGGGAGTCAGAAAATAGAGGGGTGGCACCACTGGATAGATGGCTAAACAAAATTCGGAGGGTAAGACGTTTTCTTAGAGGTTGGTCTAGGAATCTAATTTCACAACGAAGGTCACAAAAATCAGTTTTGTTGGACAAGATAGATTTTTTTGATAGGAAGGCAGAAACTTCTGTCTTGTCGCAACAAGAATTGGAGGACTGGCATCATCTCAGAGGGCAGTTGGCGCGGTTGCTACGAGAGGAGGAGATTTATTGGCTCCAAAGATCGAAGGCAACCAACCTGCTACAAGGAGATGATAATACCAGATTCTTCCACATGTTGGCAAACGGGAGACATAGGAAAACCAAAATAGTACAATTAGAACAAGAGGAAGGAGTTATAGTGGGGGAAACTAATTTGGCACATTTTATAACGGATTATTATAAGAGATTGTTTGGTGCTCACCAAGTTAATTCATTTTCAATGGACGAGACAATGAGGCATGATATTCCTCAGGTGTCCGTAGAGGAAAATGACTTACTGGTGGCGCCTTTCAGTGAGCAAGAAATCCGTACGGTTGTCTTTGACATGAAAAATAATAAGGCTCCCGGACCTGATGGATTTCCGATTGAATTTTATCGTTTTTTCTGGGATCTGATCAAGTCCGACCTTATGAGTCTTTTCCATGAGTTCCATCAAGGAAGGCTACCGATGCATAGTTTAAATTTTGGCGTTATTACTCTGTTGCCAAAGGTGGAGGAGGTAATTCGAATACAACAGTTTCGACCAATATGCCTTCTTAATGTGTCCTTCAAGATATTTACTAAAGTTCTACATAATAGAATTTTGAAGGTTGCGGACAAACTAATAGGGCCAACCCAAACTGCTTTCGTTCCAGGCCGTTATATAATGGAAGGGATGGTTGTTTTACATGAGACGATACATGAGATGCACAGGAAAAAAAAAGATGGTGTGATTCTCAAATTGGATTTTGAGAAAGCTTATGATAAGCTGAAATGGCCATTTATACAGCAGGTTCTTTCCCAGACCTGGTGCGATTGGATTTCAAGGATTATGACTAGAGGCAATGTCGCTGTCAAGGTGAATGATAACATAGGACACTATTTTCAAACAAGAAAAGGGGTACGGCAGGGTGATCCGTCATCTCCGATCTTGTTTAATATAGTGGTTGACATGCTGGCCATTCTCACTGCGAGAGCAAAAGAAGCGGGACAGTTTCAGGGAGTAGTACCACATCTAGTAGAGGGAGGACTATCGCTCCTACAATATGCCGACGATACTATTATATGTATGGATGATAATCTTGAGAGTGTTAGGAACATGAAGTTGCTGCTAAGCGTCTTCGAACATTTATTTGGCCTTAAGATTAATTTCCATAAGAGTGAACTGTTCTGTTTTGGAGCAGCGAATGAAAATCGATCGGAATATATTAGAATCTTTGGTTGTGATATTGGATCATTTCCATTTAGATATCTGGGTATTCCGATGCACTATCGAAAAATTATGAATAAGGATTAGCGGCATGTTGAGGAACGGTTTCAGAAAAGATTAGCGGGTTAGAAAAGCAAAGTGTTGTCAGTAGGGGGACACCTTGTTTTAATCAATTCAGTCTTAAGTAGTCTTCCTATGTTTATGATGTCAGTATTTACTATTCCTAAAGGGGTGTTGACTAAATTGGACTACTTTAGGTCTCGTTTCTTCTGGCAAAGCTCTGATCTTAAAAAGAAATATAGATTGACTAAGTGGCAGGTGGTGTGTACAACTAAGGATCAAGGAGGACTGGGTGTTTTGAATTTGTACGTGCAAAATAAATGCTTATTAAGCAAATGGCTGTTTAATTTATTAAATGGTGAGGGTATCTGGCAACAGATATTACGGGCAAAATATTTAAGGCACAAAACGTTAACTCAGGTTCAACAAATGCCGGGAGATTCACAGTTTTGGTCTGGCCTAATGAAGGTCAAGGATAAATTTCTGTCAATGGGTAGGTTTGAACATGGAGATGGGACTCAGATTCGTTTTTGAGAGGACACGTGGATTGCACCGCATCCTCTAAAAATGATCTTTCCGTCTTTGTATAATATTGTACGTAAGAAAAGTGCCATAGTTCGTACGGTAACATCCTCTCTACCGCTCAATGTAGCTTTTAGAAGATCTCCGGTGGGATCTAATTTGCAAGCATGGCATACAGTTGTGTTTATGGTCATGCAGGTTAATTTTAGAGATCAGAGAGATCGTTTTGTTTGGGACCTTCAACGTAGCGGGATGTTTTCAGTTAGATCAATGTATACTGCTTCTTTAAACACCCAGTTTCCACCTTTTAATAAGGCCATTTGGAAAATGAAGTTACCTCTCAAGATTAAAATTTTTGTTTGGTATTTATATAAAGGGGTAATTTTAACGAAGGATAATCTGGTTAAAAGGAGATGGCAGGGAGACTTGAAGTGTGCGGCATGTACATCTAATGAAACAATACAACATCTTTTTTTTTTACTGTCACGTTGCAAGATTCCTGTGGAGAATTGTTCATGTTACTTATAATATGCGTCCACCAACCAGTATTCAGTATTTGTTTACAGCCTGGTCACAGCAGGTAGACAAACGAATTAGATCCAAAGTGCTAGTAGGAGCAGCTGCGATTTGCTGGGTACTTTGGATTACTCAAAATGATGTTATATTTAATAAAACCATACCTTGTTCATACTTACAGGTATTGTTCAGATCGACGTACTGGATCAGATCATGGACGATTTTCCAGAAGGAGGATGCTCGCCTGGACTTTATTACAGGGTGCATTTTGCTTGAGACAGTCGCAATGGAGATCTTCGCTTCACACGGCTGGAGATTTAGCAATAGAATTGCTATCTAGTTTGCTCTTTTTGCACTGTTCCTGTTTTAATGAGTCTGAGACTATTGTCGCAAAACTTTGTGTTTGAAGTCCCTTAGTTCGTGGTCGTGGATAACAAGTTATAATAATTAAAGGCTATATGCATCAATCGATGCAGAGGCCGGGATATTTTAATATATTCTCTTAAAAAAAAACGATCTCAAGTGGAGACAATTTAACCATAAAGTTTGGGAACTTGTTGAGCACTACAACATTGATATATAATATCCCCATCTTAGTTTTTTTTATTTTAAAAATAGCGTGGCAACTACCTAGCTAGACGTTGGTGGTCTTTTTAACAAATAACAGATTGGCATACAGCTGAAAGTGGCACACGGGGGTGCCAGGGAGGTGTCCAGGTGGCAGATCGCTGCCATGGCGATCGCGGAGCCCTTGCTGCTAAGGCCACGAAGCGAGATCACATATGCCTCCGATGGCAGCCCCGGCATGGTGTGGCAGTAGTAGACAGCGTGCGGGTAAGACATGACGTGGCAGCCCACGTAGCGGTCGCTGTGGACAAGGCTGACAGCCTGGACTGGTATCGCTGCAGAGGCAGCCCAGCGCTGGACAGCTCGGACGCCACCACGGATGCCTGCCGGCTGGTTGTGCCCAGCATGTTGATGGCGCTCTTCACGGTGCTCTCCAGTGATGTGGTGCAGGACTTCTGCATATCTGGGGCCCCCGGAGCGTGGCACCGGCTCAAGGTGTCCGCCACCTTGGCTGCCTCCGTGGAGTTCGGCGCAATGTGGAACCTAGCGAGGTCATCCGCTAGGTTATTGCCAAAGGGGATTTTCTCGGCAACAGCCTGTGGTAGGATGGCTGGCAGCGGTAACGGAGGCAAGGCCACCGTCATGGTGCTTCCAACGCGCACCTGCTCCCTGTGGAAGAAAAGGCCCGGTGGCACCACTGATTTATCTGGACAGCTGCCGCCGCAGTCGTATAAAATTGTAAAATGGGGAGCGTCGCTATGTGCTACATTGTAGCGCTCCACTAGTGGCGAATGGTCAATGCCTACACAGGATACAAAAACTAATCATTAGTACTAATATAATAATGGTTACTCCCTCCAACCTAATTCGTAAAGAAAAAAAATAAATCAATTTCTAAACTTATTTTAAGCCATTTTTTAGTTTAATTAAATTTATAGATTTGGCCCATTCAAATCTGGTCCAACACAATTCCTACGCATATAAAAATAAGTAAGCAACCTATCTTGGGTTAATAGAGGCAAAAGCCACTACCCACACTGCCCTCACCTCTTCAACATCTTCTCTCTCAACACCTCTCCCTATGAGCACCATCTCCCATGGTGTCCCCCTCCGAGCACTATTGCCACCTCAGCTTATACCTAGTATCATCCCTAGTTTTAACCGTCTCCCATGCATTGTGTCCTCCTCCAAGCACTATTTCTTCGTTGTGTTCTTGGATGACCCATCTCTCTAACCTTCTCTCCCTTGTTCTTGCACAAGAACAAGATGGTGGGATGTTGTAGAGGCTATGCATAGCGAGGAGGTGCACGACAGAGGAAAGGTTTGGCAACAATGCCCATGATGAGTGTTGTTCAGGGCCCTAGCTAGCGTAGATAATGACATGTGGCAGCGGATGGGGATCAACACCTCCTGTGCTGGAGCCACAAATGACAGTGAGGGTGACCTCCCTAAGCGCAAACAACCTCCACAACAGCGATGGGGCGAGGGCAAGATGTGTCGATTCCGAACACAAGGTTGATATATGCTCTTGTGGTTTGGGCTTGTGATGAGTGGTTATCAATGGATGTTACATAACATGTCTCTTGGCTTTTAGTGCGCAAGTGTGAAGCTCGGAGATGGTGGTCGACAACGAAGGTGAAGGTCAAGTGGGTTTGTGCTGATGGACTGGGAGCGGTGAAGGACAGATTCAGAGACTTGGACCGAGGCACCGGAGAAGTTGGGTGACTAGCCGTGGTGGCTAACACCTGGGGACATCGATGAGCGGAAGAGTACATAGTGGCGGACCGTGGGCCGATGCAGTCGAGGACTAGCCGAACACGGCCTTAGGACGTGGGGGATGCGTTGGTACTCGCGGAGATTTGGTGGTTGAGCCCAAAATCACCCCCGAGGTAGGTTTCTGAGTTTGGGCCTCAAAATCCGGGCGAATGTTCCGAAGAGGAACGGGACGACACATGGTGACATCACAAAACTTGCGTCGAGGTGAAGCAAAGTAGTGAAGGACCCGTGGCTGTTAGATGCGCGGAGTAAAATCTGGACTGTTTTGCCTCTTGCAACCCCAATTTTAGTTTTAGACTTAGCCAAGTGCTTAAGGGGAAAGAGAGAGGAGTAGAGAGAGATGGGCACCTCTTGCTCTAATTTCTTCACTTTTTAGTTGGAGCATGAAGGGTGGTGGCTAGCCATGTTCTTGTAGATGAACTTGTGATGCAATCCATGTCCTTGATGTGTTGAATCTGAACCTAATACGTTCTTTCCCTTCAGTCCGTGTGTTTTTCCTTTCGGTAATGACACCGTTATTAGGGCATTCGGCGCCCGTCGGACCGCGCGCCCCTCGCCCTTCCTAGCGCCGCGTGCCGCCCGTCCGGGGCAACTGCGCTGTTTTTTCTTTTTCTTTTTTCATTTCCTTTTCTTTTTCGTTTTTCGTTTTTCTTTCTTTGGTTCTTTTTCTTTTTTTATTTTTTCCATTTTCTTATCTTTTTATTTTTTTTCACATTATATATATTTTATTCTTTATATGTATGTTATAAAAGTAGATAAAAAAATATTGCAAATTGTAAGTGTTGTTCAAAATGTTTCATCTTTTTTAGACGTATATTTTAAGTGTGTGTTTATATTGTTTCATCTTAGTTTTTTAAAAGAATGTTTGCAGGTGTTTTATCTGGATGTTGTATATGTTTTCACGTGTATTGTTGCAACTATTTTATCTAAATGTTGTGTATGTTTGTAAATGGTTTTCAAGTGTCTTTAGGTAAATTTTTTTCCAAATGTTTTATATGCATGTTTCGATTGTTTCAGTAGTTTCGTACAATGTTGCAAGTGTTGCATCTGAATGTTTTAAAATTAGATCTGATGTTGCAGCTAATGTTTCGGATGTATGTTTCATGCCCTCTGGCCGGTTGGGATGTTTGACACCGGCAATGACTCTCCTCTGTCCCAGCCAACGCGACCTCGTATCTTCCCATCAACTGTCATCCCTCTGCCAGTGTGAATGTTTTAGTAGTTTCGTACATATGTTGCAAGTATTGCATCTGAATATTTTAAAAGTAGATCTGATGTTGCAGCTAATGTTTTGGATGCATGTTTCGTGCCATTCGATCGGTTGGGATGTCCGATAGCGGCAGCGACTCTCCTCCGTCCCAGCCGGCGTGACCTCGTATCTTCCCAGCAACTGTCATCCCTCTGTGTAACACCCGGAAATTTTCAATTTTTGAAAATAGGAATTTAATTTGATTTATTTATGCAATTGATTGAGCATTTAATATATAGAATAATATTTTTTGTGAATTAAAATAAACCCTTGGGCATAGAAACATGTTATGTTGCATACATGCTGCTGCACACATTTATTTCCTGAGATTTGATTGGATTTTGCAAGGGTTCAAAACTTAGTTTAAAAAGCTATTTGGAAAACAAATTTGAAAATGAATTGAGAAAATTAGAAAAGGGAAAACTCCCTCCCCTTCTCTGCAGGCCGAGCCGGCCCATCCCCTCTCCTCAGCCCAGGGCGCTGCCCCTCTCCTCCTTCTCCGCATAGGCCGAGCCGGCCAGTCCGAAGCCCAGCAGCACCACCGGCCCGTGTGTATGCTGGAGCCCCGCTCCCTCTCTCTCTGCGGCTGACGTCTCGGGCCCGCGAGTCAGGCCGTCTTCCTCCTTGAATCGGAGTCGGACGGGACTCCCTTTTCCGCGCCGTAACCACCCCGGCCTCCCCTCTTGGCGTGGCCGAGTCCATCCCGTGCATGCCTCCACTGGCCCATAAAAGGAAGCCGCGACCCTCTTCCCCCTCCCTCTGCTGCTGACGCGTAGGGCCCGCTGCCCCGCGCCATCCCCTTCCTCTAGTCGGAGTCCGCGCGAGGCACGAGCGCTCCCTCCTCCGGGTCGAGTCCCAACCAAGTCCAGCTCTCCTACACCTTCCTCGTGCCCCTATATAGGTCGGCCCAGCCCTGCCGTCCCTCCCCACAAGTTCCCGAGCAAGCCACGCCCTCCAATCTTGCCCTAGCCGCAGCCGCAGAGCCGCCGCCGCCCCGAGCTCCGCCGCCGCCGTCGATTTCTCCTCGGGAGGACTTCTCCGTCGAAATTGGTTGTTCTCCAAGCTTCGCAGCAAGGTCAGGGACCTTCCCGACCCTTTCTCCCTCGGTTTTGTGCACTATAGCCATGATGCCGAGCTTCGCCACCGCCATAGTCCCGCCACCTAGCTCGCCGCATCCTCTCCGAGCTACCTCTGTGGCAACCGAAACCATAGATAGGTTTAGCTTGAACTCCTCTTGCTTCCCGACCGGATCCCGAGGTGTGCCAAGCTTCCTAGCCCCGAAAACGCTGTCTCCGGCCATCTTCCGGCGAGGAATCGGCCGGGCGCCGCCCGACTCCGGCGACCAGGGCCGCCCCTCTTTCCTCCGAGCTAACCTACGCCATCCACGGCCGATCCAACGGCTCACAGTGAGAGATACCCTTTCGCCGGCACTTTTGCAAAAGAGCCCCTGAGCTTTTTAATGTTCTAACCCGTGGTCCTTTGGCGTATTTCTCAGATTACGCTTTCCTATTTAGAAAACGTATTTCCTCGGTTTTAATTCAAAAGGCGTTTTCAATATTTACAGATTTGCCACTCAGTTTATTTCGGCCATATTTTATTCGTTTAGCTCCGATTTGATCCGTTCAAGTCTCGTTAGATTCGTAATTTCGTAATCTATCTAATGATGCTACTGTTACTCATGTTTTCAACTTTTAAAATTCGAGATTAGATTTAATCTATTATTTTATTAAAGTAAAACTTGTTTACTTCATAACTTCTCCGTTTGAACTCCGATTTTCATGATCTTTATATCGTTGGAATCGTAGCAACGCGTAGATTATTTTTATACACTTTTCAATCTGTTTTTCCACTGTTGGTGTACTGTTTCTAATATAGATCTTGTTTGCTTCGTGTATGATTGCCTCGATGATTATGTGGTGATTTTATGATCGAGTTCAGACGGTGAGCAATACGTTGGTGATCAAGAGTACATTGAGGATCCAAGTTCTCCAGAGTACTTTGATCAAGGCAAGTATAGTATGGACCATCCTTGTTGCCTATTCACCTTAATCACCAAATTCATGATGCATGTGTCTACCTTGGCAACCCTAGTATTTATTCCTAGCTTTTGATCACTTGATCCTTGTTACCTATGAGATTGCATTTAAGTAGTGATGCTAGTGCTTTGATGGGTCATGATCTTATGAACTTGAATAATTGATTATGGAATAAAAGTTAAAAGATGATTTTTAGCAACATGGACTAAGGACTTATCTGTAAGTATGACACCGAGACTTACAGCGCAACCATGGGGGCTATATGGCTCTGGCTTTAGTCAAGTATGGAGTTACTTTCTATCATGCTATTAATCTTGAAAGGTTCCTTGCCGAGCTGGTTGTTTTACGGCTCCTGTCCTTGTGTGTACTGCTGCGTGTGTGTGCCACTTGGAAGGAGGGCACTACCGCCCCTTGTCATTGTGCCCGGATTGATTAGTAACTTGTTAGAGAGCCTTTTGAAAGACTTCATAGTGAGACCCTGTTACGCACCTTGGCAGTGTAGTGTGGGCCTTGCAAACCCCGACACATGGGAATCACGACTCATGGTGAAAGTGTGCAACCTCTGCAGAGTGTAAAACTAATATATCAGCCGTGCTCACGGTCACGAGCGGCCTTGGACGTCTTACAGGAATTTAACTAATTGAATATTGATTTATCTGAAGTTTCTATTGATGTTTATTCCATATTAATTATCATGTTTATATGATCATGCAAATCTTGTTCCTTGGTATATTCTATTGCTGCTACTCAATTGCTAAAATGTGATCAACTAAAAGCAACCGCTGTCAACCAGTGTCTTGCCTTATTTGAGCCTCATAAACCCGTGCTATTCTTGTTGAGTACGACATGTACTTACGCTTGCTTTATTTTTCATATTTGGATAAAAATCCTGGATGGGTAACAGATGACTATGATGATTCTTCTGAGGATTACTAGGATTGTGTTCACCAGTCAACTATTCCCTGTGGATTGGAGTCTCCGCGAGAGAGTTATATATATTCCGCTGTTATTAATGTAAAGACTCTGTGATATTATTCATTATATATTAAACCTTGTGATGGTACTATGTAATTTGTCACCTATGTGTGTGATTGATCTCTGGGCGCACATAAGTTGGTTCATTCAATTTTATCCTTAAAATTGGGTGTGACACTCTGCCAGCGCGCTCATCTTCTTTCCCTCCGTGCTTCATAGCGGCTATCCTCCATCCCTAGCAACTCCGGCACTATTTTGGTTTGACCGGCGTAACCTCCCATCAACCATCATCTACCTCCTTCGTCGCTGGCTGGTCGGAACCGGCCGTTCCCCTCCTCTACCCTATGTCGACCGGGGTGAAATATGCATATTGTAAAAGTATGTATCCAGTGTTTTAATAGTTTCAGAAGTATGTTGCATGTGCTTCATATGAATGTTGCACATGTATATCGAGATGTTGTATATGTTGAAAACAATTATCAATATATTTATGTGGGATCTTGTTTTGAAGAATTTATTGTAAGAAACCTGATGTTACAATTGGATTTTAATTAGTATATTTGATGATATGTCATTCATTTTGTATTTTTATCTTGGGCCTAGTACCACTAGCAGTAGTATGCATGTATGCAGCAGGCATGGACACTAGGAGTAGGAAGAAATGTGAAAGTGGATGGCACAACAACAGACACACAATGTGAAAGTGGATGGCACAGCAACAAACACGCGTGAGCGGGCGTTCGGACAGTCCGAACATCTGGACGGATGTCACTCCCTTTTCCTTTTTCTGAACTTTCGGTCTACTATTGGAGGATTTTTCGTTCTTCCTTCTGGTTGTGTTTTGAGGTTGGACTTTTTGGGCAAATTAGTGCTAGGACATTTGAGAAGGCTTGTTGGTCATCAATTGATTCAATTGTCTCGCGAGCACCTCGTTTTTTTGGTTTTCGCCAAATTTCCCTCTTTCTTCTAGGGTTCCTGTTTTCTGAATTTCACGAAATTTTATTGATCTTCTTGGTTGTTTTCAGTTGGGATTGTTTTCTTGAGATCCTGTGCTCTATTGCTTTGTTTTGGCTTGTCCTGTGATTTTTCAAAGAAGCATCTTGTGTAAGCTGGTTCCTGTGTAGTTTATGAAAACACATGGACAACACTAGTTCAGCTTAGAGAAGGAGCAGCAAGTGGTTTGGATTTTATTGTCTGATTTTCAGTCAGTTTTCATTTACTACTAGCTTCTTGTGTTGGTACTGAATCTCTAATATTCAGTAGCAGTGCAGTTTCAGGTTTCAGTTCAGCAACAGAAAGTTTACGGTTTGTTAATCTTAGCATTTGAATTTTATCTCAAAATACCTGACCTTCTCACTTCCCGGTCTATATATCTCCC
Organism: Eremochloa ophiuroides; assembly: GCA_038502445.1. Taxonomy (NCBI): domain Eukaryota; kingdom Viridiplantae; phylum Streptophyta; class Magnoliopsida; order Poales; family Poaceae; genus Eremochloa; species Eremochloa ophiuroides. The sequence goes on along the minus strand of JAHLJS010000003.1, from coordinate 69,580,547 downwards.
GGTACACATCTTTTCTCAATGCATCTTTGTCTCTGCTTCTTGAGGGGTATTTTGGTCTTTTAGCTTTAGCGTTGGTTTCCATGTGAGATTATAAAAAATCAACTAACATGAGATGGACAGAGTACTCACTTTATTATAAATTAGTAAAAATATTATCTAAATCAAGATGGCCATAGATGCATATGTTATATCTGCCTAGTAGGAGTCGGTAGCTGGTACTCTCTCCATCCACTGAAGAATGCAATTTTTATTTTTCGAGAAATTGAACGATTAAAGATTTGATCAAAATTATATAAGAAATTGCTATTAATTATAATAAAAAATAAATAAAATTAAATATTTGATAATAAACTTAGCTGGAGATATAAATGCTAATAGTTTTCACTATAAACTCGGTTAAAATTAAACTAGTTTGACTTGCACGAATCTTTGCGGATGGAGGGAGTACCTTTCTGGATGAGTTCGGCGATGGCCTCCGGCATCGGCGTGCCAGGGAGGGCATCGACCCAGAAATGCCCGGCCGGAGTGCCAGCGGCTGCCGCCGGGAGGGCATGTACGGCACCAGCGCAGTTTGCGACCAAGACCAGGAGTGCTAATGGATGCATATATGACTCAGAGTATGGCTACGTAGGGAAGAACCCTTGGGAAGCGAGGCTCTGCGCTTTTAGCACGCTGGGGGTAGAATTTCAGATGAACGGGCTAGCTGCAATAGTTTGCACGCTGGGGGGTAGATATATATCCGTATGTGTGTGGTTGACCCGTTCCAGTCTCTCCGTGCCACCAAGAAAAAGAAAACTTCTTTGGTTCCAAATTATAAAAAGTCACTTTGATTTTTTTATATATATATCCATTTTGTTATGCATCTAAACATAACGTACTAATTAGATCTTATTGGTACATATATTTTGCAACCTATCTAGACAGAGCGTATTGTGCCTTATATAAAGTAATACCAGAGTCAAGAGAGACGCGGTGGGGAAGAATTTGAGCGGCCTTATTGGGCCTTAGGCTGAAGAGGAAAAGTAGGAACATGTGATTTTGGACCGGTTGTTGTATAGGGTATTCATTTGGCTGTATTTTTTTGGGTTCCCAAGATATACATATATGTATGCACTATACAAAGTGATACCAGAGTTGGGAGACGCAGTGTGGAAGAATTTGAACCGGTAGGCCTTATTATTGGGCCTTAGGCTGAAGAGAAGAAGTAGGACATATATCATTTGGCTGTATTGCAACCCTCCCCACCTCCCCCCAAACACCCCCCCCCCCCCCCCCCACCCCCTGCGGACACTCTCTACATTTTTTTTTCAGAATTTGGTATTTAACCGAATACCATTTAATACTTTTGGGCCTGCCCCTGGCATATATACATGTGTGTTCGTCCCTATAAATACACGCAGATAGATCCTAGCCCGATGAACACCTCTAAAAGATTAGACCTACAGATCTTGCAGTTAGCAAAGTTACTACAGACTTTTCATTATCGACGGGCATGCCATCTTATCACTAAAGATAACACTGTTAAATTCTGAAGTAAATATAGAAAATAGAAGCAATCATGTCAAAGTGGAGAGCTTAAATTCGGGTGAATAGATTTCATCACAAGAAACCTAGCCCAGTTCACGAGTGTTGCATACGAGCTGTCTTATGACAATACTACCAGCTGGAGGGAATATACCGTGGCCAAGTGTTTGGTTACATGTAGCTAAGGCCATTTGATGCAAATTAATTTTTAGAGTTTTAATAGAATATTTTGGTTTTGAAACACTATGAAGTGTTTGGGTGTAACAAACTATAAAAAAAACCATAATATTGTTAAAAGTATACCCTTTTTTAAAACCATAGTTTTGCACCCATGTGTGTCTTTCAAAATCATGGTTTTTTAAAGCCAGGTTTCTTAATACTATAGCATCTAATATGCATGGCCTAATTGTTCGGTAGCTGAGAAAAGGAAGCTAATATATGTTTGAGTCCATGAGCTGATAGTTAGCGGTATTTAGTAAGTGGTGCCAACTATTAACTTTTACTTTTTATTAGCTAAATTAAATAATTCATCCGACTAAATTAGCTAGGGTTTAAGTTTGCTAAGATAGTTTTAGTAGCTTACTATGTTTTGCTATGTCAAACTCGTGGCTGGAATTACTTGTAGACTACAACCTGCTGTCATATAGCAGAAAGACTCTTTCAAACAGACACCTGTGTTCTGAGAGATAGTGGGGGATATTACTCACGGCAATAGCTCATTTCACAAGTCAAGCTAGTCAAACACATGGCTTTCTTGCAACTTGACGGCTGTCCAATAGGCAGGGAAAGTGTGAGGAACCGCCAAGACGATGAGCACGTCTGTTCTCTGCAGATTATTTTCAAGTCTTGTTTTTACGTGTTCACACACATATGTCTCAGCAATTATTAGTGCCGCGTTTTAATTTATATTTATTTACGTGGAAGCAAAATTGACAGGTAGAAATGGCGTTGGACCTGCTGAACTGCGCTTTCGCTGCAGCCATGCATTTCGTTCTTTATTCATGTAGTACATTTTGTTTATGGAAGAGACCGTGACGCCTGCAGGGAGACTAAAAACTAGACTCCAAAAATACTTATGAAAACCTACTATATACAAGTTCTTTCTAGGTATGTCCTATGTTTTATTAGATGTTGCTATCTCTAACACCAAAAAAAGTTTATTTTGACCCTAAGGTTCAACCCTATAAATTAAATAACATAGCGGCTAACCTAGCAAGGTAAGATGTATATATCAACGGATGCAAAATAACTGTGGAAATATAAATTGAGTCAGCAATGCAAACTCCCACACGATAATTTTTTATTGAGGTATTGGAAAAGCTCGTGCTCTTCACTAGTCCTTGTTGGAGCTCATCGTAAGCATATGGACCCGAAAAGAAGGCACTTTTGCTATTGCCGCGGTGTTGATCGATAGTGATAGTTATATATGTTGATGACGTGAAGTGAGAACGATTGACTACTTCATCTACTTACTTTAAAAAATAATTGACTACATCTACATCAGCGCAAACTACATTTTTTTTGAATGAACAGGAGGCACAAAACGTCCCTACTGGAATTTTATTAAAATTGTAAATAGTTCTTGCCTAATGCAAGTGCAAACTACATTGAGCCAGACTACCGCTCGAACTTTTCTTCCACTGTGCTGCGTGTCTAGTGGTAACAATCTATGATCTTCTTGTGAAAGCAGTTGATTATTTTCTTTTACAGTTTCTTCAATTCCTTGAGAAACGAAGATAAATGTTTCTTTTGTTGCCACAGTGCAGTTCCCTAGTTATGCCATACAAGATACAGTCATTTCATAATTATGTAGCTTCATTCGCGTGAATCACCCGGTACATGCATGTACGTATACAAATTAAACAAACTAGAAATACTATTTCAAGCAGGACAGGTTTGCAAGGGGAAGAATAGAAAATTTCCCCAAGGAATATAAGAGCAGTGGATGGAGTGGCACTAAGGGGACACCAAATTTTTATTGGTTAATTTTCGAACAAAACTTTCTCCGCGTCAATCAATTGATCTAGTAGTGCTGAGGTCTTTGAAGTGCCTAACAAGGAGTAATCCTTCTTGATGTCATTCAGCTTCACAACCACATTGCTCATGGTCATCCTCTGCTCAGGTAACTCACTAGAACAAATCAGGCCCAGCTCGAATATAGATGCTAGAAAATTAGTCTGTTGATCAAAGGAAAGAATTGTTTCTTGATCCTGCAGTAGCTTGTGGTCTGCAATGTCAACGAGCCTCGTTGGATACGCCTCAGAAACCCACTGCCTCAGGCTCAACAATCCAACAAACATGGGATCTGTGGGCCTCTTCCCAGTGAAGGCCTCGAGCAGCATGATTCCAAAGCTGAAAACATCGCTCTTACGTGATGCCCTTCCCATGAATATATACTCTGTGAAAAGAAAAATGTTTTTAGACAAAAATATTCTTAATAAAGAAATTAATTTGTTGCCAAGTGGATAATAAGAAATGATGACTACGAGTACCTGGTGCCATGTATCCCATTGTCCCTGGCATGCTTACTGAAACCATGGAGCTGTCATCTCCTAGCAGTAACTTGGCGATGCCAAAGTCCGCCACATGCGCCGTCATTGCTTCATCAAATAGCACATTGCTAGGTTTCAAGTCACAGTGCAGGATAACCTCGTAGTGGCCATGGTGCAGGTACTCCATTGCCATTGATACATCTAGCATGATGTCCAGCATCTCTAGGAACCCAATATACGGCCTGCTGCTATCAGTGTGTAGATGCTCCTCCAGGCTACCATTAGGCATGTACTCTAACAAGAGTGCTCTGAAATTCGAGCTGCAACAGGTACTATATATTCTTATCAGGTTTCGATGCCTAGCCATCCGCAATGCTTCACATTCAGCATTAAAGCTTTGCATGGCGTGCGCCATTTCCATATTGAAGACCTTGATCGCGACAACCATACCATCATCTAGTTGTCCCTTGAAAACTTTACCAAAACTTCCAACCCCAAGTAGGTTGTCCTGATTGAAATTATCAGTGGCGCGAACGATTTGTTGGGTGGATACTGGCCTATGGTTAACCACATGAGCCATACCGATTGAAGTTGAAGCTTCAGCATCTGGGTCATACTTGATCTTCTTTTTTCTCATCTGGTATAAGAAAACCACAGTGAAACTCAATGCTAAAGCGACGCCGGCAACAGGGAGTAGAAACTTGAGCGAGTGTCGACCATGAGTTGTACATGGTGAAAATCCAAGGCTTGGAGCACCACCGCACAGCCTAACATTCCCAATCAAAGCTTGCGAGTTGAGGTTTGAGAAAACACCTCCATTTGGTATCTGACCTTGTAGATTATTGAAGGAGAGATTCAGACTTGCAAGGTAGCTTATGTTGGCAAGGCAGTCCGGTATGGTCCCTGAAAGACTGTTAGAAGATAGGTCCAACGTCACTAAGTTGGTCAAATAGCAAAAGGAATCTGGGATTGAATCCTTAAAGGAGTTGTGTGATAAATTCAAGTAGGTTAATGTCTGATGGATTGCAAATGAGTTCGGGAGGGCCCCGATCAATCGGTTATTAGATAGATCTACTTGATCAACATTGTGCATATAGCTGTCAGAAGGTAATGAGCCATTGAGGAAATTGTTGGAGATGTATAGTGTAACTATGTTATCAAGATGAAATAAAACTGTGGATGAACCTGAAGATAAGTCATTATAAGATAGATCAATGTGTTGAAGCATTGTTAGGTTTGCTAGACCATCTGGTATGGATCCAGAGATTTTATTATTGTCGAGGAACAAGGAAACAAGACCCCTTAGCATACCGATAGTCTCCGGTATTGACCCGGATATGTTATTCAGAGAGAGATCAAGTGCCTCTAGGCTCTCCATTGCCGCGATGGATTCGGGGATAGGTTCAGTGAGTTGGTTATTTTTGAGGTTTATGGAATGGAGAGCACTAAGATTTGACATTGTAGCTGGAATCCCACCAGTTATCTGGTTACTGATTGCTTCAAATATTAAGAGGCTATTGGAAAGATTCCCAACATGGTTGGGATTTAGAATCGCACTAGTGAAAGGATTATTTGATATGTAAACTGCTTGGAGTTGCCTGCAGTTGCTAAGGCTCGCCAAGAAATCAAGATTCCCACTGAAGTTGTTCGAATCCATAGCAAGATACTGAAGAGAATTGATGTTTGCAAATGCAGAAGCAGGTACTGGTTCGCTCAGGTGGTTTGATCTTAGATCTAACGTTGTCAATCCAGCTGACAGGTTTCCAAAGAAGACTGGAAAGGGACCCGTCAGCTGATTAAACGCAAGGTGTATTTCAGTGAGCGCTGCCATTTTTCCCAGTTCCTCTGGAATCTGGCCGCTCACGTTGGAGTACACGATGTCAAGAACACGGAGCATGGTGAGGTTGCTGAGCGCACCCGGGATGGGTCCAGAAATGTAGCTACCGCCGACAGAAATCCCGGTGAGCTGCGACAGCTGACCAAGCCATGCAGGTATGACATCCACAAAGAGATTTCCTGGTATTTGGATGATTTGTAGGCGCTTGCTTGCTGCAAGTCCCGATGGGATCCGACCCGTGAACTTGTCCTCATATAAATCAATTATTTGCAACATGGGGAGCTTGAAACTCTTGTTGCCAGGTATAGGCCCATCTAGACTGTTCATCCCGATAGACATGATCCTAAGTCTAGACATGTTGAAGATGTTAGGTGGTGCTGGGCCTGTGAACAGATTATATCTCAGGACTAGTTCTTCAAGCATAAGCAGTGAGCCAAAACCAAGTGGAATGGACCCCGTTATACTATTTTTATGGATCTGTATGTGGGTCAACGAAGGCGTGGCAGAAGACGAAAAATTGGGTGTCGGACCACTCAGATAATTTGATGCCAGAGATATGTACCTAAGATTGTGAAGGCTTAGCAGCTCATCGGGAATTCTCCCGTAGAGTTGGTTGTTGTTTAGCGCAAGAACTTGAAGCCTAGTTAGGTTACCTATGGTGGATGGGACCGTACCTGACAAACTGTTATTGCCAAGATCAAGAACTAGAAGACGAGACAACCTTCCAAGATCATCAGGGACGGAACCAACGAGGTCGGTGTCCGTGAGGTTGAGTACACGGAGGAAAGATAGATTACCGAGGTGTGGTGTGAGCTCTCCTCGCAGAGACACCCCCGGCAACTCCAGCGCGATAACCCTCTGCCGCTGCTGGCTGCATGATATGCCAGTCCAATGGCAGAAGGTCACCTCAGTTGTCCAATTACTTGCTAGGACTCCTAGAGGATCTGATAGCTGACTTCTGAAGGCCAAGAGTGCTGCGAGGTCGGTGTTGTTGTTGCTGCTGCTGCTGCTGCTCGCCAAGAGTGCTGCGAGGTCGGTGTTGTTGCTGCTGCTGCTCTGAGCAGCAGCAGCAGCAGCGGTGGCCAGGATCGGCAGCAATCGGGACAGAATAACCATGGCAGTGATACGTAGATGATCCATAGCGTTGGCTTCACCCTAGCTAGAGTCAGTAATAGTGTGTTTGTGGATTTCCTCGAACTAATAATAGACTGCCTTCTATGATATACTATTTAGCACGATCATGGGATTGGATTGGCCCTTTGGTTTTCAGGTTGGTTTTAATTAAGGCACGCTCCGCCTCTACTGTCAATACGGGAGAAATTGCAGCCTCCTAAGCACCTCCACTGTCAATCCGAATTTTAAATACTAGTTCACCAACCCGTGCTCTTACACGGGTTAGAATCTTTTAAGATACTAACCAAGAAGAATATTTATATCAAATATCTTTTCTCTTCACTAAATTTTGATTCCTTTTACCAAATTTTAAGCTTATTACTTTCGTCCGACACAACAACTATTATTTGCAATCTATCGATTTGATGGCAAAATATTATAGATTTTTGTAAAAATTTTAGGATCTGTATTTTTTATTTCTACCGGTTTCGTGAGTAATAATTTCTACGATTAATCTTTTATAGCACCATATGCATTTAGTTGAAACATAAATAAGCTTAAAGTATAAATTTCATCCCTTTATATGATATCATGAAAATCTATACTTTAACCTTTAGCTTCTAATCTAGTTGTTGTAATATATTTTAACGTGTACTAATTTGAAATTCGAATGCTTATTGTATCGTTTATTCAAAAAATTTATGTTTTATTTTATTAGAAGAATATTTTTGGTCCTAGGCTACCCTCTCTGTTTTGACAATGTCACAAATAGTTTATGTTTTAGCATGCACCATGGCGCTCAAGATGTTGAATTATTGTATCGTATTAGTATTGTTTTATTTAACAAATAAGGCTTAAAATTAAGTTACTAATATTCATTTCATATAATGTTTCAATCAAAACGTTTAAACTTTTCAAGACAACGACTTACATTTATTGCGATAAGTGTTAATGTAACTTAAACAGAATTGTAAATGTCATTACTACATTTATTTTCTATGGATATAATTCCATGCTTGATAAGCTTATAAAAATAAATATTTATACTAATGTACGTTTCAACTTATGGATGTTGAATTATTGTTCGTAACAGCGCATATTAGCATTTACATGTAGATTTGAGAGATTTTTGTTAATTTTTATAATGGTTGAAGTGGATAATTTAAGCACAAATTATATAGGTATTTATTAACTTACATTATTTTTCATAATGCCAGGTATGGGTAATTTGAATGCAAGCTTAGGGTTCAAAGCGTTACCTTTCATAATGATAGAGGTGGAAATAATTTACAAAAAAATATTATTGGATTAGTTTAATTATCTTTCATAACAGTGAAGGCTTGAATTTTTCCATATAGGCTTTATTAATAACTCCTCAAATCATGGTCCCCTAATTTTTTAGCATCTTAAGCTTGTAATTCTAAGTAATTCAGTGACACTATTATTAACTTAATTAAAAAATTATACATCATGGTCAATAAGGATTATATAAAAAATTATTTGTGCAAAGTAATCCATACCTAATGGTCAATAACAATCATACCATGCACGGAAACAAATTAAATTGTAATTACGGGATCTAGTATTGTAGTTATACATGTCTAGCGTCGTCTTCCTCGTCAGTGTTCGCAGGTAGGTAGTCGGTGTAGCATCGCCGGTACGTAGTCGGTGTAGCGTCGCCTTCCTCAGCTCGTCGGTGTTCGCCAGCGGTGGATAGTCAGTGTAGCATCGCCTGCCTCCTTGGTGTTGGATGGCAGGTAGTCAGTGTACGCTGGCCACACCTTCTCTGTAAGGCGACATTGTTGGGTTAGGAGCCATTGCAGCAGATGGCGTTCCTACTCTATCTCGACATCACCCGGTGTTGTGGTGTTATATACATGGAGCTGTGCAAAAGAATAGGAGAAAATCAGATTAATTTCTCAGCCATGGAGGACGGCGCAGACCGTGCGATGATCCGCGGGAGTTTGGACGTTGATATATAGATGAAAAGAGCTGTTGATGATAAAGAAGCTGTTGAACACGTCCTCTGTGTCCATCCAGCTCGTGCACGACCTGCAGTTGGTGCTCGTGGCCTGCCGTCGGCCATCCTTCATCTTGATAGATTTTTGCTACCGGTTGCCTCGTAGACGTCCCCCTCTACCGCTCTACCAGTTTTGTCATCGGGAAGTGCAGGCGACGCGCACACGTGCTCCTCCACCAACATAGTATAACCCGCGTGCTGATCCTCCACGGCTCCAGGCCAGTGTGCGTCCGTGCAAGCTCCACCTTCAGATGAGTGCTGGAGGCCGGACTTCAGCAAATCCATCTGAGCAAGGGGGTGCCTGCACCAGTACACAGGAGCTCAGCACTGGCGGTTATAAACATATTTCTACTGGCGTTTTTTGAACCGCCAGTGTTAGGAGCTAGTAAAAATCAGCGACTTTTACTGGCGGCTGCTTGTGAACCGCCAGTACAAATCGATTTGTACTGACGGTTCACTTAAGAAACCGCCAGTAAAAATAATTTTCCGAAAGTGAACCGCCAATAAAAATAATTTTCTAAAAATCGTGTTTTGAAAATAGCAAAACAAAAAAAAAATATGGGAAGGGACCGGCCCGTCTAAGTCGCAAGTCATGGTGTTTTTCGCGTAAAATTAGTGTGCTACGCAGCCGTGGGGGTTCGAACCTGTGACCTCTCTCTCGCATGCGAGCTCCTCTAACCACTCCACCCATCAGTCACTTGCGTCTTAGTTAAATTAGGTTCGCCACCTATTGTTACGAAACCGATAGAAAATTGACTGTTTGAGGCCCTAAACGAAGTCAAATCAAAAAGTTGTCAACTATATAGTTGCATAACTTTTCAAGATTTACAACTTTTATGTTGGAAGTTTCTCCATCCGAGGTCGTTTACAAAATTTTAATTTCAAATTTGACAAATTCAAACGTATTTTTCGCCACCAAGATGATTTTAAATGAAAAGGTTGTCAACTACAAAGTTTCATAACTTTTCGAGATTTACAACTTTTATTTAGACAGTTTTTTCATATGAGGTCATTTGCAAAACTCAAAAATTAAAATTCAGATTATTTCTACAGGCCAGTCACTTAAGGAACCGCCACTAAAAATCGATTTCAAGTGGCGGTTCCTTAAGTGACCAACCAGTAAAATGGGCTATTTTTAGTGATGGATCACTTAAGCAACCGTCACTAAAAATTGATTTCTATTTCTAGTGATGGTTCCTTAAGTGACCGCCTGTAAAAATAGCGCTGATTTTTAGTGACGGACGTTAAGCGAAACCGTCAGAAAAAAAAAACATGGCGCCACTATAGAGCTCTTGTGTACTAGTGTTGGCTGGCTTCCTCCTTGCTTGCTTGCTTGGCTAACGACCACAAGTTAGCTGCCCGGCGTCCGGTGCCGCGTGGAGCCGTCTCGAGGCGGCGCCCTCTTTTTACCTCCCTCGTTGGAAGTTGGAACATCTCCTTATTAGGTAGGTCAATGGATACCCGGCGATGATCCATCTATTGCGCCTTGTGATAGCGAAAATAATGTATTTATCTATTCCTTCTTTCAAATAACGGATTTATGTTTTTCATCTTTTTATCTATATATACAATGGCAAAGGTGGGTTATTTTCTCAAAAATAAAGTAGATCTAATGGATACTGATTATCAGAGTCTATAGATTGGATGGCCAGATGTTTCTGATTAATATAAGAATTTGTAGCATTTATCTTTTTTCCTATCGCGTCTGGCTAGAATTAACGTGGAGGATCCGTTGAAGCCTTCAATTAGTAATAGTAAGATTTCCCAGTTACTATTCACCTCTTTTACTGTTCACCTATATTTTACTGTTCACAGGTTTATAGAGCGGGCACCGTGGCAGCGCGCCTACCGGGCTAGTATAATTGACGAAGGATATAGTATCGCAAACATGACAACAATAGTATTGGTACCAAACTGTAGGTACACGCCAGTGTCCAAAACAGAGTAAATTGGATGTCTAGTTTAAGGGCATGTTTGGATTTCCACCTCTAAATTTTAGAGTAAACTCCTCAAATTAGCTCTAAACTTTGGTGTACCTCACATTAGAGATTTAGAGCTAAAAAATGAGCTAATGCGCCCTAAAGTTTTTAACGGTCTAAAATTTAGAAGAGAGGATCAAACATGTGTAGTGCTCGATATAAATTTCATTAGGAAAAAGAAAAATAAATTAAGTCTGGCATGATGTGCACTCATAGTGGTTTTAGTAAGCTCTAGCCTATGCATGGGAGAGTCATGCATGCTGTTTTAACCGTCGAAAAGAAAGGGCGACTTTTCTAGATCCTGGTCACAATCAGCCATGCTACAGTCTGCCCTACAGTGTTGCTGATGTCACAAAATTGCCCTCGCATTTGGTTGGCGAAAACTCTGGGCAGCCACACCAACCGCATCTAGAGGATGGCTGCTTTCAACCCTGAGCCATTGAGTCAAGCATCCAACGCCTGAGCCCCTTCAAGCAGGTCAAAAAAGGAGGTCCTAATCACGACACTAACAAGAAAAGAAAGGGGTAGGCACGTCCTCGTCCTAATCAATGACTTTGATAAATGACAAGTGGTAACAGGTAAGTGTGGATCCTAGCAATCGTATCCAGCGTGTTCGGTACTCTGTCTGCTGCTTCAAATCCCAATCACTGTTGAGGCGGTCGGTCATTGCGGGGCTGCTTGGCACCTTTAATTTGTCTTATAGCCTTGTCAAGCAGATAGCTTGTTTGATTGGCTGGCAAGAACACTTCATATGAAAACTATCTAGTAGAGTTCATCATCGGTCCCTATACTTTTTCATCTATGTCATCCAAATCCTTAAAATTGAAAATTAAATCATTTAGGTTTTCAAACTTATTCTGATATGTCATCCCGGCCTCTAAACTTTGAAATCACCCATTTAATTCCTCAAACATATTCAGTTGTTTCGTATCAGTCTCTAAACTTGGTTTTGAGTCGCATCTGGGTTAAAATAGAGCGATCTAAAAACTCTATTTAAAAAAAATTCATATCTTTTTCATATGAACTCAAATGAAGACAAAATGTATATCAAAATTATAGCCCTCGATGCGATATACAACTTTGTAGTTGAAAATATTTTAAATTAAAACTGTTTAGGGTTCCAAAATATATTGTTGTAAGTTTATAGGTTTTGAAATTTAAAATTTAAATTAAATTTTGGGACACTAAACGATTTCAAATAAAAAATTTCAACTACAAAGCTGTAGATCATATTGAGAACTATAACTTTCATATAGACCATATAAACAATCCAAGATTGTTTGATAATTCTAAATTTCAAATTGTTGTATCTGTAAACTTACAATAATATTTTGGGTTCTAAACCGTTTTAATTCAAAAAGTTTTCAACTGCAAAGTTGTAGATCGTGTCGAGGGCTATAATTTTGATAAAAACTTTGTCTTCATTTGAGTTAATATGAAAAATATGAATTAGTTTTGATATAGAGTTCTTAGATTGCCCTGTTTTGACCCAGATGTGACTCACAACCAAGTTGAAGGACTGACATGACACAGCTGAATAAGTTTTAGGACCTAAACATGTGATTTCTATGTTTTAGGACTAGGATGATACAACCGAACAAGTTTAGGGATGGAGATGACACAGATGAACAAGTTTGAGGACGTAAACGGTTGTACGTTTAGAGACCGGGATGACATAATGTTATAAGTTTAGAGACCAGTGATGGACTTTACTCGAATCTATCTATTCATTTTGTCTTCCATGAAACAACTACAAAATATATATATCTCTATTTCTACCCTTGAAAGGATCAAGTTGAAAGCAGTGCAAAAGCAAAATTTTACTATTCATTCAGTCCACAGGGCAAACTGGCCGAAAGCCAAGCTGCGCACGCCACACTCCCCAATGCCCAAGCTACAACGTGGGCCTAGGCTGGGAAAACACCTCCCCGCCTGGGCCTAAAGCCGGCCCAGCCATCCCAAAGCCATCCATCCCAGGGACGCTCGACCGTTCAAAACTAGTGACCGACCGACCATCCCTCCCCCAAACCCTAGGTCCAATCCCTCCCCCTCCCTTCTCCTCAGCATGAATGGTAGAGAGCGGCGACTGCTCGTGGTGGTCGGAGGAGATGGCTACGCCGAGACAGGCCCCATCGTCGGCGCGCACGTTCGCTCTAGGGTGAGCGCACCACTGTTGTGGCAATGCATTGAGCCCGAGCCTGTGATGCCGACAACCCAACGTCGAGCGGCGACTCGACCCGTTGTGCCCGCGTGATGGCGAGGCTTCTTCTCGTGTGATGGCAGTGGTGACATCGACGAAGGAGCCTTGGCGAGTCCCCCGATCCGTCCTTCTCTTGAGGGTTAGGGTTTGGGTTTCATCCTATCTGACTTGAATCATCTCCTTATAAATTAATGCTCCCCCAATCTAGATCTACATGCTAGGTAGGCAATATGATACCATTGTTAGAACTATTAGATCGACTAGGTGTAGATCACTGGGTGACTTCTGCTCTATTCGGGATAATATAAGCAGCTCATCCTAGACCACAAACTAGAAAGAGAGGGAGGGAGGGAGAGAGGTAGAAGGTCTGACCATCTTGCTTGGAGGAGGAGGTGGCCATGGCCGTGGTGGTGTGGATGTTGGCCGTGGTGCAGGCAGTGGTGAAGATGTCCTGACGGCGGCGAAGGCATTTCTCGTCGCTCAAATCGCCTCCCTTTGGGTCGGATTGGGGATGTAGGTGAGTTAGGGTTTTGGCAGTGGCGAACCTCGTATCACGAGCCCACATGTAGCACTGCGCGATGGGGGCCCACCATCCATTTGTGCAGCTAGGTGGCCCCGATGAGAGCGTTAGTCAGGGTCTGACTCGATTGTTGGACCGAGCCGGGTGGAGATCAAACTAACAATGAATTCATGCTTAAGCTCCCATAACAACTTCCAAGCTAATTTATAATGAGCTTTGCTGAACAATTTTTTTATCAAGAGGTGATTCTTTGTTAATTCTATAAAGTAACTATCTGAAATAAACTAAAAAGATAGAAGCTAAAAAATAAACAAATATTTTGAGTCAGATAATCACTTCTCTAAAGAAACATCCCCAACTTGGAGGATGAAAAGCTCTACCAAACAGGTTCCATTAAACTACCGTGACTCCTCTAAAGACTTACTGGATAGACAAGGAAACCTGAGACATCATCTTCGACGACAGCAAATAAATTTGTTTGATCATTTCATGTATATATGGATCGGTCATGGGTGTATATATAATTTGGGTTGAATCCATCACGCACATGTGTTTCTTTTCGTGGCTGACCTGTTAAACGTCTTGACTTATATTGATCTAATACATTGTTTTCTTTTCGTGCAGTTCTGGCTGGTGCATATATAAGAATGTTTGTCTGTATTTGGGCGTATGCAAAAGACCCCACGCCCACGGAATTTCTTCCTAACAATTGTAATGCTGGCTGCACTGCAGTCCCCCGCTACGCGGGACTGCAGGAGCACATAGCGGCTCACCAAGCCGCAGCGCGGTCCTGCAAACCGTCCGTGACGGTCGCGGCGCCGCTATGCCCAGCGACCTGCGCGGACAGTATGGCGCGCGCGCGTGGGGCCCAGGCAGAGGGGAGGGGGAGAGAGAGAGAGAGGGGGGGGAGGCCGAGGCCGCGCCGGAGCCCGCGGCCGCCGCCGTCGTGCCCGCGCTCCCCGCGCCGGAGGCCGAGGCTCGCCGGAGAGGTGGCCGTCCGCCGTGCGCCCTTGCCGGAGCTCGAGCCGCGCATCGAGCCGAACCACGCATCGACGACGAGGAGCCGAGCCATCTGCCGCTCCCCGTCCGCCCGCCGACGCGCCGAGCTCACCGCGCGCCCACACGGCCGCCGCGACCGAGGAAGGAGGCCCGCCAGGTGCCGAGGAGGCCTGCCCGCCCGCCGGATCCGCCTGCGCCGAGGCCGGATCCGCCCGCGCCAGGGCCGGATTCGCTCCCTCGCTGGCCGTCCGCTCCCTCGCCGGCCGTCCGCATGCGCTGGGACGCCGCTCGCCTAGAGAGAGAGAGAGAGAGATAGAGAGAGAGAGAGAATGGGGGAGATGCGCTGTAATACCCCGGGTATTACGGCTAATTAATTATGTCATGTCATCATGTTTATTATTAAGCATTTGCTTGTGATTGTGCTCAGGGTCCTTAGAGTGGTTTATTGATAGATGCCTTGGATGATGTAATTGAATCATCAATTGAGAATTAAAAATAAATCAAAAGAAAAATTCCAATTAAGCTTTAAATTGATTCAAACACCTAATTTAAAAATTGTTTGGAATTTGATGGGAGTGCCTTAATAAAAGTTGTAGATCTGTTGAAATGAAACAACTTTTATTTTGGAAGATTTTGAAGTTATAATATAAAAATTTAAATTAAACTCAAATTACTATGTTGAAATTCAAATTTGAAATTCTAATTTAAAACTATTGAGAATCTGACCAAACTTATTTAATGAAAGTTGTAGAGCTCCACAAATAGGACAACTTTTATTTTTGAAGATTTTAAAGTTATTGTGAAAAATCCAGAGAATTTGATGGGATTAGAAATGGATTTCAAATAGCGAATTTACCCCCTTTTGAATAGTTTCAAAATTATTCAAAATTTGGAGTTGATCCCAAAACTAATGTTGTTCAGAATTTCGAACGCTACAACTTTTATGTTAACACCTTTCCAAGTTGACACACAAAATTTCGAGAAATTGGTCAAAAACCGGTTGAATGGCATTCAAACGAGCTACAGTACTCTGCCTCTTCTCTCTGTTCGCGCACAGTCGCGACCGCCGCCGTGTCGGGTGCGCGCGCCGCGGTCCATGCCGTTTCCCGTGCAGGAGATCGCGCGCCGCCCTATGCCACTTCTGTCCCTCCCTCTGGCCGGCTTAAAGGGCAACGACACCCTCCTCTGTGCCCCATCCCTTCCCGACCACCGCCGCACCCGCCTCGGCTTCGAGCCAAAAATTGGCCGCGCTCCGACCTTCTCATCCAAATTCCGCACGTCTCTAGCCTCACTGGATCCTTGAACACAGCTTGTGCCTCAGTGGTTCAGCTTCCGTGCGTCGAGGGCCCCGGAACGCACGCCGTCGTCTTCGGGCCCGACTGAGCACCGCCGCAGCCACCTCTCTCGCGTCAAGCTCGCTGTGGTGAGCCTCTCTACCTTAGACCTTCCGTTTACGACTCTCTGAGTCATACCTTAGTTCATACTCGCAGTGGTGTCCCATTTTGTCCCCTAGGATTGCCGGAACGAGACTTCACCGTCGGGGCCGAGTCGCTGTGTCCGCCGCCGTAGTCAACCTCGTCGTTCTACTCCGTCCCTGCCTCAGCCAACCGTCGGGCTAGAACCGTGGTGAGCTCCTGATCCTCCCTGGCCCTTTTCCCTTAGTTCTCCGGCATCTCCGCGGCCGGAACATGGTCGCCGTGCCGCCGCGGGTGTACGCGCGCGCGGCTGCGCGCGAGGTTGAAGAAGGAGCTGACAGGCGGACCCGGCCTGTCAGCGTCCCTGGGCGTACGCGCGCGCGCGGGCGAACGCGCGGGGGGAAGTTGGGCCGGCCCGCTGCCGTTGGGCCGCCTCAGGCCGAACCGTTATCTTTATTTTGAAGGGATTTACAGTGGATTTTTCATTTTAATTTTGAATGAATAGTACTACTATTTGTCATTTTCATAGGAATATTCCTGTTAATCTAAAAATCATGAAAACAATTATGGGTACTCTCTGGGGCATGTAGTATTTTATAAAAATATTAGATATAGTGTTTGGACATTTTCTGTGGGAACTAAAAATCAGCATATTAATTAGTAAATGTAACTTTGAGCAATTTTAATAAATTCCAGAATTATCCAAAAATTATGAAAATTTATGTGGTACTATTTTAGAGTAAGATCTATCTGTTGGGTAAGTTTGAGCCTATTTGGAAACTGTTAGGACACTTGTTTATTAGTTGTGGGGTATGTGATTAGTAGAATTAATCTAAGCGAATAATCCCTGTTGTTTGGTGTGATGTTGGATTGATTGGCTTCAAGGGTCTTTCACCATAGTGATCCTTGACAGAAGTATTAGGGTCGCATGTTGGTTGTAGTAAAGCTGTGCAGCGGCTTTCTGTGACCGTTAAAATGGTCAATAAAACAAAAGTAGGAAACATTGCTTTTACCTTCCGTAAATTGTTTACAACTTTACCGTGAAGGAAAGTTGTACTCAAGGTATTAATGGTTTACTTTCAAACATTTCATTTGTTGCCCTCATGCCATGCTAAGCATACATCATTGCATACGTGTAGTGCCCGTTCCCGAGGAGGTCCTGGTCGAGACTACTGCTGAGGAGGTCACTCCAGAAGCCATCCAAGGATTTGACATCTGCGGGACTGATCCCGACCCGACGCTGTACATGATTCAAGGCAAGCCCCGGTGCATTCAGCCCCGCCTTGTGTTTTATAAAATTATTTATCACTTGAGTCTATTATTGCATTAGGTTGTTAGGAGTTGTTTGTCTCCTATATTGATGCATTACCTGCCTTGACACATAATATCCCGAAAACCTGTTTAAAAATAAAAATGTTCAAAAATGCTTAGCCCTGCTTAATCAATTTAGATTTGCGTAAAAAGGCTATTTTGACCCATGGAAGTGTGACAATTATGAATCATGAGAAAAGGAAAAAGGGGTATGAGTCCGTTCGGAAATTGTGTACTTGGGTAGTAGCCCCGATGCACCGTATCCGTCGGAAAGGGGTTTTTCCGTTTGTTGGTTGTGAATTTGGGTTAGAGTTCCAATGCTTGACCAACCGGCGGAAAAGGGATTTGAAAACCGTTGGGACACTTGCACTTGGGTTAGAGTCCCAATGCAATGTCGCCGGTGGAAAAAGAATTAGGGACCGTTCGTTGTAGGCCTGCTGTGATCGAGACTTTGCAACTAGCCACATACTACGAAAAGCTCTGACTCCGATGGCTCTACTACTTGAACCGACAACCACGCACTGGGAGTGGAGAGATGGCGAGAGCAGCGTGTACCCTCGTGGCCGGCGTGCCTGGAGAGGAGAGGAGTACTATATTCTCGGGTGGCGCAGGACCGGTTCAGGGGTAGAAAAATCGTGGTAGCCGGAGTTGGTATATGTAAGCTTAAGTGTTATATATGCAGTGTGGATAGGGATCCCCAGCTGGGTACTAATCGATTCGAATCGTCGTTGCTCCTCGGATATGGAGACTTGATCCTTTGACCTACAATTGAAAAGTAGTTCGAAACTAGGTGTTTTTGAGAATGAGTAAGAATTTGAAGTTATATGAAAAGAAACATGGAATTATGGTTATGATTAAAATAAAACTGAGTTAAAATATTGAAATAGAATAGTAATGCTTTTCTGCAAAACTTTTGACTCTTGCTCAGGCCTTACCTTGACTCCCCTCAGCCTGCATTCCTGAGTCTCATTCCTTTTTCTTAGTCGGGTAAGTCTTGCGGAGTACCCCAGTACTCAGGGTTTGTTAACCCCATGTTGCAGGGACGCAGCAGCCGGAGGTTTGTTTCGCCCCCTGCTGTGTAACAGTGGTACAGGAGGGATGTGAGGAGGAGTAATGTCGAACCCGTGGGCGGGGTTCTTATCGTTAAATACTTAATATTGTCGTATTGTCATTCCACTGCTACTTATTTTATTTTCGGTATGTAATATTCGCACTTCAATCGTATTTGGACAAACGGTTTGTAATCTAAGTACCTTATAACCTTTCCGCAATTTCACTCTGATGTAATTTCTTATGAAATGTTGTAATTCTGTAATGACTTCGCAATGGGATCCTGTCGGAGGAAATCGGGTGCTAATGTAGCCCGGCGGAACCTTCTAGATCATTTGGGACGCGGACCCGGCAGTCAGAGGTCATGAGTGACAATGACAGGTGTCTGTGGGCCATGTGATTTAGGCAGTTCTGTCACAGCTGGTATCAGAGCGTTCCATTGCTAAATCATTACCGTATTACTTTGCAAAACTTCAAAGTGTTTTGGATCATAAACTTTAAATTGTTATTTTGGTCCAAATTGCTCATTCTTGTCTAAATCTGTATTATAGTTATGGTAGCCAGTGGAATAGTACTATTACTAGCCCTATGTTAAAGAAATTAAATATGCAGTTATTCATTTTTGGCATTGATTTAGAAAGTTCGTAAGTACGATTCATGCATCATGATTGATTCACATTATAAATAATAACTTCCTCCTTAAAACGGGTTATGGGTTAGGATTTATCAAACCTATTCTTGCTAGCCTGTATTATATCCTCACTAATCCCAACTTATCTTCTCCAGCATGGCACGCTGCAAGCAGACTGCGCGTAAGATGACGGGACCTAGGGGGGGCGCCGCGCGACGGGGAGGCCTCTAGCAGTCGTCGCCCCCGCCGCAGCCGCACTGAGCTACAGGAGGAGATAGAGAGGATGAGGGAGGAGATGAGGAGGATGGTGGAGGACTTCGCCACCGCTCGTCGGGAGCACTACCAGGACGTAGCGACGATCGACCGACTGCGGACCTCTGTGGCTCGTCTGATCGAGCAGAGGGATGCCACTTGGGCGCGGGAGGACGCGACCAGGGCAAGACTGCACGAGCTGGAGATCTACGTAGAGCAGATCGAGGACTACAATGACACATTGCACGAGGAGGTGCATAGGCTCAACAATGAGCTTAACCCGATCCTGCAGCCACGTGTTGAGGACCCCGAGGATGGGGTGGTCGTTGGTCCTGAGGATTAGGACATGGAGGACGTGGACGAGGAGATTGAGCACCTCCAGGTGATCGTCGAGGAGGACGCCGACGAGGACGTCGAGGAGGGCATCGAGGAGTACGTGGCGGAGGTTGACGAGGACGGTGTCGTCTCTGACGGGACCATGGGAGACGACGTCTAAATTAGCCATAGGACTAGCAAAATATCAGTATTTGCACTCTTTAGGGTATTGTAATGTCAGTGTTGCCATGAAAACCTTAGTATGGTTTGAGAATTGTATCGAGTGTTGGTTATGTACTCTGCCTATCGTATTGTATGGTGTGTATTGTATTAAGACCTGATTAAGTAATCTGAGACTCGGTTTGGTTTAATTATGCACAGATGCCTGTTAACACCCGCTCAACTGGTGCTGGTACTTCAGAGGACGGGGCCATTCCACAAGCACCGCCAATTCCACCTACCTTGGCTGATGCCATTACTGCCCTAGCTAATGCTACGGCATTGCTTGCGCAAAATCGGGATGACCGTGTTGGGTGTCGTGGCCGCCCCCATGATGAGGAAACAACTTATGTGGACTTCACAGACACCCGTCCACCGGTGTTTACCAAAGCGGATGAGCCGCTGGAAGCAGACGACTGGCTTCGTATCATGGAGCAGAAATTTGGATTGATTCGCTGCACGGAAACCCAGAAGCCGTTGTTTGCAGCACAGCAACTCCGAGGTCCCGCAAGCGCTTGGTTCGCAAACCTCCAGTCAGCACAGCCGGTGGGGCATCAACTTACTTGGGCGGAGTTTCGTGAGGCATTTCGTGCACATTACATCCCTGCGGGGGTGATGAAGATGAAGTTGGATCAATTCTTGGCACTGCAACAAAAGGAATCTACAGTCATGCAGTATGTCAGTCAGTTCAACCACCTATCGCAGTATGCCCCTGAGCATACTAACACCGATCAGAAGAAGAAGGACTATTTTGTCAGGGGTTTGAACTTCAAGATTCAGCGAAGCCTGTCTAACAATCTCAACTGCACTTATCATGAGGCTATCAACAGTGCCATAGCTTTTGAAGAAAGTGATCGCAAGCACCAAGAAGAGAAGAAAAAGAAGAAGTCTGGGTCAGCTGGATCTTCTGGCCATCAAAAGCGCCAGAAAATCATATACCATCCCACTCATCACACACGTCCCCAGTATCCTCATCAGCAGGTCATAGTTCGAACTGCTGCTACTTCTCACACTTCTAACCAACAAAGCACCACCCAGCCGAATGCCCCTGGCGTTCGCGTAACCACTCCTCAAGCAACTTACAATCAGCCTTGCTACAATTGTGGCAAGATGGGACATTGGTCCCGCAACTGCCCATTTCCCAAACAATACAATCAGAATGCATAGAAGGCTCCTGGTGGACAATAGCAGCAGACTCAGCACCGTGGCCACCAACAGCAGGCCCAGAAGGGAAAGGTTGTGAGAAAAGCAGGGCAAGTCTACTACACGCAAGTTGGAGACATTCCTGAAGGTGAACCCGTCATGCTGGGTAGGTTCCCTGTCGCAAGTCATCCTGCTATCATGCTTTTCGATTCTGGTGCATCGCATTCATTCATCAATCGTACATTTGTTGTCAAGCATGAAATTCCGATTGGGCAGATAGAGGAAAGTTTCCTTATACAGTCGCCCGGAGGGCGCATTAGTACTAAAGAGATAGTACATCGGGTGCCCATAGAACTTGGCGGGCATATATTCCCGACCTCGATGATAGTGCTGAAGGATCAGGATATAGATGTGATATTAGGCATAATTGGATGTATCAGCATAGAGCTCTCATAGATGTGCTGAATAGAACCATCAGAGTAAACTTGCCTAATAGCCAAACTCAACTTCTTATCCAACTTCCCATACCTCAAAGAGCAGTTGGTAGGGTATGTGCAACCACAGTTAAAGAGGTGCGGAACATTCCGGTAGTCTGTGAATTTCTGGATGTATTTCCTGACGAATTGCCTGGCTTACCCCCTGACCGTGATGTAGAATTTGCCATTGAGCTGAAGCCTGAAACAGCACCTATTTCCCGTAGAGCATATAGAATGCCGCCGAAAGAGTTGGCAGAGTTGAAAGTTTAGTTGCAGGATCTGTTGGATAAAGGTTTCATCAGGCCTAGTTCATCACCTTGGGGTTGTCCTGCTATTTTTGTTAAAAAGAAGGACAGCTCCCTCAGACTCTGTGTCGATTACCATCCCCTCAATGAGGTCACTATCAAAAATAAGTACCCTTTGCCTCGCATAGATCTACTTTTTGACCAGCTTGCGGGGGCCAAGGTATTCTCAAAAATTGACCTCAGATCGGGGTACCACCAAATAAAAATCCGTCCAGAAGATATTCCCAAAACAGCCTTCACTACCAGATATGGTCTTTACGAGTATCTGGTTATGTCTTTCGGCCTGACCAATGCCCCTGCCTACTTCATGTACCTTATGAATTCAGTCTTCATGCCCGAACTCGACAAGTTTGTAGTCGTGTTCATCGACGACATATTGGTCTACTCCAAAAACCTGGAAGAGCATGCCAAACACCTTCGGGTAGTCCTAACTCGGTTGCGAGAACATCAACTGTATGCCAAGTTCAGCAAGTGCGAGTTTTGGTTGGACAAAGTTCCGTTTCTTGGGCATATTCTATCGGCCGAAGGTGTATCGGTTGACCCAAGCAAAGTGGAAGAGATCTCGAATTGGAAACCACCAACCACAGTACATCAAGTCCGTAGTTTTATGGGAATGGCGGGATATTACCGCCGTTTTATTCCGGATTTTTCCAAAATATCTAAGCCTATTACCAACTTATTGAAGAACGAGGTCAAATTTGCCTGGTCACCTGAGTGTGAGCAAGCATTTCAGACTTTGAAGAAGTTGTTAACCACTGCCCCAGTCCTAGCTCAACTGGACATTGAAAAGCCATTCGACGTGTACTGCGACGCTTCGGGAACCAGCCTGGGTTGTGTCTTGATGCAAGAAGGCCGAGTCATTGCTTATGCGTCACGACAGCTTAAGCGTCATGAAGAAAATTATCCCACTCATGATCTAGAATTGGCAGCGGTGGTCCATGCACTGAAAATTTGGCGTCATTATTTGCTTGGCAGTACTTGCAAGATCTACACCGATCACAAGAGCCTAAAATATATATTTACCCAAGAAGAGTTGAACATGAGGCAACGAAGATGGCTCGAGTTGATCAAGGATTATGACATTGAAGTGCATTATCACCCTGGTAAAGCAAATGTGGTTGCCGATGCGCTCAGTCGCAAGATTCATTGCAGTTGTTTAGCAGTAAAGCCCCGAGACCTTTCTTTATGCTATGAACTAGAGAAGTTGGGGGTAGAAATAGTTGAACAGGGCAGTTTGAATCATGTTAGTATTGAGACCACCATCCGTGATGAGATAATCGCAGCTCAGAAAGGAAGCAAAGGCATCAAGCATATTAAGGAGAAAGTCCAAGCTGGTACTGTAGATTGTTTCAGGATTGACGAAGAAGGGGTCGTATGGTTCAAAGGGCGGCTAGTAGTTCCAAAGGTACCCGAGTTGCGACAAAAGATTTTGGATGAAGCACATTTGACTAGATTCTCCATCCACCCGGGGAGCAATAAAATGTACTAGGATTTGAGGCAAAAGTTCTGGTAGACCAAAATGAAAATAGAGATCGCTCGATATGTAGCGAAGTGTGACACTTGTCAGAAAGTAAAAGCTGTACACATGAAGCCCGGTGGAGAAGTGCAACCACTGCCTATTCCTACATGGAAATGGGAGGACATTAGTATGGATTTTATCGTAGGTTTGCCAAAAACACCCAGGGGTTTTGACTCAGTCTGGGTTGTGGTTGATCGCCTCACTAAGCAAGCCCATTTCATCCCAGTCAAGACCATTTACACTGCAGTGAACTATGCAAAGCTGTACATCCAGAATTTGATGAAGCTTCATGGTGTGCCCAAGACCATTGTCTCTGATCGAGGTTCTCAATTCATTTCTAACTTTTGGAGAGCCTTCCATAAGTCACTAGGAACAAAGCTTCTACATAGCACAGCATACCATCCGCAGACTGACGGACAGACTGAGAGAGTCAACCAGGTGTTGGAGGACATGTTGAGAGCATGTGCACTCAATTACACCGAATCTTGGGATGAGTGTTTGGCACTGGCAGAATTTTCGTACAATAACAGCTACCAAGAGAGCATCAAAATGGCACCGTTTGAGGCGATATATGGTCGTAGGTGTCGAACACCCCTGAATTGGTCTGAGCCTGGGGAGAGATGGTACTTCGGCGTTGACTTGGTGGAAGAGACTGAAGCAAAGGTTCGGTAGATACAAGATAACCTGAAGGTTGCACAGTCGTGACAGAAGAGTTACGCCGATCAAAGGCGTCGTCCCTTGGTGTTTAAGACAGGAGATTATGTTTATCTCAAAGTCTCACCCATGAAGGGAATTAATCGATTTGGAGTTAAAGGCAAATTAGCTCCTCGATACATTGGACCATTTCAAATCATAGCTCGTCATGGGAAAGTAGCTTATAAGTTGAAGTTGCCAGATCATCTCTCAGCCGTCCACAACGTTTTCCATGTATCCCAACTCAAAAAGTGTCTTCGGGTGCCAGATCAAGTCGTGGATATTGAGGGAATAGAACTCCAACCCGACCTAACGTACTCTGAGTATCCTATCCAAGTCTTGGATCAGAAGGATCGCGTCACTCGGAGAACCACTACAAGATGGTACAAGATTCAATGGAGCGAACATTCTGAGGATGAAGCCACCTGGGAGTCTGAAGACTATCTCGCCGAAAACTTCCCCGAGTTCTTTGCTACATTGTAAATGTAAAGTTTCTGGTTGTAGTCGATATAAACTTCCCTTATTATCCTATGGTAGAAACTAGAGTGGGTTTACTTGAGACATTTTCTTTTCCATCACTTAACCCTAAGGTTTATCGTCTATCAAATCTCGGGTCGAGATTTATTTAAGGGGGAAGGGCTGTAATACCCCGGGTATTACGGCTAATTAATTATGCCATGTCATCATGTTTATTATTAAGCATTTGCTTGTGATTGTGCTCAGGGTCCTTAGAGTGGTTTATTGATAGATGCCTTGGATGATGTAATTGAATCATCAATTGAGAATTAAAAATAAATCAAAAGAAAAATTCCAATTAAGCTTTAAATTGATTCAAACACCTAATTTAAAAACTATTTGGAATTTGATGGGAGTGCCTTCATAAAAGTTGTAGATCTGTTGAAATGAAACAACTTTTATTTTGGAAGATTTTGAAGTTATAATATAAAAATTTAAATTAAACTCAAATTACTATGTTGAAATTTAAATTTAAAATTCTAATTTAAAAACTATTGAGAATCTGACCAAACTTATTTAATGAAAGTTGTAGAGCTCCTCAAATAGGACAACTTTTATTTTTAAATATTTTAAAGTTATTGCGAAAAATCCAGAGAATTTGATGGGATTAGAAATGGATTTCAAATAGCGAATTTACCCCCTTTTGAATAGTTTCAAAATTATTCAAAATTTGGAGTTGATCCCAAAACCAATGTTGTTCAGAATTTCGAACACTACAACTTTTATGTTTACACCTTTCCAAGTTGACACACAAAATTTCGAGAAATTGGTTAAAAACCGGTTGAATGGCATTCAAACGAGCTACAGTACTCTGCCTCTTCTCTCTGTTCGCGCACAGTCGCGACCGCCGCCGTGTCGGGCGCGCGCGCCGCCGTCCATGCCGTTTCCTGTGCAGGAGATCGCGCGCCGCCCTATGCCACTTCTGTCCCTCCCTCTGGCCGGCTTAAAGGGCAACGACACCCTCCTCTGTGCCCCATCCCTTCCCGACCACCGCCGCACCCGCCTCGGCTTCGAGCCAAAAATTGGCCGCACTCCGACCTTCTCATCCAAATTCCGCTCGTCTCTAGCCTCACTGGATCCTTGAACATAGCTTGTGCCTCAGTGGTTCAGCTTCCGTGCGTCGAGGGCCCCGGAACGCACGCCGTCGTCTTCGGGCCCGACTGAGCACCGCCGCAGCCACCTCTCTCGCGTCGAGCTCGCTGTGGTGAGCCTCTCTACCTTAGACCTTCCGTTTACGACTCTCTGAGTCATACCTTAGCTCATGCTCACAGTGGTGTCCCATTTTGTCCCCTAGGATTGCCGGAACGAGACTTCACCGTCGGGGCCGAGTCGCTGTGTCCGCCGCCGTAGTCAACCTCGTCGTTCTACTCCGTCCCTGCCTCAGCCAACCGTCGGGCTAGGACCATGGTGAGCTCCTGATCCTCCCTGGCCCTTTTCCCTTAGTTCTCCGGCATCTCCGCGGCCGGAACATGGTCGCCGTGCCGCCGCGGGTGTACGCGCGCGCGGCTGCGCGCGAGGTTGAAGAAGGAGCTGACAGGCGGACCCGGCCTGTCAGCGTCCCTGGGCGTACGCGCGCGCGCGCGGGCGAACGCGCGGGGGGAAGTTGGGCCGGCCCGCTGCCGTTGGGCCGCCTCGGGCCGAACCGTTTTCTTTATTTTGAAGGGATTTCCAGTGGATTTTCCATTTTAATTTTGAATGAATAGTACTACTATTTGTCATTTTCATAGGAATATTCCTGTTAATCTAAAAATCATGAAAACAATTATGGGTACTCTCTGGGGCATGTAGTATTTTATAAAAATATTAGATATAGTGTTTGGACATTTTCTGTGGGAACTAAAAATCAGCATATTAATTAGTAAATGTAACTTTGAGCAATTTTAATAAATTCCAGAATTATCCAAAAATTATGAAAATTTATGTGGTACTATTTTAGAGTAAGATCTATCTGTTGGGTAAGTTTGAGCCTATTTGGAAACTGTTAGGACACTTGTTTATTAGTTGTGGTGTATGTGATTAGTAGAATTAATCTAAGCGAATAATCCCTGTTGTTTGGTGTGATGTTGGATTGATTGGCTTCAAGGGTCTTTCACCATAGTGATCCTTGACAGAAGTATTAGGGTCGCATGTTGGTTGTAGTAAAGCTGTGCAGCGGCTTTCTGTGACCGTTAAAATGGTCAATAAAACAAAAGTAGGAAACATTGCTTTTACCTTCCGTAAATTGTTTACAACTTTACCGTGAAGGAAAGTTGTACACAAGGTATTAATGGTTTACTTTCAAGCATTTCATTTGTTGCCCTCATGCCATGCTAAGCATACATCATTGCATACGTGTAGTGCCCGTTCCCGAGGAGGTCCTGGTCGAGACTACTGCTGAGGAGGTCACTCCAGAAGCCATCCAAGGATTTGACATCTGCGGGACTGATCCCGACCCGACGCTGTACATGATTCAAGGCAAGCCCCGGTGCATTCAGCCCCGCCTTGTGTCTTATAAAATTATTTATCACTTGAGTCTATTATTGCATTAGGTTGTTAGGAGTTGTTTATCTCCTATATTGATGCATTACCTGCCTTGACACATAATATCCCGAAAACCTGTTTAAAAATAAAAATGTTCAAAAATGCTTAGCCCTGCTTAATCAATTTAGATTTGCGTAAAAAGGCTATTTTGACCCATGGAAGTGTGACAATTATGAATCATGAGAAAAGGAAAAAGGGGTATGAGTCCGTTCGGAAATTGTGTACTTGGGTAGCAGCCCCGATGCACCGTATCCGTCGGAAAGGGGTTTTTCCGTTTGTTGGTTGTGAATTTGGGTTAGAGTTCCAATGCTTGACCAACCGGCGGAAAAGGGATTTGAAAACCGTTGGGACACTTGCACTTGGGTTAGAGTCCCAATGCAATGTCGCCGGTGGAAAAAGAATTAGGGACCGTTCGTTGTAGGCCTGCTGTGATCGAGACTTTGCAACTAGCCACATACTACGAAAAGCTCTGACTCCGATGGCTCTACTACTTGAACCGACAACCACGCACTGGGAGTGGAGAGATGGCGAGAGCAGCGTGTACCCTCGTGGCCGGCGTGCCTGGAGAGGAGAGGAGTACTATATTCTCGGGTGGCGCAGGACCGATTCAGGGGTAGAAAAATCGTGGTAGCCGGAGTTGGTATATGCAAGCTTAAGTGCTACATATGCAGTGTGGATAGGGATCCCCAGCTGGGTACTAATCGATTCGAATCGTCGTTGCTCCTCGGATATGGAGACTTGATCCTTTGACCTACAATTGAAAAGTGGTTCGAAACTAGGTGTTTTTGAGAATGAGTAAGAATTTGAAGTTATATGAAAAGAAACATGGAATTATGGTTATGATTAAAATAAAACTGAGTTAAAATATTGAAATAGAATAGTAATGCTTTTCTGCAAAACTTTTGACTCTTGCTCAGGCCTTACCTTGACTCCCCTCAGCCTGCATTCCTGAGTCTCATTCCTTTTTCTTAGTCGGGTAAGTCTTGCGGAGTACCCCAGTACTCAGGGTTTGTTAACCCCATGTTGCAGGGACGCAGCAGCCGGAGGTTTGTTTCGCCCCCTGCTGTGTAACAGTGGTACAGGAGGGATGTGAGGAGGAGTAATGTCGAACCCGTGGGCGGGGTTCTTATCGTTAAATACTTAATATTGTCGTATTGTCATTCCACTGCTACTTATTTTATTTTTGGTATGTAATATTCGCACTTCAATCGTATTTGGACAAACGGTTTGTAATCTAAGTACCTTATAACCTTTCCGCAATTTCACTCTGATGTAATTTCTTATGAAATGTTGTAATTCTGTAATGACTTCGCAATGGGATCCTGTCGGAGGAAATCGGGTGCTAATGTAGCCCGGCGGAACCTTCTAGATCATTTGGGACGCGGACCCGGTAGTCAGAGGTCATGAGTGACAATGACAGGTGTCCGTGGGCCATGTGATTTAGACGGTTCTGTCACACGGCTCTCATTGGGTCTCAGCCCGGAATGAGCTCGTAACTAGGGCGAGTACTTTTGTACTCTCATCGAGACTGCCATGCAGCCCAGACACAGCTCTTGGAGAAGTTGAGTAGTCTATTACTCTCATCAGATCCCTGATCCGGAATGAGCTCGTGGCGAGTAATTGGTCTGCATTACCTTTACTCTCATCAGTGTTACTTTAGCAATCCAGAAATATTCATTGTGGCTATTTTCTGATAAGGAAATAAATAGTTTATTGATTCTCGTCGGGTTATCACCCGGTAAAAGTAGCTTCTACATCTTTGTCCCTGATTGAGAATTTTCTAAGAATAGAATCTTTGAGTTGGCTGATATGCCAAGTATTTTTGACTATGTTGCCATCTTCGTCCATGAGCTCGTAGGTTCTAGGTCCGAGTACTTTTGATACTATGTATGGTCCTTCCCAAGGACTGAGTAGTTTATACCTTCCATCTGCTTTTTGTATTCTTCGTAAAATTACATCTCCCTGTTGGAATTTCCTTGTGTGCGTGCTTTCTCATAATATCATCTCAATCCTTATAAGTATCTTGCATTTTGTACTGCTGCATTTATTCTGACTCTTCGCTGCTGTCAATTTCTAGTCTCCATGTTTCTTCGGCTTCTCCTTCATTGTATTGTTCTATTTTTAGTGATGTCCAAACTAAATCTGTTGGTATGACTGCTTTAGATCCGTAGACCAAGAAGAAAGGAGAGTACCCGGTGGCCCTGCTAACTTGGGTTCTCAGCCCCCAGACCACCTTCGGTAGCTCCTCTATCCATTTAGCTCCATAATCTTTGAGTTCTTCATATAGCCTTGGTTTGAGTCCTGCTAATATGAGTCGCTCTTTTGACTTGTTCGTTTGCTTGAGGGTGGGCGACTGATGCATAGTCAATATTTATTCCACAGTCTTGAGCCCAGCTATTAAACTCGACTGCTGTAAAGGGTGACCCAAGGTCTGTGATTAGTCTATTTGGCATGCCGAATCTGTGCATTATTTCTTGTATGAACTCTACGGCTTTGGTTGCGTTGTATTTGACCAATGGCTTGTATTCTATCTATTTTGTAAACTTATCAATTGCCACATAGATATACACGAATCCTTTTGCCTTCTTTAGTGGCCCTATTGATCCAGTCCCCAGCATGAAAAGGGCCAGGCTGGAGGTATGCATATCAGATTGTGGGCTGGTATGTATGCCTATCTTGCGAACATTTGACATCCTTTGCATTTTCTAACTAGTTCTTCTGCGTCTTTTAGTGCTGTTGGCCAGTAGTATCCTGTTCGGAAGGCTTTTTCCAACTAGCGTTCTTGAAGCTGCGTGATTTCCACAACAGCCTGCGTGTATTTCCTCTATCTTTCCCTTTTGTGATGGTGGTGAGACATTTGAGTAACACCCCTGACGATGTCGCTCTCCTGTAGAGCTTGTCACCTACTAGTACATAGTTTTGACTTCTCATGATTTGAGTTGCTCTGTCTTTCTCTTCTGGGAGTTTGTGCTCATTTAAGCAATCGATGAAAACTTGTCTCCAGTCTTGGGACCCTAAGGTTTCTTGCTGTATTGTCATGATTTTCATGCTTTCCGGAGTTTCTTCTGAATTTTTCTGAGCTCTTCTTTCTTTTCTTGTGGGTGCTCAAGTTGTTTTATCGATGGAGTAGAGAGTTCTTGTACAAATACTCCTAAGGGTACTTTTGCTCTATCTGATCCCATTTTCACAAGTATATCAGCCGCGACGTTCAAGTCTCTCAACACATGATGGATTTCTAACCCCTGAAAGTTTTTTCTCTAATTTGCGTAATTCCATGTAGGAGTCCATGTTTTCTTTTGTGCAGTCCCAGTTTTTGTTTACTTGGTTGATTACCACTGCTGAATCCCCGTAGACCAGTGGCCTTTCAATTCCCAAATGTAGTTAGCTATCTTTAGGCCATGGATGAGTGCCTCATATTCTGCTTCATTATTGGTTGCTTGCCATAGTATCTGAAGGACGTATTTGAGTTGTTTTCCCTTAGGAGATATCAGTAGTAGTATTCCTGCTCTGGCTCCTCCAAGTTTTAGGGATTCGTCGAAGTACATTATCCAATGATCAATTATGATGTCGCTTGGTTGCAATTGTATCTCTCTCCATTCTGCTAAGAAGTCTGTTAAGGCTTGTGATTTGATGGCTTTCCTTGGGGTGAACTCTACGTTCAAAGCTCTGAGCTCTACTACCCATTTTGATATTCTGCCTATGGCGTCCTTGTTTCGTAGTATATCTCCCAGCGGTAGTTCGGTCACTATCGTGACTTTGTGTTCTTCAAAGTAATGTCTGAGCTTTCTTGAAGTAATTAAGAGTGTGTAGAGTACCTTTTGTATGTGTAGGTATCTCGTTTTTGACTCTGGCAGAACTTCACTAATATAGTAGACAGGCCTCTGGACCTTGTAGATTTTTTCTTCTTCTTCTCTTTCTACTATAATGGCTGAACTGACTACTTGATTAGTCGCCGTTATATATAGCATGAGGTTTTCATGTCTCTTTGGAGGTGTAAGTATTGGGGATGACATGAGGTAGTTTTTGAGTTCTTCAAATGCTTTGTCGGCTTCTTCTGTCCACTTGAAATTTCCTATCTTCTTTAGAAGTTTGAAGAACGGCAGTCCTCTCTCTCCTAGTCTTGATATAATCTGTTTAGTGCTACCATACACCCATTAGTTTTGGACACCTTTGATATTGTTGGGTGGCATCATCTCCGTTATTGCCCTTATTTGCTTTGTGCTGGCTTCAATCCCTCGGTTGCTTACCAGAAAACCTACTAATTGCCCTGAAGGTATCTTGAACACACATTTCTTCGGGTTCAGCTTCCAGTTCCATTTTTAGATTTTTGAAGGTCTGCTATAAGTCTTCAATTAGTGTATCTGGGTTCTTTGTTTTGACCACAACATCATCGATGTAAGCTTCTTCATTATCTCCTATCTGTTTATCCAAGCAAGTTTGGATTACGAGTTTGGATTGCCCTCTGGTAGGTTGCTCCTGCGTTCTTTAGTCCGAACGGCCTAGTTTTGTAGCAGTAAGCTCCGAATGGTGTGATAATGGAGGTTTTGCTTTGGTCTTCTTCTCTCAAAGATATTTGGTGATATCTAGAGTAGCAATCCAGGAAGGATAATAGTGATGACCCTGCTGTTGAATCCACTATCTGATCAATCCATGGGAGTCCAAAAGGGTCCTTTGGGCAATGTTTGTTCAAGTCTATGTAATCGATGCACATGTGCCATTCTCCAGTCTCTTTTTTCTTCACGAGGACTGGGTTTGATGAATCCGGCTGCTAGAAATTTTGTGATTTCTTTCTTTATTGCTTCCTTCTTATCTAGTGCAAATCTTCTCAGTCTTTGTTTCACTAGTTTTGTGCCTTTGAATACGTCAATGTTGTGCTTAGCCAACTCTCTCAGGACACCAGGCATGTCTGCCGGTTTCCATGCAAATATATCTCTCTTGCTTGGAGAAAGTTGGTGAGCGCGAGTTTCCTAGGGTGAGCACTTATGATGGCGGTTTTTGTAGGATCTCCTATTGCAAGGTCGATGTACTTGATGTCTGTTTCCTTGGGCGGTGTTAATATGGATTATTTCTTTACTGGTATCTCAAGTTCTTCTTGATTGATCTTTGCAGTTCTTCTGAAATCTCTTGCTTTCCCAGAGCCTTTGCTGCTATTTGAATTGCTTTGTAATGTCAACAGTCGAAGCCTTCTTCAGATCACCTCTAAATTTAGGACTCCATGCGGTCCGGGCATCTTGAGTACCAGATAGGGGTAGTGTGGAATTGCCATAGAATTTTGCAATTGCTGGTCTTCCTAGGATAGGCATGATAAGATGATTCAAAGTGGGCTACTTCATACTTGATCAACTCAAGTTGGGCTACCAAATGTCACTACCAGTAACTTGTCCCAAAGGTAGCGCTGCTTTTCCTGGTACTATGCCATAGAATGGTATGCTTGTTGGAGTTATCAGACCTATTAGGTTTAAACCCATCTTCTTCAAAGTTCTAAAAAATTATATTGAGGCCTGCTCCTCCATCTATCAATATTTACGGTTAGCCCAACAATTGTTGGATTTAGGGACCAGGGGATAATGTCCTACGTTTCCTACGCTGACCACTGGTCTTCTCTGGTGAATTATATCGGGTATTGAGACCAGTTGAGGTATCTGGGTGTTGTAGGTTCCGCTGCCAATTATTTGTCGGAGAGCCAGCTTGTTTTTGTTGTTTACACTTCTTAAACCTGGCACGCCTGAGAAGATACACAGCTACTGTTCCTTTGACTCTTGAAATCCTTCTTTGTGTGAACTTCCATCATCTCTTTTATTTCGTCTTCCTTCTTCGTGCTCTTGGTATTCCTCTTCATATAAATACTGAAGGTGTAGCAATTCCCCATTGTATGATTTGAGTTTGGATGGTAGATGCACTGCATTGTTTCAATATCTTTTGCTCTTTTGCATTGTCGTATCTGTTTGTTCTATATGCTTTCTTACTCATTGTCTGCCATAGCTATCATGTTGTTCCGGTCCTCGTTTTCTTTGTATCGGTCATCATAGTTATGTCGTTTGTAATCTGTGTTGTGGTGTCTGATATCCGGGTTGTATGCCTTCTGTCCGGGTTGTTATGGTCTTTTTTCCAGGTTGTCTCGCCTGTCAGGGAATCTTTCTCCTTGTTTTTCCTTCTCTTGCTATCATCCTTTCGACCGAGTTCTTGATTCTTCATTCGTTCTTGGGTTCTCCTTGCAGAAATCATGGAATTGCTGTTGACGTTTCCTAATGCAAACAGATTAATCCGTAAGCGCACGGATACCGCTGTAGCTTTCACCCAAGAGTATTCCAGGGTATCGATTTCCACGGGGAACGCGAAGTGTACTAAATAGGTTCCCAAGATCGTCCAAGGATAAATATATATAAGTTTTTGTGGGGAGAGAGAGAAAGATTTCCTAAGTTCTCTAGATGATCTAAGAATCAAGGATACTATAAGTGTACTTATTTTGGGACATCAAAACACTAAGCCTCGGACTGAGATGAGAAGGGGACTAGGAAGTTCCAACTACGGTCCCTACAAACTCTAACCTGAACGTGGTGGAATACGAGGGCCGTCAGGGCTTCGCCACCTTGGGCTACTACAACTATACGTAGGCCTAGGTGCAATTTCATGTAATCGCAAGAACTAAACACCAGTCTAATCTATTAATTACTACTCTAACATTGCAAAGACTAGCACTTGATTGCAAGCAGGAAACTAATAAATAACTTAAAAAGCAAATACTGAAAGTAAATAAGAACTCAGAAATTATAAATTGAAGAACCTGGAGATTGCTGAAAGACGAACCATATACTGCAAAAGTACAATGTTGAGGAAGATCCGACAGACCACGGCTCCTCTCTGTTCTCCTCTCCTCTTCCTCTCTCCCTCTTTACAACTAGAAGAACTAGAACTAGATCTAAAACTAGAAGTAGATGAACTAGAACTAGATAAACTAGAGGGACCCTACTAACCCTAATTTATGTAGAGAATATGAGCACCGGGGTGTAGAATGCCTTCTGGAGGGGGCCTGGGCCATCCTTATCTAGGCTGAGGTGGACTAGGGGTCAAGGAACCGCCACGTCATTCGATCCACGTCTTATGTCATATGCACCGTCGGATCAAACTGACCTTAGATCGACGGCGGGATACTTTGCTTAGGTGCCAAGGCGGCACAGTGAAGGGCTGCCTGGCCCCACCCTAGGGCCACCCAACGCTGCCCTGGGCCTAAACGGGCTCCGCTTCGCTGACGTGTCTTCTTCGGTCACCCGTAGTCCAATGGTGTATGTTGGATCGCAGATTTTGAGTCCGAACTCCGAATATAGCAAATGATAGGTCTGTTTCGATCATCTCGACGAGCCCGTCACAATGGTGTAGTCCAATTTCTTATTTGAGATACTTTTATTGATGGAAAAATTAAATATAACCTGCAAAATATCGGGAGAAAGCAAAACTCGAGGAACTTGTTAGTACAAACCCTATAACTATTGTCTATAATTTATTTTATCTCTTTTTGTTCAAAAGTTGATGGTTATATTTAGTGTTTAACAAATGTCAACAGTTGCCATCTTGCTAGAATTCCATATGAGAAAGCTTCTATTACTTTTCTTTCTGTGATGTCATGAACTTGAGCTCTTAATTTCCCTAACCGTCAATAGAATTCTCTTAGGCTTTCCCCATGTTTTTGCTTGAATCCTTTCAACTCGGCTTGCGTGATTGGGTGCGTTATGATACCTGCAAAATTTTCACAGAAAGCTCTCTGCAGGTCTTCCCAATTTCTTATTGATCTTGGCTTGAGTTTGTCGAACCATTGTAGTGGCATAGCCTCTAATGCCATTGGGAAGAAGAGGGTTTTGATGTCATCGTCTCCTCCTGCTAGTTATATTGATTGAGAGTATAATCCTTAACCATTGCTTGGGTTCTGTCTTGTCGTCAGATTTCGAGTGGTTTGATGGTTGAATTTGTGTGGTAGCTTGATTGAGAGAAGTCCTGCTGGCAAAGCACAGGAATCTGTTTGGTGCTTCGAATTTTTTGTCTTCATGGGTAGTTTGCCTGGTCTCCCCTACTGTTCAGGATCTTGTGTTTTCTATTTTCTCCCTTCCCCTCTCTGTAATCTTGATTGTGGGGATGGACTGCGTCGGGTAGTTGAAGCTTGCGGCCTTACTTTTTCAGTTTTCTTGCGATTATCCGGAGTTCTTTCTTCAGTCTGGTTGATGCTTTCAGTGTGCCCTACTGGTTCTTTGTGTTTGGTCCTCCATTTTTGGGTGGGCTGTTTGATTTGTTCTTCCATCTTTGAGCGGCCTAAAGGGCTTCTTTGAGTCTTCTGTGTTCTTCACCGAGGCCTTGAGTTGCTTCTAGTTCTTCTATTAGCTCTTGGATTTTGGCGCTTGTTGTTCCTTGGTTCTTTTCCTTCTCTGCTCTTTCTTCGATGTCTCTTTCTACTTTCTTTCTCTTGTAGTCATCGAGTTCTTTCTCGAACCTCAGCCATGCTTCTTTCCTTTGTATTGCCCTTTTCCGCCTTCCTTGCTTGAGTTTGTTCCTTCTTTCTCGAGTTGTTCTCTGTTCTTCGGTTTTGAAAGCTCTATGTTTGCTTTTGGCTAATTGATGACACCTAGTATCTAACCATGTGCTTAAGCCTTGTGATTACAAGTATGGTTAGAAGATCAAGTGAGGAGCTATGACGGCATCCAAATCTTTGGTGTAAGTCCATCAATATGAAGATCAAATGCTTCTACACTTGGTGCATGGAAAGGAGCTCAAGGCAAAGGTGAAACTCATAGGGCTCTTTCCATTTTGGTGATCAAGACACTATAGAGAGTGTCATCACATTTAGGACAGATGACCCTACTATTAAGAGGGGAGAAAATCGTTTGCAATCTCGGTCATCAAGTGCCTCCAGATGAATTACATTGAGCATATGCATCTAGATCTAATGCACTAAATTAAACCCGTGAATTTGCTTTGAAAAATGCTAACACATCCTACACTTGTTCATAAAACACTTTGTGGTGTTGGCACATTTGAAAATGCGGTGAAGTTTCAGCGGTTTCTGGAAGCATCGGACACTCAGAAACACTAAGCGTCAGACCAATTGGTTGCGTTCGACGACTAACTACCCAGCACAGAGAAAGAGAGCGTCGGACGATGTTTTCCCAAGCATCGGACTATTTCTCTAGCGTCCGACGGGTTGCACAGTACGCATGTTTCACTGGTTCAGAGCGTCGGACCCTCTTCGTTAGTCCGACGGCCACCATCGGACAGAGTCCGACACGTTTTGCGCTCTCAAGGAGCTCTCTGGAAGCGTCGAACGGTGAAAACCGTTAGTCCGACGCTTGCCAGGCTTAGCGTATGACGACTGCGTCCGAGCGCACGAGCAGAGTGTCATTGCACAGCAACGGTCGTTTTCATATGAGTTTTACACGTGGCACGCGCTGGTTCGCCGGTGGTGGAGTGTCGGACGCGGACCTTTAGTCCGATGCCCCCGCGCTAATCGTCCGATGCTCAGCGTCCGACGGTGCACAAAGGAGGGTAACGGCTATGTTGTTTTGTGGAAGTCTATAAATACCACATGGCCGGTTCTTGCTTACTCTCTTGGCTATCTAACTTGTTGATACACCTTATGAGCACCCTCCAAGCACTCTAACTCACCTAGATCACTTCATTCTCATTCTTAGTGAGCTACAGTTTGATCCAAGTGCATTGTTCATCCTAGTTCATCCATTAGCACTTGGTGATTGTTGTTGCTGCGGATTTCTCTTGTTTCTCTTGGTGATTGTCACCACCTAGATGGTCTTGGAACAGCGGAGGAGCTTGGCAGAGTTGGTGATTGTCTTCGACCACTCCCGGTGATCTTGTGAGAGGTTTGGTGCCTTCCCCGGCGGAGTGCCAAAGGTAACCTTAGTGGATTGCTCGTGTCATTGAGTTACCTTGTTCGTGGTAGGTTCTAGTGGCGCTCATCGGTTGAGCTTGACATTGGTTGTCAATTAGCCACTGAACCACCGAGTAGTGATCGACACAACGAGGACGTAGAGTGCCGGCAAGCACGTGAACCTCGGGGATAAATCGGTGTTCATCTCGTGTTGATCATTGGATTTCATTGTACCATCACCTTTGTGTGTATTGGTATATCATTCTCTTGGTGATTGGCTAGCTACTCTACTCGGAGGTATAACACTACTACACTTATCTCTTTACCTTTGTACTTCACTTGATTAGTAGTAGTAGTAGTCTTGTGTAGCTTGCCTACCTAGGAGTAAAGTAGTTGCAACCTAGGATAGCTTGTGTGATCTTAGAGACCTAAGTAGAATGGTTAGGAAAGCTTGCATTCTTGAGTAGGCTAGCGCTTAATTCGCTCTGCCGTTTGAGTTACTAACCGCTTGGTCATGTGTTGTTTGTAGAATTTTAATTAGGCTATACACCCCCTCTAGCCTCTTTGGATCTATCAGTTTTTTCTTCCGCGCTTGGCTCATCAGCAGATATTCCAGACTCGATTTCGTCGGATGAGTTGATGTCCGGCACTTGAGGTAGTTGAAGTGGTGACTTTGGTCGTCGTATTGTTAATACTTCTTGGATATGTTCTTCTTAGATTCATCGGATTCGCTGAGTTCTATTCCTTCTTGGTATGGTAATCGTATGATGGGGTTGTATTCTTGTTCTGGCAGTGAATAGTACAATCTTGCGGTGTGACTGTCATCATCAGGCCTTCTTATGCCCCTCTCAGTGGTATACTAAAATCTTGTCTAGCTGTTATAAGCTTCTGGATTGTTTTGGCCGAGTTGTCGAGACCAAATGGGAAAGAACCCGCCAATTTTTTGCAGTGCGTTTTTCCTCTGTTGTGGATGCTTAGATTGTCAATGCTGTCGATTAGATTGAAAATCTCTGGATTTTCCTCACTTGGTTCGTCTATGTCCATCGAGCTATCCATGCTGCTTTCGGTTTCTTTCTCTTGTAGATGACCTTGGATCTCGCCTTCATTGTGATTTCGCATACCCATGAGCCAAAAACGAGAGTTGTTTTGGATGTAGCTTCCATGCTAGTGAGGTCCACCGACTTCTCGATGATGAACTCGTCAAAAGCCCCTACCTGGCGCGCCAGCTGTCGGGGTTTTACGACCGATAGCCTGCCACGGGGGTACCCGGATAGTTTAGTTCGGGTTCGGTGAGCTCCAGAACTCGGCGGTGAACGCGAAGACAAACGATTTATCCTGATTGGGGCCCTCGTAATCGAGTAATAGCCTTACGTCTAGTTGGCGTGAGCCCTTTGCGTTGGATTGTATTATGCGGTTGATTGATGTACAGAATAATCTTTCTGAACCTATCCCTTGGCGGGTGCTCTCGGCCTGCTTTTAGTTACAAGGAGCCGAGAGCATTGTTAAACATTGGTCGGACTCGGTTAGACGTGTGCTAGTCTAATATTACAAGGACTTTCTATTCGAGTTCACCAGGGTTGTTCGACTCTGGGTCGTACTTACTAATCCGGTCTGGTGAAAAGGGGGTGGCAGGTATCCCGGTCGGTCCCACATCGATAGTTGTGCATAGGTAATTTGGAGTGATTTGATTTATAAGTGCTTTTTTGAGTATATATAGTTGAATCAAATTGGAAATTCACAAAGAAAATCAATACAAAATCCCTAATCAGACCCAAAACCCTACTTTAAAAACTAAATAGAATTAGGGGTTGGGCCCTTAAACAAAAGTTGTAAATCTTTAAAAGTTGAGAAACTTCTATTAGGGGCAATTTTGAAGTTATTAAAAAGAATTTCAAATAAAACCCTAATCTATGCTTAAAAATCTAAATTTTGAAATTTAAATTTAAAAACTAGCAAGAATCTGATGATGGTACCTTAATAAAAGTTATAGCCCTTTTAAAATGGAACAACTTTTATTTTGGGTAATTTTGAAGTTATTGAATGAAAATTCAAATGAAACCCAAATTAGTGTTTTGAAATTCAAATTTGAAATGCTATTTCAAAAATTATCAAGAATATGACCAAACTTATTTAATGAAAGCTGTAAACCTTAACAAATAGAACAACTTTAGTTTTGAAGATTTCAAGTTGTTGAGAAAAATTTTGCGAATTTGATTGAATTGCAAATAAAATTCAAAAGTGAATTTACCCCCTTTCACATAGTTTCAAAACTATTCAGAATTCGAATGTGGCTCAAAAACCAAAATGATCAGCTCAAAATTTTCTACCACTTTGTATTGATGAATTTCAACTTTATACACAAATAAAAACTAATTATAGCAAAACAGTAAAAAGGGCAGTTCCCTGCTACAGTACCGGGCCCCTACTTACTCCTGTGTGCTCTGTCGCGCGTGCGCGGTGCCGCACGCCGACGCCGACGCCGCCCGAGCCGGCTGTGGCCTATCGCCGACGACGCTAAGGTCATGGGGGGGCCGGTCGCGTCCCGAGCACACCACAACCATATAAAACGCACCACTGTCGCACTATTTCCTTTTCTCCTTCCATTGCCGCCAGCGTCGAGCTTTGATTCGTCGACAAATTCGTCGTGCACAAGCCACCTTCACCGTCTCCATCTCCAGGATCATAGTTTAGCTCTTTGCCACATCTATTGAGCCGCTAGAGACGTCCTCTCATCAACCGAAGCCTCGACACCATCCTTTTCTTCTTTGCGGGCCGGTAAGAATGCCGCCGAGCTCCACCTTGTCATGGTTAGCTTCACCCAGTGAGCTACTCTCGCTCTCGTCTCTCTTGTCATGTTCCTCGTGGTTCCGTGAAGTTGGTAAGCTAGATAGGTTCGTTGTTCTCCTGCAGAGCACGTCGGAATGAGGCCATGCCACTGCATCCGGGCTGCCGAGCCGCCACCGTCGTCAAGCCCACCTCCCAGTCCGGTTTTGACCTCAATCTGGTGTTGTTTGAAGTCTAGGTGAGCTCCTGTTGCTGTCCATGCTACTAAATTAGACTCTACTGCCTTGTTGTTGTCGGAACGCCGTCGCCGACGAGTTTTGCCCATCCGTGCCGCCATGGCCGCGACTGGCATCGCGTCGGTCCCCAAACCGCACGACCGACCACCTAAATAGATTCACGGTAGTGTGGGGAGCTCGTAGGTAGTCTTTTCGTCACCAGAGAGGTCGCTGGCGATGAGCTTGCCGCCGACACGCTGGACTGGCGCTCGGTTTGGTCGTCTGTGGACGACGGGAGAAGGTGAGGGGAGGAGTGGGCTGGCTTGTTCGTTGTAATGGACCGGCCCAGGAACGGGCAGCTGGCTGAGGGAGAGAGAGAGCCACGCTGGGACAGACCACTGCGCTGCTGGGCCACCTCGGGCGAAAAGGATTTTTCTATTTTCCCCTGCGAATTAAATTGTATTTTCCATTTCTTAAGAAGTTGAATAGTGCTAAGTCTTGTTATTTTGTAGGAATATTTTTTGAGCTCCATAAATGATGAAAATAATTACATAGACTCTTTTCAGTGTGTAGTATTTAATAAAAAATATTAAATAAGGGATTTAGCAGGAAATGAAATGTGCCTTTTAATTAATAAATGGAACTTCCTTGATTTTTCTAAGCAAAAATAGATATCCAAAAATCATGAATTTAAATTGGCTCTATTTTAGGCTGAGATCCAGCTGTAGAAAAGTTTGGGCTCAAATGGAGATAGTTTATTTATTTATTATTTTATGCTCTATAATTTGATTAATAAAATAAATAGAAAACCCTGATAAACAAGGGTATTGAGTGACTTTTGTATTGATTGTTGACCATGGATCATTCACTGTGGTGACCCTTGGCAAGATAAAGGTTGTCACTAAATAGTAGTCGTAAAGCTGTGCAGCGGCTTTCTACAACTGTTAAAATAAAACCTTAAGTAATAGTCGATAGTTGGTTTTGTTAGCTTGCAACTTTATCGTGAAGGAAACTTGTACTCAACTTTCTAAATTAAATTTACTTTTATTCACTAATTTACGATTTAGTGCATCTCCTGCATCATGGCATACATATCATCATGTTAAGAATTGTATTATTATTACGTGTAGTGAACATGCGCTAATTATTATATGAAGAAAATCCCGAGTAAGGTCTTCACTCGGTGGACGTGGATCTTTCTCGGTGACCGACTTCAGGGTTTTATCTACTCCAAGCAACAGGCAAGTCCCTGTGCATTTAACCCTTCCTTGTGATTTATAAATGTTTATCACTTTGAGTTAAACTATTGCATTAATTTGATAGGAGTGGAGTGATAACCCAATTGATGCATTACCTTCCCTGATCACTTGAAAATCACCCTTAAAATCTGATTTAAAATAAAAATGTTTGAAAAATGTTTAGCCTGTTTAATTAATTTAGTTTTTGTTCAAAATGCTATTTCTGAGCTATGATGATATACTACTGACGAATCATGGAAAATGAAAATGGATATGAATCCGTTCAGTTGATTTACACTTGGGTTAGAGTCCTAATGTATTGTCGCCGACGGAAATAGTTTGAAAATGAGTCCGTTAGATCAATGTGCATGTTGACACTTCGTAGCGCAATCACCAGAGATAGGGTGTTAGCCTATCTCTGATAACGGCGCCAGAAGTGCCTGGGGTATTTCTTATGTCTATTGGATAATTCCGCAAGCGCACAGAATATACCGCTATAGCACTTCACCCGGAAGTATTTCAAGGTATCGTTATTTATTTTATCCCAAGGAAAAGCGAAGGTAGGAATGTTCATAAAAGAGAAATCCTTAAGTCTACTTGCAACTTGGCACCAACTAGTGATAGGGGGTAAATTGATATAAAGGAAAGTTAATGACACAGAGACAAGACAAGGTTTAGGATAACGAAGGATAACTAGTAGAGTATAGGTAGATGGGAGGACAACGAGTGAGTATAGAACTCCTATGTTTCTTACTTTACTCCTGTGATCTTAACCTTAACAAATAGATAAAATACCTAGACCGCTAGCTTACTTCTTGCGTGCCAGGGATAGTCCGAGAGAGTAGAGGACAATGCCTCTACCCGAAGCGGCTATACTCTTACAGGGAGCCTACCTTTAAGAACTTGCTTAAAATACATGGTGGGATGTAAAGACTAGACAAGGCTGTTACCAGCTGCTAGTACCTACAAACAATCCATGTAGCAAGCGGTAATCAAAGGCAAGATTTAATCTAAGCAGCACGCTTACACTAATTCTCACTACTCTAGTTTTGTACAAAGCAACTAGAGCACCCTATGACAGGTGATGAACAGCACACAATAGCTGGTTACAGGATCACAATCTAGTATAAGACAACTATATTACCAAGATAAGACACAACAATACTATAATAAATATAGAATTGCACAAAGTAAAGACTTAGTAAGTAAAGCAAGAATATTATATTGATATAAAGAAAGTCTTACAGAAGGAAAGGTACAAGAGCTATACCAGACTCTCCAGAAAACGACTCCGGAGACCCCGAGCTTAGCTCGACTCGACTCTAACTCCCACACTAGACTAATACTACTACTAAGATGTGGAACTTGACTCGCGCTTGCTTCTTGTGTCTTTTGTGTGTCTTGACGAGGGTGGTGGCTGCCTCTATTTATAGGGGGGTATGGAGAGGTGCCACGTTAGGGATCCGTGTGCTCCTTGCCTCTCCACCCTTGGATATACCACCTCAAAACCGCCTCAAGATGGATGGCCGTGAACAAACCAGCACGTCGGAATAATGCACAAGTCGGTGGGAGGCGAACCGACCTGGCTGGCCACCAGGGGGTTCGGTCGACCCCCCTACGGCAGGTGGGGCTAGCCAGGGTCTTCTAGAAGCTGTCCCATCTGTCACAGGATGTGGCTCCACCTTTTGCTAAGTGTTTATCATGTTGGTTCATTCCTTGATCCATGTACTTTGATCTTCCACCGTTGAATGAAATCCAAAGGTTGAGATGAGCTAATTGGAGTTTTACATGGATCGTGCCTCGTCCCAGAGCTCTGTGGGCTCCATACATGGGTCGGGCGACCCATGCATGGGCCCACATTGAGTTCCACTCTCTTCTATGTGGTGTTATGCGCTGTGTCTTGGATTCTCATGGTCTGGTGTCACCATGTGTGGGTCAGCCGACCCACACTATTGGCCTCCAGCTGCTCATTTTTGACCTGTTTGATCTTCTCTATGTTCACAAGCTAAGAGTACAAGTGGAACTAGTTATTGGATAAAATATATTCATGTTATTCTTCCATCAGAAACTGAGGCTGTTGACGGTGTTAGAGTGTGGAATTTTATGGCTTATCCACCGTCAACAAGACCCCCAAGCTTAACCTTTGTTCGTCCTAAGCAAATAATTAAACTTAGTCTCGGTGGATCAGGAGTTGCTACAATGTTCATATTTCAATAGTACCATGTTATAACAAAATACTTCTCTTTTGAATAGAAAAATTGGCTATAAAAATTCATCCATATTACCTTAGTCCTTTGTGCAGCTAATGGCTTTTCCTTTGCCTTAGGTGGTTGAGAGACAGAACAGTTTGACTTAAGCACTAATTTTCCCATTCTTTGCAAGTTTCATACTGGAGGTTTTAGCAATGTTTTTCAAAAGAAAACTTAATGTTCCTCATATGGTTCTCTCATGTCGCTCAAATG
Source organism: Eremochloa ophiuroides (assembly GCA_038502445.1). Taxonomy (NCBI): domain Eukaryota; kingdom Viridiplantae; phylum Streptophyta; class Magnoliopsida; order Poales; family Poaceae; genus Eremochloa; species Eremochloa ophiuroides. Next base: position 69,536,931 of record JAHLJS010000003.1, on the reverse strand, counting down.
GTGTATGATTCCTTACCAAGGCACAAAGTAAATGTTGCATTCTCGTTGTCATCCTACTTCTAAAATGGCTTATGTGGAGCTTAAGGTAGGAATGAAAGAATATAGCATACTTACTTTGCATGTATTGTAGAGTCAAAGCTTGGATCCAAAGAGGGAAGTATCATGCCCTTAGATCAAGATGTGCAAGTGTGTGGAAAATATAATGCTCCTCTATTTGGAATTGTATCTCTCCCTAACAAATTTCGAGACATGGCTAACATTTTTATTTTCTTTTATTCATGAGCATAGACTTGCTCATATTTTCATTTCTTTTCTTTTCTATGGCCTTTCTTGTGTCCATCTTTCTTTCTTTTTCTTTTTCTTTCATTTTGCATAGCCTTTTCTCTCTTCTACCATATCAACTAAGAGAGATATTCTATGACTTTACACATGGAGCATTTATTTGGTGGAAATGAAAGGCATATTGTTGCGTACTTCCAGTGTAGAAGCAACATAAATATGTGGTGTGTAGGTGATCTTGATCTTGGGTGCATGATAAATCTCTGAATAAGGGTTAACAAGACTTGACAAGACTCATTGCAAAGCAAATAGCTTATGTGGAAGGTGTGAAACATGTGTAGTATATACGGCTGTGGTAGGAATTCATTACCAATTGAGGAACAATAAGGTTTTAATTGTTTAAATAAATCTCCAGTAATCACGCATGCTTAGAACAATGTTATAGTAGCTCTTATCTCACTATATCATGTCTCACAACAACTTAGACTTAGTTCTAGCACTAGCATCCCACAAAGTTTTCAGATTCATGATGATTTTAAATGAGCCAAGTAATCCATAGTCAAAGAAATATTAAGTTGTAACCTAGACATTAAAGAAACATCAACAGAGCAACTATTCATCATTTCCATGAGGAAGATAAACATTCATGAGACATATGGGATAAGGATTATATATGTACTGTATATCTATACTACACCTGAGGGCATTCTCTATATTGAATGCACCCACCCTGGTTGCAACTAGTTCTTGCCCAGTTGCAACTGGCCCAACTCTAGTTGTAATTGGATCGCGTCCGGTTGCAACTGTTTCTTACCCAGTTGCAACTGGCCCGACTTTAGTTGTAATTGGATCGCGTTAGATTGCAACTGGTTCTTGCCTAGTTGCAACTAGCCTGACTCTAGTTGTAATTGGATCGCGTTAGGTTTACAACTGGTTCTTGCCTAGTTGCATGCAACTGGCCCGAATCCAGTTGTAATTGGATCGTGTCAGGTAGCAACTACATCAAGTCCAGTTGCACTGGATCAGATCTGTTGCAATTACTTCCGTCTAGTTGCAATTGGTATGATGTTATAGTTGTGATTGGTCTTGTCTCGCGGTTGTAAGTTGTAGAGAATACACACATTTGGTATATAAAATGCATGTTGTTCACTAGCTAGGCTTGCAACTAGGTTGTAACTAGTTGCATGCAGTAGCAAATTGGGTAAAACTTACGTTCTAAGTGGTTGCAACAAGCGCTAACTACGGTACAGCCAAGTTGCAATTGTGTTGTAATCATGATGGCAACTCATAGTACATTGAAGTTGCAATTAAATACTTAAAAAAATCATCAAATATAGTCTTGTTGGATCTCATTTTGGTAAGCACATTTTTTCAACAACCTGATGCAAACGGATCTGAAATTGGGGCTACGGTTTAGGAGATATTGCATTTTTTCGATTCGAAACAAAAAAGATTCTCTACATACGGGATGGATGGGTGGGGCGAGAGGTGGGCTGGCAGGGTCTGTGCATTTGCTGTAACAAATACACCTTGTTGCATTTTAGTTCCGTCTTATATATATATATATATATATATATATATATATATATATATATATATATATATATATATATATATATATATATATATATATATATATATATATAAGTGCATTAAATTAAAACAATGCAATAAGCTAGGAAATAATACTTACCTTGGTGGGGGATCTCCCCAAAGCTTGTCTTTTGCTCAATGCGGTGGCGGATAGTATTGAAACCATCCCGCCCAACGCTGTTGTTGGCGATCCTTAGAGCCTATTTCTTACCGCCAATATGTTACTAAAATAAATAGTAGGTAGGGCTCTAAACTAACATTTCCACAATTTTTGGTGTGTACTTGGACTTGCAGGTGTGACATATGGAAATGCACAAAACCATAAAGAAAGCACACATCCAGGAAACGTATTCAGAGATGGGCAAAGTGGAGTGTCACATGGATCGTGCCTCTTCACCAGAGTTCTGTGGGCCCCATACATGGGTCGGGCGACCCATGCATGGGCCCACCTTGAGCTCCACTCTCTTCTATGTGGTGCTATGCGCTGTGTCTTGGATTCTCATGGTCTGGAGTCACCCCGTGTGGGTTGGTCGACCCACACTATTGGCCTCTAGCTGCTCATTTTTGACCTGTTTGATATTCTCTGTATTCACAAGTTAAGAGTACAAGTGGAACTAGTTATTGGATAAAATATATTCATGTTATGTTATTCTTCCATCAGAAACAGAGGCTATTGACGGTGTTAGAGTGTGGAATTTTATGGCATATCCACCGTAAACAATGCACATGGGTTAGAGTCCCAATGTCTTGTCGCCGACGGAAATGGATTTGAAACCATTTGGTTACCTTATACTCGGGTTAGAGTCCCAATGCATTGTCACCGACGGAAAATGAATTAAGGACCATTCGTTGTAGGCCTGCTGTGATCGAGACTTTGCCACTGGCCACATACTCCGGGAAGCCCTGGCTCTGACGATTCTGTCACTTGAACCGACAACCGCGCACTGGGAGTGGAGAGATGGCAAGAGTAGCATGCACACTCATGGGTTAGAGTCCCAGATTGGAGGCGTGCTGTGCTCTCGGGTGGCGTAGGACCGGTTCAGGTTTCAGAGGAGCTGTGGTAGACGGGGTTGGCATATGCAAGCTTAGATGCTACATATGCACTGTGGTTAGGGATCCTGTTGGTATAAATTAACTGCACTCTATTAAATATTATTATCAAAGTATCCGCAAGCGCACAGATAAAACACCGATGTAGCACTTCACTAGACAATCCCGGCTTTAATATCAAACCCAAAGGAACAATAGGTGATACTGACTAAGTCTATTGACTCTTAACTCGATAACACAATCAATCCAGAGAATATCAAGAATGAGGAGATAACTAATGATTATGTAAATCCGACAAACCGGTAAACTATGAATAATATCGTTCTAATTGGGCAGTGAAATGAATTAGAGAGGAAATCAGAGTTCCCTCTTACCAAACACTTATATACCTATCGATCCTATCAATGGGAAGTGGACTACAGAGGAATCAACACAGCTGTCACCTACGTGAACTACCACTATCCGGCCAATCAGGGGACATTCACAAGTAATTATAGCCCAGACACCACGTTTACACTACAAACTACTACTTCAACCAAGGAGCTACCAAGATCAAAGCACTCAATAGAGTTGTAAACTTAAGAACGAATAAGAACAATGCTTACTTGAATCAGGATGTTGAATACAAAAGTACCTCAGAAAGCAACTCCGGGCGAGGGAGCTGAATCCAGACGAATACAGCTACGAAGAAGCTCCGACAGGCCGGGACTCCTTGAATCTCTACGCATCTACTCTATCTCTATAATCTCTCTCTTGATTGCTAGCCTAGATCTAGTGGATATCTATCTAATGTTTCAGGGTCTTCATCTCTTGATCTGGCTCTCCTCCAGGGGGTCTGGCCCTCTATTTATAGCCTGGTGTGATGAACGCGTGCCGTTAGATCAAACCGACTTAACCAAGGGCCCAAATGACTCCTCAAAGGCGGTGGTAGAAGACACCAGAAGGCGGCGGGTGGAAATTCAAGGAGGGCACAGCTCGGACCCCTTGGGGCTGGCCGGCCCCTCCTTGGCAGGTGTGGGTCTCCGGTTGCTTCGGGTGCCTTCTACACTCTTCCAGGGTCCTCGTGATGATGTTTCCTTCGCGGTCAAGTTTCGTGTCTTTTATACACTTTAATCCCTCTTTTATGCTTTTTCTGGAATAATCCCTGGAAATATACAATTCACCAAAACTTGTGAAAATTATTAGTAATAACCCTATTCTACTAGATATTCATGTTTAATGCAGGGATAATTGATAATAAAATTTAGACAATAACAAGTGTCAACAATTACCCCCACACTTAGGCTTTTGCTCGTCCCGAGAAAAAGGTTGGTTTTAAGATGTAAGATTTTTAGAGAGAATGGAGCATTTAAAACATAACCTGAGAGTGCATTATATAAAACTAGTCTAGTCATGCATGTACTATGGAATTCAAAGTGTCTACCATGAATCTTTGAGTAGTTGAAGAACAGAATAGCTTGAAAACAGATCACTCTCTTCCTTAGTTAAGTCAATTGGAGGGTATGTAATTTTGCAAATAAACTTAGCTTTACCTTCTCCTTTTGTAGTACTCTCGAATCACTGATATATCTGGTATTTTTTGTATCCTTACCAAAGCGTTAATGAAATTGCCTTCTTTATCCTACTTCTAAAAAGCTTATGTGGATCTCAGGTAGGTAAAATGTGAAAATAAATATAATTGCATTGTATTTATTGTAAAGTCAAACAATGAATCCACAGAGAAATGAGGCATATATCGAATCAAGCTTTATTTGGTGGAATATGGTGGAACCTAATTCTATCTTGCTCCTTGAGAAAATAAATCTCTCTTTTATACAACTGAGCTTATTCAGAGAGTATGAGCTATCTCTCTTCTTTTTTTCAAGGGAGGCGAGTATCTAAGTACCCATTGTTTTAATTTTTTTGGACACTTGTCTATTTTTGTACTCCCTTCTTCTTTTGCATAGCTCATACCTCTTTTGAATTTAGTAGTTGAGAGATTTTAACAAAACATGGAGCAATTATTTGGTGATTATGCTTTATAATTATTTTTGGTGTTTTCTCCCAGTGTAGGAGAGCAACATTTTCAAAGGGTGGAGCAATTATTTGGTGATTATGCTATTTAATAGAATGACTCACTATTACTCCGGATTAGAGTAATGCTTATGTGGAATTGGCACTTGATTCGAAAATATGATAGATTTCTTCAAAGGGTTACAAAGGTTGACCAAACTCAATACAAAGACAAGTATTATTTGTAGCAGGCTTCTATCCTATATATGGCTCTGGTAGGACAGTATTTTTTACTACAAAGGAGAGGTATAACTAATCATTTAAATATTCGAAATAAAATCTCCAAAGACAAAACATCAGGGATTGAGTTCTCATTATTCAACTATATCATGTTTCACAACGACTTAAGCAATCATGGGATCCCTATAAATAGTTTCCAAGTGTTATATAATTTATTCTTAAGCCATGAATTAAATAGTCTCTTCTTCTCTTTTAAAAGTAATTTAGCATATGAATTTTTATTCGGATCAAAACAGAAATCACACACATGTGCAATTATATTGTAGGGGATCAAACCTGACCATGACTGAGAAGGGGATGCAGAGGGTGCAGAGGGGGCCGGCCGGCCCAGGTAGGGCGCCGGGCGGCGTGCCTCTGTGGTCCCGCAGGGTCCACTTCGGTGCGCGAGGTCCTAGTTCGATTGTCTTCCGAATTCCGTGATTTTCCCGAGCGAATTGATTTCCCTAGTCGCGATGTGGTCCCCCACACTTGTTTTCCTGCATACTTTTCTGCGCAACATGTGGAGACAACATGTGTACCAAAAATATAGAGAGTAGAGTAGATTAAAACATTAATATTGATAAAAAGAATAAGGCACTTTATTCATTAATGATACTAGATAACTCTGACAATGGACTGAGCTAACGACTGTCCTAGCTCTTTAGGCTTGCCTAACACACTTAATATCATAAATCAAACCTAGCACACTCAATAATATAATCAAACCTAACACACTTGTGCCTTATTACATAGATAACGAGGGCAACTTAAGGCTGCCCCTTCTTCGCGAACTTCCTAATTTCTTCCTTAAGCTCATCATCCTCTTCTTTCAGCTGATCTTTTTCGCGCTTGAGACTGCGAATTAACTTGACATTGACTTCTATCTGCTTAGTCATGTTGCTCATAACCTTGTTCCTTAAGTCCTCATTCCTCTCTATACCCCTAACGGTGCTAGAGAGAGCTTCCATCTTCTCATTGAGGATCCGTAGAGAGAGCAGGGGCTGTCTAGGGACTTTATCTAGTGCTGATGTTGATGTAGCCCACTGTCTCTTGGGCGGAGGTGGTACAAACTTGGTGTAGCGGACTTGGCCTGGACGTGCACGAACTCCTTGGATGGCAGGGTGAGCAGTGGTGTATTTCGCACATATCAGCGTTTCGTTCTTATCGGTCTTGACCGACAAGAGTCACTCATTGTCTCTAAGTGGAAGAAGTGGGGTGCCTTGGGATTTAGCGATCTGCTTCCCCTTGGTACCATTCTCTAGCAGCAGTCTCTCAGGTGGCGATGGCAAAGCAGGCTCAGCATGTGTGTAGTAGACTTGCTCGAACTGCTGGGGCACCGTAGCAAGATGCTTCGGTGGCACGATTGTGAGGTGCTTCGGTGGCACGATGGCAAGGTGCTTCGGTGGCATGATGGCAGGGGCTTCGGCTGCGCGAGGACGATGGCCTTCGAGTCGTCGCCTTGGATCTTGCCGGAGTCAGCGCCAACGACCGCTTTGCCTTCCATTTCTACTAGATCTAAACTAGAGAGTTTCTTTGGAGGAGAGGAAGGCAATTATGATGGGATGCATTTTGAGGGCTGTATAGGTGCATATTTATATGGGTTTTTAGGAGACAGGATAAGATCAAATCTAGGTTCTACAGGATTTGTACGAAAGATTATCCGTACGGATCGGGAATCTATGTGATTGTGTTTAGGAAGGATGGAGAAAGAAAGGAAACGAGAGTCGGGACAAGAGGGGACAGGGGGCGCCGCCCGACCCCATAAGGGCGCCGGCTAGCCCCACCTGGTGTCCTCCTAGGGTGGCTATGCTCGTGAAGCCTCTAGACTCTTCCTACTTCCTGTTAGTTGTGATGCGTGAATATTTTTTCGTAACAGACGATGACGGGACTAAAAAGTTGGTAGTTGGACAAAGTCCAGCCCGTCAACAACTTCTGAATTAAATGATTCTAAAAATAATTTAAGTCGGTGACCATTTACCTTGAATAACGTACCTTCATGCGATTGTAGAGTTACCGCTCCATGTGGCGATGCATTCACAGCCATAAATGGTCCTTCCCATTTGCTTCGCAGTTTTTCAAGCCCAAATAATTTAAACCTAGAATTAAAAAGTAGTACCTTATCTCCTAGTGCAAACTCTTTCTTCTTGATCCTCTTGTCATGCCATTTTTTTTATTTTTTCTTTATAGATCTTTGAATTGTGATAAGCCTTTTCTCTCCATTCTTCTAATTCTGATAATTGTTTCTCTTTTCTCCAGCGGCTTCAAAGTCCATGTTCTATCTCTTTTCTCCAGTGAGCTTTATGCTCTAACTCCACTGGTAAATGACAGGTCTTACCATATACTAGCTGGTAAGGTGACATGCCCAAAGGTGTCTTGTATGCGGTCTGATATGCCCAAAGTGCTTCGGGTAATCCGTCCTTCCATGCAGTACCCATCTCATTTACTGTTTTCTGTAGAATATTCTTGATTTAATTGTTTGATGTTTCTGCCTAGCCACTTGTCTGAGGATGGTAGGGAGTAGCAACATTGTGACGGATTCCATGAGCTTACAAGTATCGGTGAAACTTTTTATCAGTGAAGTGTGTCCCTCCGTCACTAATGACCATCCTTGGTGTTCCAACCTTGAAAATATAATCTTTTCGAACATCTTCTTTGAATGTTTGGAATTAGCACTCATGCATGGCATAGCTTTCTACCCACTTGGATACATAGTCAACTGCCACCAGAATGTATTTATAATTTCTTGATTTCACAAATGGTCCCATGTAATCAATTCCCCAGACATCAAAGAGCTAGATCTGGAGATTGTTGGTGAGTGGCATAGCATCTCTTGCATTGATATTTCCGTGCCTCCGACATGATCCACATCTCCGGACAAAATATTTTGTGCCTTCATACATAGTTGGCCAAAAGAACACACTCTGTCAGATCTTAGCATGAGTGCGGAATGCTCCATAATGACCTCCATATGGTGACGCGTGGCATTTTGAATGATCTTGCATGCCCTCTTCTACTGGTACACATCTTCTGAGTAATCCATCTGAACAAATTCTAAAGAGGTATGGTGGATCCCATATGTGGAGACGACTTTCATAAATGAGCTTCTTTTATTTTCCCCTGGTGGTACATAACCTGCAACCATAAAGTTGACAATATTCGCGTACTAAGGGTCTGACTTGGTCACTTTAAACAACATGTCATCTCTCAATGAGTCATTAATAGGCAATTCCTGAGGTTTCTCAAGTGTATTCTAGATAAGTGATCAGCAACTGGATTTTCTATTCCTCTTCTATCTTTAATTTCTAAGTCAAATTCTTGGAGTAACAAAATCCATCTTATCAAACGAGGTTTAGCATCTTTCTTAGTGAGCAAATATTTTAAAGCAGCATGATCAGAATAAAACAATTACTTTTGCTCCTACTAAGTAGATCTAAATTATCAATAGCAAAAACAAACAGCCGGGAGTTCTTTTTCTGTTATTGCATAATTTAATTGTGCTCTTGTCATAGTTTTACTAGCATAAGCAATTGCATGATGCTTCTTATCTTTTGTTTGCCCTAATACTGCCCCTACAGCATAATCACTAGCATCACACATAATTTCATAAGGTAAAGACCAATCAGGGGTCGAATGATTGGTGCTGATGTAAAGTGCTTCTTTAAGAATATTGAAACCGTTTCTCCAATCTTGCATCTTGGTTCCACAACGCATCCAAACAAGGTTCCACTTCTCCCATGAAACCTATGAGTTTCATAGAGGCAAAGAAATAGTTTTCGTGGCTCTGGTAGGTTCCATTCAATATTGCTTCGAACCAACCATAGGCATGAAAACTATTTGCTTTGCACTCCATGAAACTCATACGGTGTCATGGGAGAAGTGGAACCTCGTTTGGATACGTTGTGGAACCAAATGCAAGATAGGAGCACGGTTTGCTTCGAACCTACCATCAGCACGAATACTATTTGTTTTGCAACTCCATGAAACTCATAGGGGTGTCATGGGAGAAGTACAACCTCGTTTGGATGCATTGTGAAACCAGATGTAAGATAGGAGCACGGTTATGTTTCGAACCTAACATAGGCCCAAAAACTATTTGCTTTGCACTCCACAGAATACCAATCAAGGAAACAAAAGAAAGAATGATTTGCCAAAAGCTCTAACAGCTCATCATATGAAGGGCAGTGGAAAATGATCTTTCTTGGTTGCTTTATTGGGTTTTCTATAATCTATACACATTCGCCATCCTGTAACAGTTCTCTGGGGTATCAATTCATTTTTAATCATTTTTACTACAGTCATACCACCCTTTTTAGTACAACTTGAGCAAGGCTTACCCACTCACTATGCGGAATAGGTAAATAATCTCAGCATGCAAAAGGTTTCAAGACCTCTTTCTTAACAACTTTCCCCTCATCGCATTTTGAAGCCTACGTTGGGGCTCTCTAGAAGGTGTAATTTCTGGGTTGGTTGGAATACGATGGGTGCATAAAATAAGACTAATCCCCTTAAGGTCTTGGAGTGAATAACCAAAAGCAGCACGCTGTTTTTCTAAGACAGTTATTAATCTAAAAGACTCTTCGTCAGAAAGTTTATCACTAATAATCACAGGAGAATTTTGATCATTATTTAGAAAAACATACTTAAGACCAGAAGGTAGTTGTTTAAGCTCAATAGAAGGCTTAGGTGGCTCTAGTAATTCATACAGAGGTTCAGGATCAATCGGATCCTCCTCCTCTTCATTAATGACAAACTGAGTATCATCCTCTAAATTAGGTTCAATAAATTCCTCAAATGACACAGTCTTAACTTCTTCTATCGGATCTAACTCAGGAGATGGCTCTGCCTTAGCTTTTAATGCATGAGTTATAGGCACTAAGAGATTAAATCCTTTCCCAAATTTAATATCTAAATTTCCCACACAACCTTCTCGCAAAAGCTTTCCTATTGGTAATCCAATCATTACATCAAAATCCCAAACATCAAAGATATAAAAATTTAGCAAAATTCAAAATTCATTAATCACAATAGGAAGAGAACATAAAACACCTGAACTTGGAATAATATGTCCTGAATGATTTTTTAATAATTTATTTGTAGGAATTGATGGCATATCTTTCAAGAATTTTTCAGCAAATGTAAGAGACATTATATTGACACCTACTATTGGATTATAAAAGGCATCAAAAGGATATGCATCAATTTGACATTTAATAGTAATGGCAGGAGAATTTAAACGAATTATATCATTTGAAAGCTCAGATTCTATCAACCACTCATTACTCATCACAAAAAT